>BFEA01000415.1:815015-826237 GCA_003427395.1 Chara braunii | reverse complement strand
TGTCACAGCCAAAAAATACACTCCAGACACGCTGCTGGCACTAGAGGCACAGCATGGCCGCCTAGTAACGGCCCCGACCACTGCCGCTTGACCTGACCGGAAAAAACCGTAGCAGGTATATTTCAATTTGGCCCGGCAGGGCAAGTGACCCCGGGCCACTCTGGTAGCCTGAGTTTTTTTTTTTTTTTTTGCTGTTGATTTATTTGGTGTCCACTCTATGGACTTGTGACAAGTCTGGCTTAAAAGGTGTGAGACGTTTGCTATAAGGACCCTGAAAAAAAAAACTCCTGAAAATTTAGAGGTCTGTTAACGGCTTCTCCTGTTGCCAGCTGTTGGCATATATGACAAACATGACGGATCATTCATTGACATTCGACCATGACTGTGCTGGCACAGTCAATGCAAAGCACGAACTGCAGCAAGGGAAGAAAAAGTCCGATAAAGAAATAGATAAACAAGTTAAAGGGAAAAAAAAAAAAAAAAAGAACACACTCCACAATAAACTTCAATAAACTTGAATAAAGGTATTAAATTATTAATATACTATCTAGGCTACCAATGGGGCCACCCGAGTCACCCTATTTTCCCCGGCAGCCCGGCCATACAAGGACCAGGGAAGGTCCTAGCAAAAAAAAAAAAAAAAAAAAAAAAAGATATAAAAAAAATCCGAAAACAAACTATGTTATGCAGAAAAATAAACGGAACAACTTTTGCCTCAGGGTCACATTAAAGGTTTCACCGGCTCTGATTTTTTTACGCCGGGAGTATTGTGGGGAGGGTAACTCCCCTGCGACCGAATAGCATCGTCTTGTCTCTCTCATGGTCCCTCCCCCTTGCCAGGTTGGCAGGCATGGGTGAGATATGGATGACACCCCCCATATCAGTATTATGAACAGGTCCGGGCTTTCGCCTTGGTCACAGATACGGAGCCTCCATGCATACATTGCTGCTGCGTTAGCATTGGTCGGGTGCTGCTGGTGGTGGAAGGATGTTCACTCCATCAAGGTGAAGAGWGGTTTGCTGTTGATTGCCGAGAAGACGGATTTATGAAGAAGATATACATCATGCTTGTGTGGCCTTGATTTGCTGATGTATTAGCTTCTTGTGCCTGGAGATTTTAAAGTGGGCAATTGCAGAGGATCTGGGAGTTATCAAGGGTCAGACATGGCGTTTATCATGCTGCCGTGCTTTCGTTGGAGTGTGTGTCTCCTTTGAGTATGAGGATGCAGCTGTTACCTGCGAGCATAAAGTGGTGTTTGTTGTGCCTGTGTGGCGCTGATTGGTTGAAGTGTTGGATTTGCTAATGCCTTTTCCTACGGTCAATGATGGATGAGAGTACCAGGAATATTGTCATGCCATTGGGTGCAATCATCTGTTCTTCGTGGTTGGCTTGTGATCTGCTCTTCGGGATCGACTTTCCATGTGTAATACTCTATAGGCTGCCAGTGCCACGTGTTTTCTGTTACTGCACGAAGGTGAGGAGTACTGTTGTGCCATCAGGTGGAATCTCTTGCTCTTCACCTCATGATTGATCTGCTACGACTGCCACTCCATAATCCGCCACATGCACACAGTTGTACCATCAGAGAAATTGGGTTCAATTTTTTGAGGTGATTTACACTTTTTGACGTTTTGTAGTTTTAGGTTAGGGATGGACCTGCCATTTATAATCGGATGATATTCTGGAGATCATCCAGAATGACAGGCTTGATGTTGCCCCCCATCAAGCATTTCATTTTGGACACTCTTCTTCTGCTGCAGCCCACAGTAGGCTTGCCTCCCTCTGTCGTCTTCCGACTGAAATTCCCTTTGGCTGTTGGATCGGAGAGAGTGGGACATCTGGCTTATTGGAAATCTGCTTAGCTCGAAATTGGGTTTACTTTTTTGAGGTGATTTACACTTCTTGACGTTTTCTAGGTTTTTGTTAAGTAGTCCTTAATTGGGAATTCATTTTGTGTTGAGTATTAGTCATGATTACAGTTTCTGTTTTGTAGATAACTTAGGGTTAGAGATGATTACGGTAGTTGTATCAGGGAATAGGTCAGCAATTTGCGTGATGTTATGCGTTGTGCATTGTGCAGGTGATAGACGGGAGCGCAGCTTATGCACAATCAATTGTTTTTCAAATCTTTGATAGCTACTTGGCAGGTTGTGCTGGATTATGATAATTTTGTCAGCCATTGACTTGATTGCAGATGACTGTATGCCACGAAGAGGAAATTATTGGAATCCAGGAGATTATCCAGAATGACAGGCTTGATGTTGCCCCCAATCAAGTATGTCATTTTGGACAATCTACTTCTGCTGATTGATTGGTGAGAGTGGGACAGTCGGCTTATTGGAAATCTGCTTTGTTCGAAAATGGGTTTAATTTCTTGAGGTGATTTACACTTTTTCACGGTTTTTAGTTTTAGGGTTACGGATGGACCTGCCATTTATAACCGGATGATATCCTGGAGATTATCCAGAATGACAGGCTTGATGTTGGCCCCCATCAAGTATGTCATTTTGGACAATCTACTTCTGCTGCAGCCCACAGTAGGCTTGCCCCCCTCTGTCGTCTTTTGACTGAAATTCCCTTTGGCTGATTGAATCGGAGAAAGTGGGACATTTGGCTTATTGGAAATTTGCTTTGCTCGAAATTGGCTTTAATTTTTTAGGCGATTTACACTTTTTGACGTTTTTGAAGGTTTTGGTTAATTAGTCCTTAATTGGGAATTCATTTTGTGTGGAGTATTAGTCATGACTACAGTTTCTGTTTTGTAAATAATCTAGGGTTAGGGATTATTACGGTAATTGTATCAGGGAATAGGTTAGAAATTTGTGTGAATGTTTTTGATAATATAGAATTAATCGATACATTCGAATAGGATTAAATTTTAAGTACTAACATAGATGAGGCTTTGCAACTAGAGTTCTGCACGGGATGGGCTGAAGACAGGCGTCTTCACTGTGGGAGGTCCGTGGTTGGGGATGGGACTGGCCAGAAGTGCCTCTCCCAGCCTGGATTGGCTACAGAATTCATGTGAGGGACGCCGGGCCCGTTTCCCGGTTTTATAATAAATGATTTTCTTTTGAAAAAAAGATTTTTTTTACCAAATTTAGAATAAAAAATCAAATTAAAAAATAGTAAAATACTCAAAAAAAAAAAAAAAAGCATTTACTTTTTTTTTAGCCCGGCCGGCCAAGTGGCCACGGGCCACTCTGGTAGCCTGGATTACTATTAAATAAAGTTCAAGACTTCAGCAGTTCACAGTTCAAAGTTTGAAGTCCAAGTTCAAACTCTCTCTCTCTCTCTCTCTCTCTCTCTCTCTCTCTCTCTCTCTCTCTCTCTCTCTCTCTCTCTCTCACTGTGTGTGTGTGTGTGTATGGGTGTGTGCGTGTGTGTGTGTGTGTGTGTGTGTGTTTTGAATTTTCACCACAACAGCCCCTATTCCACCCAGATGAACAGATCCAAAATCAAAGCACATTTACTCCTATTACAGACAACTAAAGCCCGTGAATTCAGACAACCCAACAATGAAACAGTTTCACCCCAATAGCAAGCAACATGCAGTACAGTAGCTTTTCTGTCTGGTGGCTGGGCTGAGAGCTTGAATGGAAGAGCGGGCGGGCGGGAAAGCATGCCGAAGTGCCACGACCCACCCTTTTTCCTCGTCCTTACTGGCCCGTGCTCAGCCCTCCAACGGTCTGGAAGCAAGTCGTAAAGGTGCCTGTTCGGCCATCCTGTACGGCCGATACCGGCCCCCAAAAATCAACCAAACATTTGTCTAGGGGCGCCCTGGACCCAAGGAAGGTCAAGGGTGGCCCCCTACTTTTTCAAATTTTGTGGTTTTGGCCCCCTCCGGACGGGCCTCCTAGTCCAGCGTTCAGACACCAGACCACAGACCGTCTGGATGGCCGTCCGGATGCCCAGATGGTGGCCATGGTTTAAATGCAGACCTGAGTTTGAATCCAAATGGACCTAGGTGAATAAAACATCTCTTGAATTACTCTAGGCCAGTCAGTTCGAATGATATCTCAAGGCTGTCCCCCTGTCAACAAACAAATAAATGAAAGGCAGTTACAGATCATTGACATCTGTGAAGTGAGCAGAGAGTCTTCAGAGAGTGCTCACACAGCTTTCACAGAGTCTTCAGAGAGTGCTCACACATCTTTCACAGAGTCTTCAGAGAGTACTGTTCTGCAGTCTTCTCTTACAAGACTCTCTGAAGACTCTGTGCAGACTCTGTGAATGCTGTGTGAACAGTACGCTGAGTGAGCAGAGAGTCTTGTAAGAGTCTTCTTGCTGCGTGGCTGCTGAGTGAGCAAGAGGACAAACGCTATTTAGTTTCTACAATGTTTTGCCGGTATGAAATCTCTCGAGCAGAAGTAGAGAGAGAGAGAGAGAGAGANNGAGAGAGAGAGAGAGAGAGAGAGAGAGAAGGGGAGGTAAATAAGAAACAAGAGAGACAGAGCTTAACACCTACCATGTGGACACTCTGAGAGAGAGAGAAAGGGGGGAGGGGGGGGGGAAGGGATACTAAACGGTAATAAGGAACAAGAGAGAAGCAGCTTCCAGAGGTAGCAGAGCTTAACGCCTACCGTGTGGACATCATATTTGACATCCAGGTATTTGTCGTTCATGGGACTCCACTCAGTTACATCTGCCCCATTCATTATGCCTAATATCCCCTTCCTCGCGATAACCTGTGTAAGGCCACATCCTAGATCTTCCTCAGTGGACACTTGCGCCGCATATGTTGGACTGACGGTCACCAGCAGATCAGACTCCTCAAACCCTGCCTTCATCCAGTTGATCACTTTCTCTCCATGCTGACTGACACTGCCTCTGCGATTCCAAAGCCACATGAAGAAAGAGCAGAGAACAGAGGCATAGGTACTGACTGACCCATTACAAAACACCACAGCATATGGTCGGCCATTTCGGGGATATTGAGTAATTTTTTCTTCTTGGGGCACGTGAAGACAGGATGAAGAGAGCAACGTGACACACAACCGACGTCCCTTTTCGTTCTTTTGCCAGACATCGGAAAGCAACCAATCAAAAATTGGAGAGAGAAATGTTCTGCAGGGCGGCAAACACAGGAGCCCAGAGACAAAGAAAAAGAGGCGCTCATACGACCTCCTCCTTTGTCCAACAAGTGGCTATCGCTAGTCAACGGCGAACTAGGTCAAATGCCAACTTATTCAACTGCTAAACCCATTCAACTGCTAGCTTAGTCAACTGCTAAGCTGGTCAGCTGCATAACTACCGTCTTCACCCGAATAGAACGCCCGGTAATTATCGTCGTATCTAGGCTGAAAGTTTTGCCAAATACAGCTATAATGACCGGCCGTTCTATTCGGGTGAAGACGGTAGTCAACCAGTAAGGTGGTCAACAGCTAAGCTTGTAAGCTAGAAAGCAAGTCAACCACAAAGGTGGTTAACAGCTAAGCTAGTCAACGGCCAAGGCGATTAACTGCCAAGATAGTCAACAGATAAGTTTTTTGGTCAACTCCTAAGCTAGCCAACTGCTAAGCATCTCAATCTCAATCTGTACTGTGGTCAACCGCTAAGGTCTTCAATTGCCAGGGTGTTGACTTAACTGGCAACTGCCAAAATAGTCGGTCAACTGCTATGCTGGTCAGCTGGATAGCAAGTCAACGACTAAGATAGTCAACTGCTACGATAGCCAATCGCTAAGTAAGCCAAAATAGTCGGTCAACTGCTATGCTGGTCATCTGGATAGCAAGTCAACCACTAAGGTGGTCAACTGCTAAGATAGCCAATGGCTAAGTAAGCCAAAATAGTTGGTCAACTGCTATGCTGGTCAGCTAGATAGCAAGTCAACCACTAAGGTGGTCAACTGCTAAGATAGCCAATGGGTAAGTAAGCCAAAATAGTCACTCAACTGCTAAGATAGCCAATGGCTAAGTAAGCCAAGATAGTCGGTCAACTGCTATGCTGGTCAGCTGGATAGCAAGTCAACCACTAAGGTGGTCAACTGGTAAGATAGTCAACGGCGAAGTAAGTCGACGGCTAAGGTCGTCAATTATTTACTAAGCTAGTCAACTGCTAAGATGGTCACTCAACTGCCAACTCATAACACAGTCAGTCCACCTGTAGGAAAGTCAGCTGCGCAGTTGATCAAGTGCTAACTGCTACCGTCTTCTTCGACCCAATAGAACGCCTGGTCATTTTGGCCGCATGTGGGCTGAAAGTTGGCCCCAAATACAGCTATGATGACCGGGCATCGTATTCGGGTGAAGAAGACGGTAGGGTGGTCGACTACTAAGATAGTCAACAGCTGAGTTGGTGAACTGCGGGTCGTTTAGCTACCGCCTTCCCCCGAACATAACGCACCCTGAAAATGAACGTATACAAGGTATGTTTCCGGCCCCATACAGTCAAAATGAGGCTGCGATGTGTTCGGGGGAAGACGGTAGTCAGCTGTTGAGCTCGTGAACTGGTAGGTGAACCAATCACGAGGGGCTCAACTGCCAAGATAGTCAATCAACTGCTTGCGACGTCACTACTAAGCTTAGTCAGCTGCTAAGCTCGTCAACCTGCCATGTCAAACAACCACTGAGGTGACCAGCCACCAGAGTTGTCAGTAGTCCTTGGCCTCTACAACACCATGGGCTTCAAAAAAAAAAAAAAAAAAAAAAAAAAAAAGGCCTAAGGTACTCAACTGCTAACCTAGTCAACAGCTAAGCTAGTCAACTGCTAAGTTAGTCAACTGCTAGGCTAGTCAATCACTAACGTGGCCTAACCGCCAAGGTACTCAACCGCTAAGATAGTCGATCAACTGCTTAGGAAGTCTTACGTGCTAGGGAAGTAGCAGTGCTATTTTGTGATCCCAGATGTCCCATGCAAAATTCCATGGTCGCAACTGAGGAGAGTGCTCCTTTATGATTCCCGAATCGAACCCATGCTGTTGTTCATCAACAGCTACCTGTCAATACCATGCAGCACTTGGATCACTGAAAATCCTCAAACAGAAAAAAAAAAAAAAAAAAAAAAAAAAAGAACTTCCCATCAAAATCTGGTCGCTGCCACAAAGGTGAGTGCTCGTTTCTGATTCAGGAATTCTTTTCTTTTTTTCTTTTTTTCCTTTTTTTTCAGTGGCCCCTGCAAACTACAGGACTCGAACTCGTGAACTTTACATTAACAGTTACATGCATATGGTACGTGCAATCAGAGTCGCTTTCTTCTTCGCTTCACATACATGCGAACAGATGGTGATCCACACGGGCGCACAGCGCCCACTCAAAACTCAGAGATATGGAAATCGAGAACACAGTTCAGACGCAAACTTGCTTCAACGGGCTATGGTGCATCAGCGCCTGTGTTCGCACTCACTCAACTCTGGATCACCCTGAATACCCCACACACACACTCTCTGTATCACACACTCACACACTAACGCCTCTCTCCTACCTACAGCGGCTATGGCCGCTCAACCCTTAACTATAGCTATGCTAACTTCTTCCAGCCCACTTCGACTTCAGGCGCTCTGCAGACCACCTCGCACAAGACGCTTGAGACAGCGCTTCCGCATGGCTTACGCAGCGAATGAATGAATCGCTGGACGCTGCCTCTTGATTTATACTTCTGTTGGTCGCTGGTCTGCCCCTTTCCTCCAGGCCCTCGGTGCACACAGTCCCACACGGTACTTGCTTGACTGGACTGCGATTGACTGGACCGGTACTGCTGACTGCACGGGATTGCACTGCCGACTCGATGCAGTCGCACTGCCTACTCGACGCAGCTGGACCTACGACTTACCTACAGACCTCTAGCTTAGCAGTTTCGACCTCTACACAGCTGTAACCCCTACTTGGCAGATCTACAGATCGAACCCCTACAACTACAAGTACAGTCACTACTAAAACACAGGTCACGGGTTCGATACGCACAGGGGTCTACTCGATACTGTACACAGTGCAGGTAAGGTCTAGGGATCGAACCCTGGAATCTGCATCTGCTTCTGCAAAGGTGAAAACCGTGTCAGTACGTATGCCATTCAGGATTTCAACTATGCAGCTCTCCTAAAGGTTTTTTTTTTTTTGTTTTTTTTTTTCAAAACCGGGGCTAGCGAGGGGTGCTGGTACGAGCAGACATTACAGAGTTTTTTCTTCTTCCTGTAAACCACCACTACCTCCGATCCTGTTTTTGCCAAGCCCGAATTTCACTGCACACCGAATTTTTTTGCGAACCCTTGGTCCCATTGTATTTGATTCTCTGGTAATCATGGCCATTACATCAAAAAGGAACAAGAAGGAAAAAAAAAAAAAAAAAAAAGAATAAGAAGAAAAAAAAAGAAACTTCACTAACGCCATGATAGCCATCAGATACATTCTAGGAGGTGCTGGTGAGATTGTGCCCTCAGCGAGGGTGTTACATCTTCGAGTCACACGGGTCCTACCGGACCCGACTTAGGGCCAGAGGGACACACCAGGGCCTAAAGGCCCGACCTTGAGGGTCACAGACCCTAAAGGCCTGATTTTGCACTCAGCCCAGCGGGTAGGCCCAAACGACACTTTGTTTGGGCCTGGCGGCGCTCTTGAGGCTGCCACCCGCCGATGGAGGCTGAACCGCCCATCTGGACGGTCCAGGGTCTGGCCTGGCCTCGCAGCATTGAGGCCAGACCATGGCCTACCGGTATAAGTACCGGTACCTGCCTCAGTAGAGGCATCAACCTACCGGCACTATACCGGTACGGTATGGTCAGCGCCAGAGCGCTGTTTGATGCGCTAAACTTAGTGCAGGGGCTGAAGCAGGAGCGCAGCATAGCGCAGATTAGCGCAGCAGCGAGCGGAGCAGCGGCAGGGCGACTGAGCCAGCACGGCGGCCATTGCCGCCTGAGGTACCGGGAGCTTGGAGGATCTCTCCTCCTCTCCCTCGCCAGTCCCCTCTCTCTCTCTCTCCTCTTCTCCCTTCTTCTTCTTCTTCTTCTTCTTCTTCTTTTTCTTCTTCAGATTGGAGACTATCCAGTTGGACAGAGATCAGGGTTGGACTTCGGTGATATGAGACTGTGGTACTTACCTGATTGGAGACCTGGAGATTGTTGAGGTTGATACTCGGCTGCATCACAGTTGGACACCGGTTACATCTGGACTCGGTTATCTCCGACATTGGTGACCTTTGGTCCTCGACATTTTGATCTTGTTGTATGACATTTTGGACTACTACTTCGGAGACCTACCGGACCCTATCTTGTGACCTATCGGTGTGATCTACCTCCTACCTCCTTCGTCTCTCCTCCCACCTTTCATCTGTGCATGTGTGTACGGGATCTGGGTATCTTCTATGCATGACCCAGACCCCACCATCTCATGATTGTATGTGTGTGGAGTGATGCCATGTAGGTCAGTCTATGTGAGTCAGTCTATGTGAGTCAGTTCGTTATAAGACTTCCACTGCATAAAAACTCATCCTATATTGGTTGATTCTTGGTTCTGCCCATACTCATTGGAGTATGTAACAGAGGGTGTCTGTCCGACGAAAAACTGAAGAACAAAAAAAAAAAAAAACTTCCCTTATGCTGTAATCGCGGTCAGATACAGGAGGCTAGAGTATTTGTGTGAGTATAAGGGTGGGACCGCACTGGCGGCGGCAAGCAATCGGAAAATATTTTTTGGGACTCCACTGCTGGCCGCAAACGCAAGCATTTTTGTTTCCACTCTGCCTACCCTCCACTTTTTCAGCACACCAACCAATCCCCCCCGTGCTTCCTTTCCGCACGGGATGGGTAAATCTAGAGGGTGTGTTTTGCCTACCTCTAGAGCTCGGCAAACACACCCCCTCTAGAGTCACCCATCCCTTGTGGAAGGGCAGCACGGGGATTGGTTGGTGTGCTGAAAAAGTGGAGGAAAACTTGCCCGAAAAGGCAAGTCTTCCTGATCGGGTAACATAAACCTCGGGAAGTGCCGAAAGTTGCTGTGGCGGTTGAGTCCCTTCTTGCTTGCCCATTCCCGTCAGCTACGATTCTGGGCTGGCGGATGTTTTCCTAACGCCAAGCACCACCAAGCAGTGGTGTCCCACCCTAACATGAGTGTGGCACCTAGCAGTCCTGCGTGGAATCCGCCTGCCCCTCTGGCAGGGCACAAAAAGGCAACCAAAACAAGAGGGGGGAAATAAAAAATCTGCAATCACGTTCCTCGCATAATGGGCAGATACATTCCTCAAAGCACACGTGGTACTTCCACCTTCGTGAGGAAGTGGAAGAGGGGCCTTCCAAAACAAATGAAGAACAAAAAAAACAAAAAATCCCCTAATGCTGTGATTGCGGTTCGGTACAGGATGCTAAAGTACTCCTGTAAGTATAACATGCGCTAGGCAGTTAGCTGCCCTGCGTGGAATCCGCCCTGCCTCTCTGGCAGGCCACGAGAAGGAAAGGAAAACAATAAACGCAAAAACATATTCGACAGCAATCACATTCCCCACACACTGGCCAGATACATTCCCCGAAGCACTGGTGCGCTATGTCGATGGATTCGACATGCTTAGTGTTTTTTTTTCTTTTCTTTTCCCAAGGCTGCCAGTTGTCCAATGTGCAAGGAAAATGAGCAATGGCGAAATGACAGATTTCAGATTGCAAAATCACATTGAAAGCCAGGAAGTCTGACACTGTGCAGAAAGCAGAATTGCACTGATATTACACCAGTGGAGAACCAAAACACAGAATTTGGGTGTCTGCAATGACTTGCTGATTTCTGAGTGCCTGTAGCCTCTCTCTGTCGAGGCTGTACTATACGTAGGACAGATTCGTAATTTTGTTTGGCTGAGGGCTAACCGAGAAACCTACCTGTGAGGGAAAAAAGTGAGGGACATATCTGCAAATCCGGGAAAAATACAGGCCCGGTACTAACCGGAATCCCCACAGCTACCTAACTGCGTTTAGCAGGCCCGGGCTACCAATAGTACAGACAGGCCCTAAGGGCCTATTCGTATAGACGGTCCTATAGCCTATAGCCGGGTCCGGTAGAGGCCGAGAGGCCGAAACTGATACGGTACCGGTCGGTCAGTCAGTCYGGTCTAGGTCGAGTCTAGGCTAGTGGTAGGGTATAGGTAGGATGGGCACATCGGTGCAGGGCTTTTTGGCAGTTGGTACCGTGTACATGGCGGCTGCGCTACGTGTGAACTGGATGTGGTGACGGCTCCACTTGGAAGGAGACGGACATAGCCAGACCTTAGGAGCACAGGCCATAGCTGGGGCCTGCGCTGTACTCTGCCA
>BFEA01000415.1:748088-760672 GCA_003427395.1 Chara braunii | reverse complement strand
AGAGAGAGAGAGAGAGAGAGAGAGAGAGAGAGAGAGAGAGAGAGAGAGAGAGAGAGAGAGAGAGAGAGAGAAAGAGAAAGAGAAAGAGAGAGAGATTTGTGACTTCGGGATGTTGACGACATTTGGATACAGACTCAACCTTGGGACAGAGACATTGATGGGAGACCATTTGGGATCGATATCAACGACATTGGTATTGACGACATTCTCATCTTCTCCTTCCTTCTCGTATGATCCCCTCCCCTTTGTCTGTGTATGGTGTGGGCCTGGCGCATTCTTCCTGTGTGTAGCGCCAGGCACCATCACACCTTGCGATGACGATGTATGTTTGGTCTGCATTGCAACATTGATTGGTCTGATCATTGGTATTTTAGCCTTCCACTGCGCTACGCTGTACTATGTGAGAGAGGTCGGTTCTTGTTCTGGTCTGCACCGTTACAGTATGCGACAACTTGGTATCGGAGCGGACCTCTCAATCAGAGGATCCGCCTAATCAAGGAGCCAACTTGCTTGATTGACTGATTGATTGATTGATTGATTGATAGATTGATTGTTATTAAGTAGGGCTTCATCAAATCTCTGCAAAATATTTTTTTTTCGCAACAGATCTCCGGAACTTCGGATATTAGCATTTTGGTTTTTTTTGTTTCACTCTGGGCATATTAGGTGAAGTAGGGAGGTTGTCATATTCTCGGAAACTGGATTTATTCTTCTTTGAAAGTGGAACCTCCATTCTATTTTGCGCAATTTTTTTTTTAAAACTTCGCATTTTTTTGAAAGCCGAAACTTTGCGAAACCTTGCCTAGATCTCGCTCATAGTACTTCTCCGAAAACACCTCACTAATAGCCGATCGACAGATATTAAAAAAAAAAAAAAAAAACCTCGGGGGGGGGGAGATCCTCTTCTTTTATTTTTTTATTATTATTTTGTTCTGTTGATTAGGACGGGGAATGGCAAGAGCAGTTTGGTTACCTTCCTGCGTTTCCCTCCCACCCAGCCCTTTGTCTGCATTCCCGGTTTGGTAAGTGCCATATCAGCAGCAGTGCCACGTCAGTAGCAGCGCCACGTTAGCAGTGCCACATCAGCAGTGCCACATCAGCATTGCCACAACGGCAGCAGTGCCCCGCCACCATGATGGTTTCAGTTTTTGGCATGCCAGGCCAACTGGCCAGCGAGTCCATTGTCGAGTTCCAACAGCGGATCCAAGATCAGCTCGCACAGATCGAGGCTGAGGAACAGCGCCACGCAGCAGCCGAGGCTGCCCGCCTACAATCTGAAGCGGAGGCAGCGGCTGAAAAGCAGCGGCTTCAGGCCCCAGCTGACGCAGATGCCCAGGCCCGCCACAAGCAGGCCCAAGATCTGCTGCAGCGGCACAAAGCCACCAGCGTCGACAGGCTCAAGTTCTGGCACTTTGAACCATTCGAGGGCCACGACGACGCAACACCGGAAGAGCAGCACAAGGAGTTTCTCTCCAAACTCATGGCCCATGTTGGTTTACACTTGTAACCACCTGCAGTCGGAGTTAGAGAAACAGCACCAGGAACTGGAGAACCTCCGACATGAACTGAGGAACCACAAGGATCTGCACAAGGATGCTACACGGGCACTTCATACCCGTGTACAGGACTTCGAGCAAACAGCACCAAGACCAGATGCTGGCGAACCCAACAATGCAGCCTCAAACCGCCACTTGGAGCAACGACTCGACCATGTACTAGCGATGATCGGCGACATCAGCACTTTCGCCGCACCAGCCTCCATCAGCAAGCAGCTCGACGCCTTGAAGAACGAGGTTCGACAACTACACCAGCCGCTCGACAACGATGGCAGCACCAGTGCATCGCGGTAGTACAAGATGCCGACGTTCCGGATCGAAAAGTTTGATGACTATACACATCAGGACCTGGTCACCTGGTGGCAGGGCCTTACGACGGAGCTTCGGATTCATGAGGTCCCCAATCACTTGTACATCTCGGCGTTGTTCCTCAATGCCAAGCTTGTACATCTCTGGCTCAGCCACATGGCAACCATCCACGGCGTCCAGGTCGTCGACCTGCAGAAAAAGATCTCTTGGGAAGATCTGACGAGGGAATGGAGGAAGCGGTTCATAGTTGACGACACCCCAACGCTCGCCTCTTCGCCATGACTCAAGGCACCACACCGACACGTGACTGGCTCACGGAATGGCAAAAGATCGTGGCAACACCCGATCTCGACTTGCCATTTTCGCATCTGCGCCGGAAGTTATACAACTGGTCGTGTGCCGCCTTGTGCCTCGCACCCGGTGATCGCAAACAATACACGACCTTCGCCTAAATTATCAACAAGGCTCGTGGATCATCAAGACCAACCGGGCTGCTGCACACGAGAAATCCGCATGGCAGCCAGCCTATGTAGAGAGGAAAATTTGGTCCGCGTCCGCAGCCCGTCGCTGCAGTCCAACCGGACAACCTTGTGGAAGACCTGGCAGCCACCCCAGCATCATGTGAGGGAGATCAGGTGGCCACCGTCCAGCCGCGAAGCAACTACGACTCCCGTGGAAAAGGGAAGGCGAAAACAGCATCGCCGGCTGGAAATGGACAACCAGTACCATGGGTCAAGTTAGGCTGAGTACAAGTACCGCAACCGATACTGCTGCTGCCGTTGGTGCAACAGCACCAAACACAAGACCTCCCAATGCCAAGACCAAGGCAAGGAGGATGTTTGACCTCGAATCAGCTCGGGAAACAGAGCTGCGCGGGAGGTGAGGCGACTCCACCTCTCACTCCGCCAGATTCGGCCGCCTTGCTAGCGGCCTCYTACACATCTGGGGAGAATGCGGATGTCGCAAGTCCTCCGTTCACTTACGAGGATTATGTTGTCCACTTGGTCCCACTGTTGGACCAGCCACTCCATGTGCAAGACTCCACCGCATGCACGGTTTCATCACCATCGGCAACCGACTCGGCAACTTCGCCGCCAACTTTCGCTGGGGATTTCACGTCATGGTCAAGACTTGAGAAACTCGACCCGTTGACGTTCGCGGACTTCCAATGGATGCCCCTTCCCTCGACCGGTCGATTGCCGAAACCGCATTGCAACGCGGTCATGGCACCATTGCGGGATTACTTGCACATTGCAGTACCAACTCCGTTGATGGACGCCAGAGTAGGGGTTGTTGACTTTCGTGACTACCTTGCGAAGAGGGAGATCGGGATTTGTGGACGATTGGGGAACTGGTACTCACCTGAGATTGATGTCGATATTGTGCACTGCTGTTTGCCTTCATTGTCACCACGAGAGGACAATGCCACGTGGCACTTCTTTGTGATCAGGACTTGTCAGACTCGTTACTGGATATTGATTGATGACGTGGAGGCCAAGGGAAGCTTAGAGAAGGAGTGGGTAATGTTTGGGCTACTCGGGTGGTCATTGATTATCTTTTCCACCCTCCTAATGTCTATTCCCCCCTCCATTCTCTTCGTCTATTGGTAATGAGAAATTGTATCAGAGATCACTTTCACGATTATTGGAAACATTGTCCAGATCCGAGTCAACAATTTCAACGTCTGATGAGTATCTTCCAGTCTGAGTTCATTACAGTATTATGTCGTGCCGTCATTCAGGCCCTTGGAATGGACTACCAGCAGGTTTGAAACATGATGGCAACTCCAAAAGGAGGTATGATGTAATTGTAAACTTGTTAATTGAGGAGAATCCGCTTCTACTGAATATCATGGAGAAGCATGCCAATAAACTTGAGAGGAGCTATTGAAAAAAAAAAGTGCCAATGAGGCTGCGCGAAAAGGATGCTAGAGTTCAGCACCAGAAGCGGTGTGCTCGCTTACCCAAATGCCTTTCAAAAAGCTCTAAAAAAGAAAGAAAAAAGGTCCTTAACACTCCTTATTGCACCGCTTCCATGTCCATTCTGGGCAGAATCAGTCAGGTCTCTCCTCCACCGGTAAATCACACAAGCGGTTATCGGGTAGCTGAAAATTCAAGAATGAAAATTTTGAAGTGAGAGTTTTGGGCAGTCTGAAAATCTTGAATGGTTCTGAAGTGGTGAAAGGTCTGAAGACCCTGAAAACCACCCGTTTAGGCAGGCTGCATCCTGAAGTGGTGAAGGGTGTCCTGAAGTGGTCAAGTGAGAGTTTTGGGCAGTCCAAAAATCCTGTATGGTCCTGAAGTGGTGAAAGGTCCGAAGACCATGAAAACCACCCTTCACCACTTGAGGATGCAGCCTGCCTAAATAGGTGGTTTTCAGGGTTTTCGGAGCTATCACCACTTCAGGACCATTCAAGATTTTCAGACCTGAATGGTTCTGAAGTGGTGAAAGGTCCGAAAGCCCTGAAAACCACCTGTTTAGGCAGGCTGCATCCTGAAGTGGTGAAGGGTGTTCTGAAGTGGTGATGAAAAATACGACTGTTGTTAACCTTCCCTCGTAAATCACTAAAGTTCAACGCTTCTCTCCATTATTGCCGAGTGACCCTTAGCAAGCGGCATTTTTTATTATTTTTTATTTTTTTAAAACAGGTCCTTATGGTCCTGGCTCCATTTCCATTTTGGGGAGCATCAGTCTGGTTCCTATTCCACCGGCAAGTCATGAGAATATTACATCATAGCACTCACCCACGCTTCCTTCCGTCTGGCCGAAAGAACCCTGATCAACATTGATTACTCCAACAACGAGGAGGATTGACTGTCAGCTTGCCCTGTTTACACCTTTCCTCTCAGGATTACTATAATAACCTGTCAGATAAAACATGTAGAGCAAAAAAGGTCTACGAAGCAACATCTGCTATCAATGCTGTCAAAACCCTAAGCCCTACAACTAGGCATTGTGAACTCTTTTGAATTTTAGCCCCTGCATGTCTTGTTTATGTCCCAACCCTCAGCCCTAAACCCTAAACCCTAAAGAAGATTCATCCTTTTCCATGTGTTCCATGTGAAGCACCGACTGCCACCTGTCGCGCGTGTATTTCTTCGAGGCACAAACTGGAGCTGGTTCCTCAAATACCTGGGTATTCTGCTGGAAAGGTTCCTGATCGATAATAAGGATGGGAGGTTGACAAGCAGCTTGCCTATCCCTGAGTCCCTTCTCAAATCCCCTCTCTGATACCTCTGCGGGGGATCAGTTAGTACAACGATAAAGCAAGGAAAACAGAGATCAGAATTGATATAAAATTGGATCATCTCATGTTGCTCTGAAGTCTTGTTGTTGGTCATAATAGAAATTATGTGTCCCCTGGGCAGCCACCGAGTTATGCTAGTCTTGCCATCTGATTTGCGATTCGTGAATCTCCGCAATCTTTCTGTGGGCCAACCAATTTGTTTTGAACTTTGATATTAGCTCTTGCTGCTTCTCCGGGTCCTGATGGATTTGGAGTGTGACTTTCCTCCACTGACATCCGATCTCTGTCTCCATTAGAGGTTTCGTCATTGCCTATACCTGTTCACTCGGGTTGCTTGACTTGTCGATGGTCCTGCAACACCTCTCCTTCCACATGACCCTGAGTGTTACCTTCCTGATTATCCCGAACCAGATGCGTTCAGGTTTAGTAAATTGAGCTCGGATGTTAGTCCATAAAAGTAATTGGGTCGGGTGTTCGGGAAGGGAGGAGAGAAAGAGGTAGTCCCAGAGTGTTGAGGCTCTCGCCCATAATTCAGTAGCAAATTTGCAGGTTATGAGACAATGAATTAAATCTTCTTGCTCGTTATCCGAACATACCACACATTGTTCTGGACTATTTGGGTCGCTATTCTTTCTACGGACGTGTAGCCAAGAGTTTACTGGGAGGGCATTATATATGATGAACCATTAAAGACTTCTGATCTTGACTGGGCGTATTGATTTGCATTTCGTCCAGGGCAACTCAGAGATTGGTTCCGTTCTCTGTCCTAGCAATTTCGTCCATCTTTCTTTTATTACAGGCTCTGGGTCCTTTGTTTTCAGTAGTAGTCTGTATCCCATTTTGATTGTGTACTGGGTTATGTGCCTGGGGGTCTTATATGCTTTGTTATTGCCTGAGATCCAGGCCCATTCGTCTAGGTCAAATTCTAAATCTTGAATTGCTGTATCTACTTGGAATACAATCTTCGGCCAGGTACCCAATGTCCTTACTTTTCGAAGAGTATATGAGTTTAGGGTCTCTTCTTGAGGATCAATGTTGTGGATTGTTAGGGTTTTGGGGTTGGTCCGATCTATTGGAAAGGAGGTGAAGACTCCTGCAAAGTCTGATCCAGGAGATCTGCAATAAAATTGATAGGCTCTCTGTGGTAACCTTTCCTGGATCAGAACTCCCCACTACCCTGATTTCCAAGAGCAGTCCTCTTTTAACAGGTCCTTCCAGCTGACTGGAATGCTGTTGATTATTGTTGCTAGATTCTCATATTGGTTGTGACAGCCCTTTAGGCGTGCTCGCAATTGTTCCTCACATATCCAATCTTTCCCCTCTTCATCCCAAATGTGACTGACATGCCAGACCCCATGCCTGATCCAAGAGAGCCATCGATGCCCATTTGTAAGTGACAGTAGGTGCCCCCCTGCCTCCCTTACACATGGGTTTCCGAATAAGGGTTGACGTAGGACTCCCTCTTTGGACTTAGGTTTCTTCACAATTTTTGGCATAATTTCTCTCCAAATGTGGATGAGAACTGTCCAATAGGGGATAGGTGGTTGCACCTCGTTAAGTGACGAGTTTGCGGGTTGTCTTCTTCTGCCGGTCTTGGGTGTCCATTCTTCGTTCATTACCCAGAATAGGCCAGCCATATTGAGTAGGCTCTGGGCAGGGGCTATATCTTTGATGCTATGGAGGGTCAGTTTGTGCCAAGCTAGTCTAGGTTGGGTTAGTAACTTGACTATCCACTTGATCTGAGGGCTTTGGTTTCCTGTTTGGGGTCGATTATTTCTAGTCCCCCTTTCAAAGGCCTTCTCGTTATGTAGTGCCAGGCTATCTTAGGGATGTACTTCATTTTGTTTGGGTCGCCTGACCATAGGTATGCTATGGCTGTACTGTTCAGCTCTTCGATAGTTTGGTCTGGTATAGTCCAGATGGAGGCAATATACCACATCATTGAAAAGATGGAGGTATTGATGGCTAGGGCTCTTCCCAACAATGAGGTGAATGTGGTACCCCATCTCCTCATTCTATTGATTTGATTGGTCAGCAGGTTTTGTGCCATTTGCGCGGCGGGGCCATCCTTGGTTATCATAATTCCTAAGTATCTCATTGGTTCCTCAGGTCTTTTCCATGTCATTTCTACCTCAGGTCCCTCCATTCAGGGTATCTCCTGCTCTGATAACCACCAGATTATCATCTTTTTCCAATTGATCTTCATTTATGAGGCCAGCCTGAAAGCTTCCATTGCCCTGACTAGTGCTTTTATGGAGGAGTCAGATGCCCTTATGAGAACTGTCAGGTTGTCTGCAAACATTATCAGTGTTAGGAATTGGATGCGGTGAGGGGTACCGATATTGAGGTCTGACAGCCTTTGGATTGAGGGGTCTTTGTGTAGGAAGGAGGTGATCGCTTCCATGACAAAAAGGAAGATCGGTGGGGCTAAAGGGTCTCCTTGACGGACCGACCGGGAGATCGGATATCGTTCGGAAATAAGTCCATTCACTTGTACACATCTTGAAGCATTGTTGTACAAGATCCTGACCCATTTCCAGAATTCAGGTCCCACCCCCATTTTCTCCATGCTCGCATTGAGAAAGGTCCAATTGACTTGGTTGTAGGCTTTCTCAAAATCGAAGGACAGAATAGCTGTATTCATCCTCTTCTCTTTGACTTTTCTTGTAGCCTCATTAAGAGTTAAGACATTGTCTAGTATATATCTGCCCGAGATAAACCAACTTGATCTATGTGAAAGCATTTATCTGTGAGGTCCAGTATTATGAGCGCTAATGTTTTCGCCAGAATTTTGTAGGGGAGGGTAAGAAGGGAGATTGGTCTATAGTTACGAATGTCCTCCCTGTCCCCCTTCTTATACAGTAGGGTCACCACTTTGCTACTCAAAAATTCTCCCATCCCCCCTTTATCCCAGCTGTCCTTATAAAACTGAAGAAGGTCATTGCCCATTATGGGCCAGAACGTTTCCCATAATTCCTTGGTAAGACCACCGATGCCTTGGGATTTGTCGTTTTTCATGTTGTGGACAACGAATTTCAAGTCCTCTAGCATAATAGGTTTGTCTAGCGCTGCCGCCTGTTCCACTGAGATTGTCTTGTCTAGGTACTGTAGCATTTTGGTTCTCGCCTCTGTTGTGGCTATAGAGGCTGGTGAGGCAGTTTTCGTCTGGTACAGTTCTTGATAGAAACCTCTAGCTATTTCCAGCATCCCTTCACTGTCTGTCATTATGGCTTGTCCGCCTGACAATTCCTTTAGCTCTTCAATTGAGCTCGCTCTGCTGTTGGCTTTTATTCTCGAGAAAAAATGTTTAGTCATTGATTCGTTTAACTCATATTCCGACATTCTTGCTCTGAGTTGTAGACCTTTCAATTCCCATTGTCTCCATATTGCCAGTTCTTCCCTTGCCCGTTCGAGGGTTGTTGAATATAGGATTGAGGAAGGGTCGATTATCAAGTTGTTCTCTGCAATCTTTAGTGCTATCTCTAGAGCCTGTTTTCTTACATGACTCTGAGGCAAAAGTGGTTTGCATTGTTATTCTGCATAACATACTTTTTTTTTCTTTTTTTTTTATGGTTCGGACATTTCCGGACCTGCTTACCGGTCCGGACCGTCCACAACCATGCATGTCTGGAGGCCCGGATGTGTCCAGACCCGACCAGACACGTGTCCGGACCCGACCGGACACGTGTCCGGTCCTCGGACATGAGCTATCTAGGTCCGGGTCCGGTGTAGCCATGGTTCAGATCAAGTGCTTTCTTCCTCCCCCCCACGCCCCCCCCCCCCCCCTCTTCTCCTTCTCTTGCTTGCCTAAACTGTGTGAAGGATTGACTGAGCCATTTTTAAACAAGGTGCCTCGAGTCGTTTGAACTCCACGCAAGTAAATGCACACTGCAGATGAAAAACGGGGCACATGCCTGAGAAAAACACCTTCCCATGGTAATTCAAATAGAACACCCATCTGTTCGAAAAAAACACACGTGCGTACTATTCGAATAAAAGATACGTGCGTACTATTTCAACGTGCGAACTATTTGGATTGCCAGGGGCAACTTTGAGAAATAGGCTTTTCCCGAGAAAGTTGAGTAGTACATACGTGCATTTTGTTCTGGGGAAGACAGTAGAGCGCAGGGTGAGTGGACAACTGCGATGGAGGGACACTATAATCACCTGTGGGTGCCGTAATTAGAGCTCCCAATGGAAGTTGGACCGTGACGGTGCGACCTGTCACCTACTTGACCCCAGTTGCTTAATATTTTTGAACGGTGTTTGCTCTCACGGTCAGAGGTTTGAGAATTTTGAGGCATATTGTTGTCGGATGCGATTGACAGGAGGAGGAGATTATTAAGAGGGGAGAAGGATTTAAAAAAAAAAATAAAAAATAAAAAATCATTGCCATTACTTTGGGGCAAAAAGAAAAGAAGGTTCTGGGCCTTCTCGTGGAAAAGATTTGGGGCAAAAAAAAGAATGAAAGAGAACTGCGACACACGCATCTAGACAGTTACAAGTCCAGATACACTTTTTGAAATTTGATGATATCTCAGGGCTGGATCACGAGACAACAATCGCGGATTGGGACCAAAAAAAAAAAAAAGGAAAAGACAACTGCACTACACGTATCTGGACACTGACAAGTCCAGATACACTTTTCAAAATTTGATCCGTATCGTAAGAGACAAAAATTGCGGCTGACATTGTGTGCACTGACAAGCTTTCCTCCAATCACGCTGGGCTGACGAATCCACTGCTCACCAAATGCAAAAAAGACAGGAATTATGGCGGTGCATCTCTCCATGTTCCAGAGGAACATTCATTCTCATTTTGCACAATTGGTGCGTGTTAGAGTGAGGCCCTCACCCCGTCCTTTTCGTTTTTTGTTTCCCCCCCCTCCCTTTCTATGAATGCTGGAGTGCTCTTCCGATTCTTCTCTTTTCTGGAGCCCCCAACTGTGTGACCAAGGCCACCCCTCATCTCTTTTTTTTTTTTCCTGTCAGAGCTGCCAGAGCTCTTTTTTTGACCCGCCCTTCCACAGGATCAGGCACTGGCCGCGGACTGGTTCGGCAGGGGCACCTCAAAGGTACTGGCGGTTTAAAGGTCATTTAGCACTGCTTAAAGGTGCTCACGCAGACACACAGTAAGCACTTAGCCCGACCATACCTCGTTCGGACTAGGGTTGACACCGGGGATGATGCATGGGGAAGGTCGAAGTCGGGGTTCTCGCATGTGGATCATCGACAACATGAACGTTAAAGTCGACGGTGCCAACTGAGAGAGGACGTCCTCCCGCCCGCCATAGCCCGGCTGCTCTGGGTCAATGAGCGGAGCCCCTTGAGGGGGCGGGACGGGATCGGACGGGCGCTTATCGCAGCAAGGAGGGAGGATAGTGACTTCACGTTGGTCAAGAACAGTTGCGTGGAGGAGGTGGGCTCTGGAGGACGCTGGGCTGAARAGGCAGGGCTGACGCTGATGGAAAGAGGGACAGAGAACTCTGCGCTACACGAGAGCAGCTGAAGAGGAAGTGGGCTTGGGAGGACGCTGGGCTGAAAACGTGGAGTGACGGCGCCCGRAAAAGCCAGCAGAGGGTACAARCATCAAGGGAGTCCGAGGCGAGAGGGATCTACGAGCATGYTGGGCTGCAAGGGTAGGGTSCTGGTGGGAAGAAAAGCCGGGTGATGATGCGTGCATCAAGGGAGATCGAGGAGAGGGGTGGCTACGAGGACGTTGGGCTGGATCGGCAGAGTGCTGGCGGGGAGAAATCCGGAGAGAGGTGCGTGCATCAAGGGAGACTGAGGGGAGAAGTGACTTTGAAGGGATCGAGTCGTCAACGTCACAAAAAGGAGACACGAACGGGAGAAGCACCCACGTTCCGAGGAGAGGGGTAGCTACGAGGACGCTGGGCTGGAAAGGCGGAGTGCTGGAGGGGATGAAATCCTCATAAAGGGGCGTGTATCAAGGGAAATTGAGGGGAGAAGTGACTTCGAAGGGATCGGGTCGTGAACGTTGGAAAAAAGGGGACACGGACGGGAAAAGCACCCACGACGACCCACGACGACCAGGGCCGCAAGTCAAAAGACGAAGCGAGGGTGTGTAGCAGGGTGACAACTGGCAAGAGAGAAAGAAAGGGCGGCTTCTGCATGGAGGAAGATCCCCTGTTCTTCCTCCCGGGGTGAGTCTGGCTGGCCCACAAACAACCGCCCATGCATTTTCCCCTCCCCCTCCCCGCCCCCCCTCCACTCATCACCTGAACCCTCTGCCCCCCCCTTCTTTATCCAAATGCCCCTGTGAAAGCCCGCGCCATAAAGCCTAGGGTCTTTCCGCCTACGGACACATATTAACCGATTAGCAGGAAACCTCCAGGGATAGGACGATGCCCGGTGATATTCTCCGAACCCTCTTTCATCTAYTGTCAATGGYAAAACAAACTCATCAATGATAATAGACCTGCTACACCTACTGTCGATGGTGAAATAAATTCATTAAAATAAATTCATTAAAGTAAATAGAAGGATTACACGTACGAAACTGAATACAATTCAGAGGGAGCCCCTTTCATTGGTACTGTGGAAAGCAATCACGGACCTAGGGGGGAAAACATTGGAATACACGACCAATCTCGAAAAATGGGAAAAAGAGGCGACCAGGGCCGCGGCCTCCCATTTAGCAGAAAACAATGGTCTGGTTTCGCAGTCGGGACAGAAACCCCTGTAAGGGTTTCTGCCCGAGTTTGTCAAGGTCAGTCGCTGTCCGATTTTTTTATGGGACTGAGGAACTGGTTGAGATTGACGTTGCCAAAAGTTGTTCAGACCAACCCTATAACTGAGGGACCTAAAGCCTGACGTCGTTGGCGTAGGACGTCGTTGACATGTGACGTCATCGACGTTTGTTCGGAGCAGCTGGAGTTGGCAGTATGGCCTATCGTCCGTGGGTCTCGACATGGCCGTAGGGGTGCGCGGTCGTAGAAAGTCTGAGACTAGACTTATTCTACCTAAAAGATGTCGCGCGGCTTAGCAGCCGCGCGATTCAGGGCCTAAGTAGGCTAAAAAGGAGGGATGCGCAGGGTATAGGGCTACGGTGCGAGAGGAATAGCAAGGTTTTTTTTTCTTTTTTTCTGGGCCGCCGGGTTAACCTCGAGCCAGGGTGAGGCCAGCAGGCCTATACCGAGGCCTACCCGATGGGCGGGCCCGGAGTGGTGGATGGACAGCCATCCATAGGGATGAAGCGGGCAGGCAAAGCCTGCGAGGTCACGGAATGGGGGAAACCTGACTTGGCGAGCTCTTCACTAGGCGAGCTGCTACCGGGATCAAGCTTGGCTGCAAGCATCTTATCGGGCTAGCTCCTTTTGGAGCAGCCCAAGGCAGTTGGGCGCACCCAATAGATCGCGCGGCTGAGATCTGCCGCGCCCAGATCAAAGTGGCCCCTGCGCAAGGATGACACACATAAATCGAGAAAAGGCCAAAATTTTCCCTTTTTTGGTC
>BFEA01000415.1:715213-730481 GCA_003427395.1 Chara braunii | reverse complement strand
TTTTTTTTTTTCTTTCTTTTCCGTTGGCCTGAGCCAACGGCCACCTCATATCTCGTGGCTTTTTCAGCCACGAGCAGCCAACCCTTAGGAGCATGGTCCCCCAATCAAAGAGGACCGAATCGAATGCCTGAACCTGGATAGGCTTATGGAGACTATAACCCCTAGTCACTTCCCACAGCGGCACTTGGCCCTTTGTTTTAGTTAGGCCTTGTTTTTTATATATATATATATATATATATATATATATATATACATATATATATATTTTTTATCGTTTGCTATGCCAACGGCCAAGTCAGTGGTCACATCGTGTGGCCCCCCCAAACACGATCTGTCGAATTACAGACCCAAGTTTGACCCCATCTGAGACCGAAAATGGGAAAATTTTGGCCTTTTCTCGATTTATGTGTGTCATCCTTGCGCAGGGGCCACTTTCATCTGGGCGCGACAGATCTCAGCCGCGCGATCTATTGGCCGCGTCAAACTGCCTTGGGCTGCTCCAAAAGGAGCTAGCTTGCAGCCAAGCTTGATCCCGGTACCAGCTGGGTAAGAGTCCTCTGCGATAACCTATTGGGCTAGCTCCTATTATGATAATGACAGGAGCAGTTCGCCTAGTGAAGAGCTCGCCAAGTCAGGTTTCCCCCATACCGTGACCTTGCAGGCTTTGCCTGCCCGCTTCTTCCCTATGGACGGCTGCCCATCCACCACTCCGGGCCCGCCCATCGGGTAGGCCTCGGTATAGGCCTGCTGGCCTCACCCTGGCTCGAGGTTAACCCGGAGGCCCAGGAAAAAAAAAAAAAAAAAACTTGCTATTCCTCTCGCACCGTAGCCCTATACCCTGCGCATCCCTCCTTTTTAGCCTACTTAGGCCCTGAATCGCGCGGTTGCTAAGCCGCGCGACATCTTTTAGGTAGAATAAGTCTAGTCTCAGACTTTCTACGACCACGCACCCCTGCGGCCATGTCGAGACCCACGGACGACAGGCCATACTGCCGACTTCAGCTGCACTGAACAAACATCGATGACGTCACATGTCAACGACGTCCTATGCCAACGACGTCAGGCTTTAGGTCCCTCAGTTATAGGGTTGGTCTGAACAACTTTTGGCAACGTCAATCTCAACCAATTCCTCAGTCCCATAAAAAAATCAGACAGCGACTGACCTTGACAAACTCGGGCAGAAACCCTTACAAGGGTTTCTGTCCCGACAGCCTTCCCCGTCCCCATTAAGCGACGTCCCCGTCGCTTATCATAAGCAATACAAGGGGAAGCCTTTATAAGATCTCACCAATTATATCACGTAATCGCATTATATCTGAAATTAATCCAGATCTTACATACTTACTCATGAAAAGTGACGTTTCCGTCGTTCATCTTTCTTTCCTTTTATAATCACCTGGATACTCTTCTATGAAATACTCCATGCATATTTCATTACTCAGAATACGTCAAACATTGACTTACTTTTAATCATAACAGAGGCTTACTTTTAAACCTTAAACAGATAGAGGCTTACTTTCAAGCCTTTTGATTCTTTCGAACCTTCCTTCGAAGGCACTTTCATTCAATCACGAGTTGGAATGGGGCCAGAATAAACCTCCGGCGGGTCTTTCCCCGGAACCTGGAATCCACCGTTGGCTTTATCCAACCTGAGGAATTACAATAACATTTCAGAAGAATGATCCCAGCGTCATCCCCCCGGCGGCCACTTACTCTCTCTTCTTGTCTCTCATAGATGGGTCAGGCTTATCCCCCTGTTGAGACTCTCTTCAGGCTATAACCCCCTGTCTAGGTCTCGTCAGGCTTAACCCCCTGCGGGTCTCTCGTCACACAGCACATACTACCAGGAATTTAACTTGGGCCTCTCGTGTCCATGGGGGTGCATTCCTAACACCTCAGCATGTCTCTCGCTGTCAGGAGTTTAACCCGGGCGCCCCACGAAACACAAGGGTACTCACACTATACTATAGCATGTGTCGGTACCATCCCAGAGAGAAATCATGCTTCCAGAAGTCCTCGTCCAGTCCGGCTAATTCCCACTCCAACTTAATCACGATGCATGATTTATCTCGTACATGTCTTGTGAATGTGTCGAGGAGTGGTGTAATCCATGAAGGATAACATCTCGACGTCAAGCMCCGCTTTAGACTCGAGCCTCACCACCTTCCCTCCGATTCTAGTGTCATACATCCGTTAGTACCCTACCTGCATGGTTGAACTACCCCTCCCTTATGACCTAAGCTGATCAGACCCGGCCATAAAGTCGAGGCGACCCCATCCACCACAAAAGAAAAGGTGATCAATCTTCCCCTCATGGCGAGTGGTAATCGCCACCCTCACAAGCCAGGTTCCAACAAACATATTACCACCTTCCTCCCTTCCGACGATAGTGTAGTCATCCCCCTCGAGAGGAGAAATGGCAGCATCCCGCTATGGACCAGGAACAAAGTTCGGGCGCAGGCCTTACTATCGTTTACGGGGCTCACAACATTAGGATTCCTCATTGAATGACAATTAACACAGCGTCAAGTCATAAGGTAAGATAAATAATTGAATCACATCCTTGACGAATAAACGCATGTTAATCCAGTTAGGCATATAACTCAAGTACAGATCATCCCCCTTAGATTCGCACTGACGAATTCTTACATTCATAATCACATACACGGAGTCCCATAAGAATTCCTGTTTTTTTTTTTTTTTCAGTCCTTCTCATATATGATGAACACTTCAACAATATAAGTATCCATCAGCTATTTCACAATACACTTCTTGCAATGAACATCCAATCATGATAAGAATCTCACAAAGTCCTTTGGTATCATAATCATCTTGCAACAAGAGTGACAGTCCCATTGATAATTTTACAACCTCAATACTTTAATTAATACTTTACAACTTTCTTGGTTAGCCTAAGACAAATATCAGAACCAACTGAGCCATAATACAAAAGCAAGAAGGTTACCAAAATTGATGCCACCAATTACCTCCTCTACCCTTCCTTTCTAAAAATTTTCACTAAACTCTTGGGATAAATTTCCGTAGATGTTCACCCGATACCCAATTTCTACTCCGAGATCCATCCAATTCCTCTATTTCATATGCCCCATGTTCTGTTTTCCTAGTGATCCGATATGGTCCTAGCCACCGACTGTCTAGTTTTCTGGACCACTGTTTTTCTAGCGACATATCATACAACAAGACGATGTGTCCCACTTCCAACGGCTTTTTTCGTACACGTGGCCTCTTGTTCCATCTTTCCTTATCAGCCTGCCTGCTTTCAGAAGTAGAGACAGTCGCGTCTTCAATCTGTTCTTCAGTCACCATGATCTGTCTTGCCTTCAATTCCAACAACTCTTCTATTGAGAGTTTTGTTTCCACGTGCTGTTTCTGCCAAGTGGTCGGGAAACTCTCAATCGGAAAAGTTGCATGCCGTCCAAACCATAATGTGACTAGAGCATACCCGGTTGTTCGCTTGATGGTAACATTCTCAACAAAAAAGGCTGCCCTCAAATAAATTGGCCATCTTAATGGTTCCCCCTTGCATCATTTAGCCAATAAGTTAGACAAGGTGGTATGTCCTCGTTCCACGGGTGCATTGGCCTGGGGATGCACTCTCGTCGTATAGCAGAAACTCACCCCAAGTCTCTTTAAAAGCGTTTGCACCTCCTTTGTTCGAAACTCGCCTCCTCGATCCATAACAATATCTTGAACAAATGGATAACGGAGGTAATATTCCTCAATGCACTCTGCCAAGACTGTTCGCGAATGGCACGACCATCAACGAACCCAGTCAAATTGTCCCATGCATCAAAGATGTATCTGTATTCATTTATCTCAGGTGGCATTACCAAAAGATCCAAATGCACCACCGCACCTGGTTCTTCCACATAACGTGGAATCAGGGGCTCGAGGTAGCGGATGTTAGACCTCTGCTGGCAAGGGAAACAAGATTTACAAAAGTCAATTACCATCTTGCTCATCTCTTCCCAAAAATAAAGACGTTGGATCTTGTTCAAAGTTACCTGCGCAGATCTGTGTCCGCCGGCTACCCCATCATGCAGGGCAGCAATCACATCCAACTGCCGAGAGATCCCGCATACCACCTTCTTTGGGACACCATCAACAGCCTTCTTAAAGAGATGACCGTCACGAATAACGAATCCTTTGCTTTTCTCTCGCACAACCGGATCAACCTCACTTTCGCCCAATTCCCCATTCAACCACATGCCTATTTTCTTATATTCCCCTTCGTACTCCTTTTCCTTAAACGCTTCTTTGACCTCACCGCCTCCTTCCTCCGCATTCATTAACCTCAGGCGATCCTCGTGAACCAACAAATTCATGATATATGACATCCTTCCAACGATCTGGAAAGCGTCATCAGCCCGCGTATGGCCCTGTTCAATCGTTAGCGGATCAAGCATAAGGTCGATGTCACCGGTCACAGCCAGCCTCATCATTTCCTCTGCGGTCTGCTCGCCCCATGGATCCTCTTCGACGAAAGGTTCCTCCACCACGAGTTCTGGACGTACCTCGTGAAAGGCAGGAGCATTCCATATCGATTTCCCATGCCGAGTGGCTGCATCAGTCAGGTAGGCAAGAGTGTTAATACTCAATCGCGCCTCCTCTTCCTTCAGAAAGRCATCGRCCGGAACTGATTCTTCCRCCTGATCYGCCTCTGGGTCCCATTCAACCCGACTCAACCYATCARCACGATTCTGACTCCCCGAAATCCGCTCGATTTCAAWGTCAAACATCCAAATATAAGTCAACCATCGTGCAATRGTGGGATCAGCAGGTGAATAATTCCTTAAGGATTGAGCCAATGCAGTCGGATCCRCCCGCARRATGAAGCGTYTACCGAACACATAATTCCGAAAGATGCGGAAGCAGTGAAGCACGACCAAAGTTTCTTTTTTGAACTGGGAATAGTTCCTCTCAGCAACATTCAGAGTCCTGCTCTCAAATCTGAGAGGCCTTTCCTGCCCCTCAGCATCCTTCTGAATCAAGACCCCTCCTAGGGTTGTGGGCCCCGCATCAGTCTCAATAACAAAMKGACGTTTWTCATCATCGTCAAAAAAAGGAACTCCAAGGATCAATCTGCCCTCACGGAACTCAGTCTTTATGTCTTCCACGGCCGCTTGCTGCTTTGGACCCCATCCCCACTTCTGGCCTTTGCGCACAAGCTTTCGCAAGTGCTCCACTCTGGCGGCAAACCTGCGGATGAAGATGCGCCAAAATCCACAGGTTCCGAGGAAACTTCGCACATCCGCGATTGACTTGAAAGGGGTCGGCCATTCCAAAATTTTATTAGTCTTCTTCGCATCCGGCCGGCGACCTTTCTTATCGCAAAGGAATCCCAAGATCACTGCTCTCTTCATACAATGTCGACACTTAATCCCACTAGCTGTGGGATAAAACTCTTTCAACCTCTTAAGGACTTTCACCACATCATTGATATGTTCCCAAACAAATCGGCGAATGCCAGGCAACACCTCCGCCAGGTCTTTCGTATGAGACCCTGGGATACCCAAGTCATCAATATACGACGAAGTTATGTTAGGACAATAAGGTTGCATAACCCTCGTCATATATCTCTGAACAATGGCAACGACATTTGTCCACCCCTGCGGTGCCACACACATATGGATCAACCCGCGAGGAGTATGCATCGCCATCTTGGGCYGATCCGCAGTGTRAATGGGAAATTGATCATACCCGGAATATAAATCGATCAGGGTGATGATRGACCTCCCTGCACAAGACTCCGACARTAGGTCCGCATGTGGGAGTCCACCTGCATCTCGCACTGTCACCGAATTCAGCTTCTGAAGGTCCTGAATCCATCGTAGAGTACCATTTGGTTTGATGAAACAACATCCATGGGGCGAGCAGACCGCAGAGGAAATGATGAGGCTGGCTTTGACTGGTGACATCGACCTTATGCTTGATCCGCTAACGACTGAACAGGGCCATATGCGGGCTGATGATGCTTTCCAGATCGTTGGAAGGATGTCATACATCATGAATTTGTTGGTTCACGAGGATCGCCTGAGGTTAATGAATGCGGAGGAAGGAGGCGGTGAGGTCAAAGAAGCGTTTAAGGAGAAGGAGTACGAAGGGGAATATAAGAAAATAGGCATGTGGTTGAATGGGGAATTGGGCGAAAGTGAGGTTGATCTGGTTGTGCGAGAGAAAAGCAAAGGATTCGTTGTTCGTGACGGTCATCTCTTTAAGAAGGCTGTTGATGGTATCCCAAAGAGGGTGGTATGCGGGATCTCTCGGTAGTTGGATGTGATTGTTGCCCTGCATGATGGGGTAGCCGGCGGACATAGATCTGCGCGGGTAACTTTGAAAAAGATCCAACGTCTTTATTTTTGGGAAGGGATGAGCAAGACGGTGATTGACTTTTCTAAATCTTGTTTCCCTTGCCAGCAGAGGTCTAACATCCGTTACCTCGAGCCCCTGAATCCATGTTATGTGGCAGAACCAGGTGTGGTGGTGCATTTGGATCTTTTGGTAATGCCACCTGAGATAAATGAATACAGATACATCTTTGATGCACGGGACAATTTGACTGGGTTCGTTGATGGTCGTGCCTTTCGCGAACATACTGGATCAGTCTTGGCAGAGTGCATTGAGGAATATTACCTCCGTTATCCATTTGTTCAAGAGATTGTTATGGATCGAGGAGGCGAGTTTCGAACAAAGGAGGTGCAAACGCTTTTAAAGAGACTTGGGGTGAGTTTCTGCTATACGACGAGAGTGCATCCCCAGGCCAATGCACCCGTGGAACGAGGACATACCACCTTGTCCAACTTGTTGGCTAAATGGTGCAAGGGGGAACCATCAAGATGGCCAATTTATTTGAGGGCAGCCTTTTTTGTTGAGAATGTTACCATCAAGCGAACAACCGGGTATGCTCCCGTCACATTATGGTTTGGACGGCATGCGACTTTTCCGATTGAGAGTTTCCCGACCACTTGGCAAAAACAGAACGTGGAAACAAACCTCTCAATAGACGAGTTGTTGGAATTGAGGGCAAGACAGATCATGGTGACTGAAGAACGGATTGAAGACGCGATTGTCTCTACTTCTGAAAGCAGGCAGGCTGATAAGGAAAGATGGGACAAGAGGCCACGTGTACAAAAAGAGCCGTTGGAAGTGGGAGACATCGTCTTGTTGTATGATATGCCGCTAGAAAAACAGTGGTCCAGAAAACTAGATAGTCGGTGGCTAGGACCATATCGGATCACTAGGAAAACAGAACATGGGGCATATGAAATAGAGGAATTGGATGGATCTCGGAGTAGAAATTGGGTATCGGGTGCACATCTACGGAAGTTTATCCCAAGAGTTTAGTGAAAACTTTTAGAAAGGAAGGGTAGAGGAGGTAATTGGTGGCATCAATTTTGGTAACCTTCTTGCCTCTGTATTATGGTTCAGTTGGTTCTGACATTTGTCTTAGGCTAACCAAGAAAGTTGTAAAGTATTAATTGAAGTATTGAGTTTGAAAAGTTATCAATGGGATTGTCACTCTTGTTGCAAGATGATTATGATACCAAAGGACTTTGTGAGATTCTTATCATGATTGGATGTTCATTGCAAGAAGTGTATTGTGAAATAGCTGATGGATACTTATATTGTTGAAGTGTTCATCATATATGAGAAGGACTGAAAAAAAAAAACAAACCTAGAATTCTTATGGGACTCCGTGTATGTGATTATGAATGTAAGAATTCGTTAGTGCGAATCTAAGGGGGATGATCTGTACTTGAGTTATATGCCTGACTGGATTAACATGCGTTTATTCGTCAAGGATGTGATTCAGTTATTTATCTTACCTTATGACTTGACTCTGTGTTAATTGTCATGCAATGAGGAATCCTAATGTTGTGAGCTCCGTAAACGATAGTGAGGCCTGCGCTGAAACTTTGTTCCTGGTCCATAGCGGGATGCTGCCATTTCTCCTTTCGAGGGGGATGGCTACACTATCGTCGAAAGGGAGAAAGGTGGTAATATGTTTGTTGGAACCTGGCTTGTGAGGGTGGCGATTACCGCTCGCCATGAGGGGAAGATTGATCACCTTTTCTTTTGTGGTGGATGGGGTTGCCTCGACTTTATGGCCGGGTCTGATCAGCTTAGGTCATAAGGGAGGGGTAGTTCAACCATGCAGGTAGGGTACTAACGGATGTATGACACTAGAATCGGAGGGAAGGTGGTGAGGCTCGAGTCTAAAGCGGGGCTTGACGTCGAGATGTTATCCTTCATGGATTACACCACTCCTCGACACATTCACAAGACATGCAGGAGATAAATCATGCATGGTGATTAAGTTGGAGTGGGAATTAGCCGGACTGGACGAGGACTTCTGGAAGCATGATTTCTCTCTGGGATGGTACCGACACATGCTGTAGTATAGTGTGAGTACCCTTGTGTTTCGTGGGGCGCCCGGGTTAAACTCCTGACAGCGAGAGACATGCTGAGGTGTTAGGAATGCACCCCCATGGACACCAGAGGCCCAAGTTTAATTCCTGGCAGTATGTGCTGTGTGACGAAAGACCCGCAGGGGGTTAAGCCTAACGAGACCTAGACAGGGGGTTATAGCCTGAAGAGAGTCCCAACAGGGGGATAAGCCTGACCCATCTATGTGAGACAAGAAGAGAGAATGAGTGGCCGCCAAGGGGATGACGTTGGGATCATTCTTCTGAAATGTTATTGTAATTCCTCAGGTTGGATAAAGCCAACGGTGGATTCCATGTTCCGGGGAAAGACCCGCCGGAGGTTAATTCTGGCCCCATTCCAACTCGTGATTGAATGAAAGTGCGGGGGCCGATGCGCTCGACATCGCTATCCTATCGGAACGATGGCTAAATGGAAGACTGTCCTCGAGCAAACGAGAGGGTCCAATTAGTGAGTGGAGGCCGGTGGGAGCGAGGGAACAAAAGGGGTGATATGGCGTGCCGACACGGAAAGAAAAGAGGCCACCAATGGATGCTGTGAGGCAACAAACGACGCAAATCCCGGTGGTGCCAAACCCAGCACAGCCTCGTGCTGTCCAATCACAGTTCCGACCTGTCCGATCCCACATGGAACAAGCCGGGTCCAGTCACACAACTAATCAATCATGGGTATCGGTGCTAAAGCACGGAACGCCAGTCCCACAGAATGTGGACGGAACAGGATCGGGACCCCCCCCCCCCTCCCCCCCATTGTCGATGCACTCCTGGCACCGGTCCCCCCCGGCCCACTGCCAATCTTCTTGCCCTGAATTCGATCCACCCCACCAGGAGCCATTTCATTCAGAAGTTGCACATACAGCCGGAGAAATTATACCAAGAGAGTGATGGTTAGATTAGACCATTGTACAGGTTCTCACCTCAGGCAATCGCAACCTGGAACAAGGTGTACTCCTCTCACGCCGTTCAGTTCCACTTCCATGAGGACCATGCGATGGTTGCGATGAATGACAAAATACGATGGGTGTCCACCATGTTACACTCCTTTAAATTCTCATCCCAGGATGTGGCCGACCACTTCCTCATTGAATCGGCAGGGTTGACCATGATCACAGTGATAGCACTTTACCCAGGTGATCATACCCAATTGTTGGGAATGCGAAACCTCCGATTGAGGGATAGGCCAGTGAAAGTGGCCAGGTGGCAGCTGGCTGAACCCTTCACTGCCGACGACCGCAGGCAACAGATAATGGATAGCAACTTCATGGTGGAATTCAGATACGCACCCCTGGCCATCCAAGGTGCAATCATTCAAGATCTTCAGTCCATTGCTCCGGTCAAAGGTTTTGTGCACGAGCTTCCCTCTTTTTTGGAAAAAAGGGATGACACACTTTTGGTGGCGGTCGACTGGGATGGGTCCCAAACCTTTCCTCTTACGGACTCATGGAACTACATCTATGGGGGCAGGACCATGTCCGTGCCGGTCAGCCATACCAAGGACCCATGGTGCTACGCATGTAAACAGAGGTCACCTTTGCACCGACCAAATTTGTCCAAAATCCAGGAAGCTCAGAGGCATAGTCCTTCCTCACCCCAACGAGCCACAAACTTGGGTTCCGAAGGAGGAATCTTTGGATGGTTGGGTGTTTGTGGCCCAACAAGTGGATTGCCCTGGGCTCTGGATCTGGAGGGGGGAAGGGGAACCGGATAAGACACCATACACTTCAGCCAGGATAGAGCGGCGGCCCAAAAGACCACAGGAGCACGATGTCGGCAAACCCCCTCAGCAAAATGGCACAGCGAACAACCAGCCACACAGCCCCGGCCAGGACCGGGGCACCAACGCTCCGCCACACAGTGAAGGGGTTGCACACACGCAACGGAACGAACCGGGTCACGACCGAAACACTGACAGCGCATCAGCCTCTAAAGATGTGCAAAAGACTGATCAACCCCTGCTGCTAAGAAGAACTCGAAAAGCCAGCCTGAAAAAAGGGGCTATCCTAGTTCCAGAAATGGAGGCAGCGCTGTGCAAAATCACACAGTTGCGTCCTTTGGATAACGATCAACAGAATCAACTCCCCCAAGTACATGACGCCCACCAGGGAGTCATCATACACCCGGGTCAAACCAACCACGGCCTGGATCGCCAGGCAATAGCAGCAACACATGATGAAAGCAGCTGTGCGAACCACAAGCAACCTTCCTCAACACAACGACAGGACGGAGGTAAACAAAAACAAGGGCTTCAAACACAAGACGCCCAGCACGGAAATCCCCCGCAGGGCGCCCAAACTGACTTCATGGTTGGGCTACCGGCTCCTGGAAGGGCAGAACACAACAATGACGCATTGACTATAGAACAAACTGGGGCTGTTGTCCAGACTACTGAAACAAGAGACGTCTCGGCCCCACCGCAGCAAGCCTTAAAGGAGGGTACAGAGCCAGAGCAAGCACAGCTCACCCAAACACAGGATGCTCACCAAGGAACTCCCCTGCAGGGAGCCCGAAGTGTAATGATAGTTGGGCTGCCGGCTCCTGGCCCGGCACTTCACAACGAGGATGTATTGGCAGCAGCCCAGACTGAACAAACTGGGACATTTGCCCAGACTACAATGGCAGCAGCCCAGGCTGAGGCCGATGTCCACATCTCTAAACGAAGAGATGCCTGTGCCCTGCCACAGCAAGGAACTCCCCTGCAGGAAGCCCGAAGCGTAATGATAGTTGGGCTGCCGGCTCCTGGCCCGGCACCCCACAACGAGAATGCATTGGCAGCAGCCCAGACCGAACAAACTGGGACTGTTGCCTAGACTACATTGGCAGCAGCCCAAGCCGAGGCCGATGTCCACATCTCTGAACGAAGAGATGCCTATGACCTGCCACAGCCAACCTTAAGCCAGGAAATAGAGCAAGGGCGGAGCACTTACGACCCCTATCACGGGGCAGCAGCAGCAGCACATGGGGAAATCTGTTGCCCTGATCATAAGCAACCTCCCTCAGCACAACGAAATGGGGGGCGCAGGAAAAAGAAAATGAAGGCTAAAAAGAGTCCGGGGATTCAGAACACCATCAGTCACTCCCAACCCCCGGACCTACAGACACAACATCACTTGTCTCATCTGTACAATGCTCAACAGGCCGTGGCTATGCAGGGAGCGCCTAGCAATCTGATAGTAGGTTTGCCAGCAATGGACTTAGCAGAGCATAACAACACTACGGTGCTAGCCTTATCGGCAGGTGTTGGGCGACTTGAGAGGTTGCCCGGGGACCAAGCACAGCAAACACACCAGCAAGTCGCGACAGACGTTTTGTTCCCTGCCACCACACTCGGATCCCCGGGCCCGGGGCCACCGGATACTCTCACCCCCCCGAGTTAGTGACAGGTGACCGCGCAACACCTCGTTCAACAGAGCAGGTTAGTAAACCTCGAATTTACCCAGCAAACGCGGAGTGGCTCCAACCTCTGCCACCAAACATTCAACAAGGGCAGGTCACTTAGGGAGACTCAAGGGGTATATTACCCGGTCCGAAACAACAACACTCTCTCCCAAACTCTGTTAACCAAGGAGAGACCACACATGCAGCCACAAGTGGAGTCACAGGCGGCTGAACAATAACTTCTCCAACAGAACAGGTTCTTAAGTCTCTGAATCAGCCAGCAGACGCGGAGCGGCCTAGCAGAGTGGACAGGGAACAGGCACAGCACACTTACCCCCATGCCGAGATGGTCGCCATGCCTGCTGCGATCGCTCCAGAAACAGTGGAACATCACCCTCGACATCTGGCCCCTCAGAACCACGAACAACAACCAACAGCAAAACAACAGCAATGGCAGACTACTCAGGGAGAGTCAAGAGGTGAAGTCCAGCAACCCCAGGGGATGCTGGTCCCGCTTGCACTGATCAAACCGGGGGCCCCAACCCCGTCTCACAATCTGCAGCAACAACAACGTCCTCAGGAGGAAAGCAGACAGCTGAAGGGGGCAGAGCTCGGGTCGTGATCTGTACGGTTAGTTGAGCCCACGGCCGAGGCACGCCGGCAACCTGCAGAACAACTACCGGAACTTCCTCTCCAACTTTTGCCCTCACTACCCCGCTTGCGGCCCCCGGAGAAGACTCCTCCAAAGGGCTCGATGGCTCCCCCGCCCGCCACTGGTGAGCGAACATCTAAGCCCCTCACTCCCTACACTGGTCACAACAAACAATTATGGGGTCACCTGAAACGAATGAATAAGCTACTCAGATTTGACTACCTGCAGAATCTGTCAAGAGGGCTGAAAACACTGATCCCAACAGAAACACACTTGACATTAAACGGGACACAGGTATCGCAGGCAGAACAACCTCTGCTACAGACGACCCCGCATCATAATGACCGTACACATCAGGACCAGGGAGGCGGAAAGGACCTGCCTGACCTGGCACAGGGAGCCCAACCACACATGAAGGGTGAAGGGCCCACTGACTACATGGGGGATGATCAGCCCCGCCACACCATGGTACTGCTCTCACCCTCCTCTGGACTAAACCAATCTCGGACGGAAACCCACAGTGAACAGCCTGTATACACTGACAAAGCTACTGATAAACACCACGCACAGGTTGAAAACGGTGCCCCGATCCCACGTACGGATCTAGCGCCCCTGTCCCCCCCGATGCTGAGCGGGGATTATCTAAGGAAATCTGAGTCGACGAGCTGCCAAATTCGAGGAGAAGAAAAAACAGCAACATTCCGCACTGAGCAGTACCAGAGAATGCTTGAAGAACAGGACCAGGCAGAACAGGAACTCCAGGAGGCAATATCTCATGGAAAAGCGAGACGCGCAAGCAGACCATACGTCTCTGACATGGACACTCCCATATATGACGCCCTCTCTGATTATGAAACTGATAATGACTCAGATAAGGAAAGCATGACAGATGTTGGAATGACTGAAGCAGGGCAGGGGGACGAAAATCAGGGAATGGCTCCTCTGCAGGCAGCGCTCACAATGGAACAACACCTCTTGTTCCATGACTTGGCGAGGCAAGCTGCACAAGACATCCAGGAGCAACATGAAAAGCGGAACCAAGCTCAGCTCAGAACCCACCTACAGGAGGCCCAACAACTTACACAGATCCAAGGACAAGCCCTGGGCTGGTTACATCGCCAGGACCACGAACAAATGATGAAAGAAAGTCAGTTTTGGCAGACATATCTGCAAAAATCTTATGTCCCCACTTTAGACACCGACTCGCAAGGTCGCTGCCTCCTCCCACATCATCTACAAAAACCTGGTCAACACCAGCCGTGGTGTGGCCTGCCTCAGCAACTATACCACAGCGAAGTGGGGCGGGTTCTCCAAGCTCAAGCACAGTTACAAGCCCCCACAACAGCCTTCAGACATACGCCCCCCCTGGAGGGCGTACATCCGGGATTGGACCATAAGATGGAACAGGTAACTCAGAAGGATGACTGCCAAAGCAAAAGGGTAGACGATCAAGCCTCGTCATACCCAGAGAACGGAGGGGGAATCCACCCTGACAACAATCACATGATGGGAGTAGCCGGAGACACAGATGGGGAAGTCAAGCCACGAAGTCGGACTGCACTGACCCGAGCTAAGGGTGTACGGGCACATCTGAAAGTCCTCACAAATTGGGTACTGCAAAACTCACTAGCCCCGTCCGGGAGCTCCCTAAACGACATTATCCCTCCCCCGCAATGGGAGAAAATCCGAAGAAGTATTCTGGCTAAAAAGTCCATTAAACAGACTATCAATCATTACTGCTGTCCTGAAGAGATAGACTGGGGCTTAGTAGCAAAAGCAATTATATTAACAGTCACCACGCTCTTCGAAGCACTTAATAATAGAACAGCGGACCAGGGCTCAACTTCAGAGGGGAATATAATCCGAACCTGTGTCAACAAAGATGGATTGCCTGTAAAAGACAACCAAGGTTGGTCGGAGGTGCTCGTGGAGGAAATAGGAGCYGCCCTCCACTCTGCTACTCAAGAAGGGCAACTTGCCCAAATCGGACCYCTTTGCCTGCAGACCATACCTGCGGAACTGTTGACACCCTCTGGTGACGGTCCCGACCRARAGGACAAACTAGACCCGCTGGTGGTCCGAGTGATGGATCTCCTTCACGATGGACAAGACGACAGCGAGCAACAAGACGAGCAATTGGCCACCAGTTCGGACTCAGAAGTTGATGCGTTGTCTGAAAGGGACCTTCTGGAGTAGGTCGGCTCCATAAGATGAACAGCAAAGCGCACGGTAAATAAATAGATAAGTGTATAATGCAATGGATTGTGCACTATATCACTCTCCCCCCCCCCTTCGCCGCCACACCCGCCCCCTCCAACACACGTCCCACCCCCCCTCAGGCGCCCCCTGAACTGGGAACGGAAGGTCGCCACTGCAGATTTTGAAATCCGGGCAATAAACCTCAATGGACTGGCACAAGCATCACAAGAAAAAAAAGACGCAATCTGGAGCATGTTGAGGTCCAAGACCACTGGGGCCTGGCCAGATGTCATATGTGTTCAAGAAACACACCTCACAAACTCACCGGAACACACTGCGAAGGCGAAATGGGTGTGGCCGTACACATCCTTCTCTACTCCGGCATTATCAGGTGCCTCGACTAGTGCTGCCATCTGGTTTACCCCTTCTTCCCGGTTGACACCCGTCGCTCATGAGTTTGACCAACAAGAAGGCCGTTGGGTATATGTGAGGGCAAAGTTGGGGGATGAAGAAATCGCCATTGTCAGTATCTACGGCCCGAACGACCCGTTGGACAGGGTGCAGTTTCTCCATCGCT
>BFEA01000415.1:540238-557875 GCA_003427395.1 Chara braunii | reverse complement strand
GAGAGAGAGAGAGAGAGAGAGAGAGAGAGAGAGAGAGAGAGAGAGGAGGAGGAGCTGGAGATGGGGAACCTCACCGACGGTCCTGGGTATTGCGCAAAGTTGCCCACCCGGTAAGGAGGGCAAACCGGGTAAAACAGGGTGCAGGCCCAGGCCCCAGTGACCCGGTCCAGATTGTAAATTTGCACAAGGCCTGACAGAGGCGAAACGCAAAGAAGTAGGCCCAAAAGGGCATTCCGCTCCACCCAGATCTGTTAGGGGCATTTTGGCATTAACTCAACTTATAGGGGTATTTCACAAATTATACCTAATAATAATAAAATAATAATAATAAAAAGAGAGTTAAAAATCATGGCATTCATCAACCTCCAACTGGATCCGAACTTGGGCCTGTAATTCAACAGTTCATAGGCTCGTTGGTGTTCTGTCAATTTTTTTTTTATTTTTTATATAGCATTCATAGCATCATCATCAGTGTTCCCGGTGCATGCTGAACCATCAGGCAAATTGAAGTCTGAGAATATTGTACGTTTGTCTACTATCGTCTTGTGAACTCCTGCTTGTAGTTTTACTTCTTCCCTGAAGCCCTCAAGGCAACCTGTCATCATCTCTGGCTCCAGAATAGCTTGAGCCATTTCTACAGTATTTGCCATGATTAATTGCATAAATGCCCATTTCATGCTTCGGCAACAAGTACCCTCTTCCGCCGCAGCAGTGCAGTCATGCTTCACAGCCTGAAAGGCGACCCCTGAGAAATTGGCAGAGCAATTGGTTCTGTCAATTTTAGGCTCGTTGGTGTTCTGTCAATTTTTTTTTGTTTTTTGTTTTTTAAAAGGGCGACGGCCTTGATTGCTTCTGAGAATTATAAGAAATATGTTCAGATTAAAAAAAAAAAAAAAAAAAAAGATATTATCATTGAGCTGACCGGCCCCAGGCAATTCATTAGTAGTTACTCGTCAAGTTCCATCATCTTGGGTGTTTTCAACAGGTTTGTATTTCAACAATTCATGGGTGTACCCACTGAGATAGGCTCTTGGGTGCTCTGTCAATTGTGGGAGGCGGCGCGGGAAAGGAACTGTCCCCCTACCCTCGACCTCCACTTCGCTACTCCCCGACCTACTACGGTCGACTTCGATTTTTTTTTCCGATTTTTCTAGTCGACGCGTCTACGGCAGACTTCGACTGTGCTACTCTACTCTGCTGCTCTCGCCTTCGCCTTCGCCTTCGCCTTCACCTTCGCTTCTCTACTCTCCGCCGCTACCCTGGACTTCGACTTTGCCACTTCATTACTACGATCGACATCGACTTTGCTCTACGGTGCACGCACAATCACACACACACACAGGCTATTTTCTCATCGATTTGTGTCATAGCGAACACGATAACACACACACACACACACACACACACACACACACACACACACACACACTCAGAGCCGAGTGGGTGTGTAGACTGGGTTTTATGACTGTGTCAGATTAGTTTCTCAGACTTGCTGTGGTAACCGTTCTTGTCAAGGGTTTGGACCAGGTTTAGACCTGCTAGGATTGCAAGCTTAGGTTGGTGTGAGTAAAGTGGGGACCACTTTCTCTCTCAGGGGGGTGTCGCTGACTCTGGGCGATGTGGCTACTGTAGTCCTTATCCATCAGTCAAATGAATCCTGGGCAGACTGTCGGGGGTTCAACCTCCTGATGAGTCGGTGAAAGTCCGACGAAACAGTCTGTTCGGCAGCCAGAACCGTGTTCACGAGTGAACATGCGGGGGCTACTCCCGACCTGCAGGTGGGCGATACCGGCTAGGGGACAGCCGGTAGCATCAGGGACCATGCCAACAGGAGCAATCCCTGTGCGCCCCTCCCCTATGAACATCAGCAGACTCTGCTAAATGCCAATTGGGGGATCCAGTGGTCTATCTCTAGGTGGCGGGCGCGAAGCATGCCCAGGAAGATACCTGAGTGTATAGCGAACACGACAACACACACACACACACACACACACACACACACACACACGCACGCACACACACACATACATATATATACAGAACCAACCTCCTGATGAGTCAGTGAAATTCGAGGAAAGAGTCTGGCACAGTCATGCTGGTTTTTAGTGTATAGCAGATATGACAACACACATATACAGACATGCACACAACACACCCACACAGAACACACGCCCCCGACACATATGCAGACACGCACACAATTGACACGCGCACACATACACACGCACACATTTCCACCCAGGGTTGTCGTAGCTAAGCTCTTTCACTTGGTGGAGGTTCCTCTTCTTCTTCTTCTTCTTTTCCCCTCCCTCTTTCTCCTCCTCCACCTCCTCCTCCACCTCCTCCTCCTCCTCCCCCTCCTCCTCTGTTTGTTCTTGTTCTCCGGATGTGCCCTTACTTAGCGATGTCTATCTCGGAGCAGGTGCAATGAAGGCTATGTTCCTCTGCTTGGGTTGTTAGCGGTTGGCCTCTCTATTCCTATTTCATTTCATTTCATTTCATTTCATTTCTTCTTCTTCTTCTTCTTCTTCTTCTTCTTCTTCTTCTTCTTCTTCTTCTTCTTTGTGGCCACGTGGCTCGTCGGGAACATCTCATAACTCTGTGAACGGCGGCAATGGCTACTCGTGCGGTGGATTCCCCCAAGTTCGTGTGTTCGCGAGAGAGCGAGATGAGAAGGGACCGCTTGGAGTCGTTGGCATTCAAGAAGATATTAAAAGTCAAGACCGAGGAATGGCTGGATAAAGGGGAGGAAGGAGATCCCTATCGAAGGGAGGAGGAAGATCGGGATCGGATGGACGAGGAAGATCGGGATCGGCCAACGCGCCGCCAAGGAGATGGTACTGCTGCTAACGGTAAGGAGCACGTGGTGATCAAGGAGGAAAGGGAGGATAGTCCTCTGCCAGATGAGGAGGAGGAGGGGAAAGGAAGAGGAGCAAGAGGAGGGGGAGGAGGGGGAGGAGAAGGAGGAGGAAATGAGGAAAGGAGACCGACATTGACTCCCGACCGACGACGAGCGTATCTGCAGAAAGTGCAACGGATAGTGGAACGGGAGCGGGAGGGGAGAAAGAAAAGGAGGGAGAGAAGGAAAGGCGAGGTACAGCAGGAGGGAGAAGAGGGAGAGAGAGAGAGAGATTGGCGCCGTTGGATCGACCGGTTGATGGAGATCGAGAAAGACGTTGAGCCCCATTGCCGTCATTCGCCGACGGAGGTTTATCAATGGTTAGCGAAGAAGCAAGGCCTATCGATGCCCAGGTCAGCTGTGTGGAAATACATACACATGAAGCATCAGAGGGGGGGCGAGGGTTTAAATAGCGCGATCGCCATTGGATCGATGAACGAGGAGATGAAAGCGGCGGCAATGAGAAGGGAGGGGGGCGCAGTGAGCAGGTATGTCTGCACGGCTTGTGGAATCTCCCAGACCCATACCTGGAGCAACTGTCCAGCTAGGATTTGGGTTACGGGGCAGACCCCGGTAGAGTATCATATGTGGAAGAGGAGAGTGGGGGAGACGAGTCGAAAGGAAGAGGAGAAGGAGGAGGAGGACATAGACGGAGGTGAAGGAAGAGGAGGAGGGGAAGGGGGGAACGGACGTACCGCAGGGGCACACGTGAACGGCGGGGAAGGGGGAGCAGGAGGCGCAGCATCATCTGCGGCAGGGAAGCAGGATAGCCAACGCACGGGAAAGAAGCGTAGTAGAGGGAGTACGGAGGCGGCGGATGGGGAGGAGGAGGGTCGGCGGGCAAAACGCCTGCTGCAGACGAGGGGGAGCGCTGTCCGGCAGTGGGACCCGGATGGCGGCCAGGGGGGGGGGGGGGGGGGGGGGGGGGGGGGGGGGGGGGGGGGGGGGGGGGGGGGAAGGGGGGGGGACTAGACCCGGCAGCGGGGCTTGTAACACCCCTAACCCTATCCCTACTTGTGCGGAAAATAGGGGAGACGCGGAACACGTGGTAGGTTTAACAAGTGCCGTCGGCAGGAGGGAGGAAGTGCAGGGGGAGGGGGAGGGGGACGGTGAAAGAAGAAGGGAACACGTGGCAGGTCGCGACCTGGGAGAAGGGTTGAGGAAAGCAGATGGGATCTCGGCAGCCACCCCCGCCGTGACTCCTGAAGCCAGACGGGGTCGGAAACCTGGCAGCGTCCCGGCCGGTCTCGGTAATGTGCCCTTTGAACCGATCCCGGCCGGTGAGAAAACGGTCAAGGGGACCAGAGGGAGGATGCGCATCTGGCGGTGCAGTTATCCCGGCTGCGGCCATCCTGTGCGGCATCCAGGTGTCAGTTATCAGAACATCAAGTTGCACTGGATAGGTGTCCACGTGAATGGCCCGAAGAAGAATCATACCCAAAATAGAAGTAAAGGGCGGCAAGATGCCACAGGGACGAAAGGAGGTGGTGATGGAGAAGCAGGAGGAGAAGCAGGGGGAGAAGGAGGAGGAGGAGGAGGGGATGGGGAAGAAGAGAGGAGAAAGGAGGAGGAGATGGAGAAGGAGAAGGAGAAGGAGATCGCTGCAGAGATCGCCAGAATGAGAAAATGGGAAGAAGACGACAGAAGAAAGACCGAGTTACTCAGACAGTACTCGATCCAACGTGGGGCGGAATTTCGGAGGGCTCTCTGTGCCATTCAAGACATGACGGGAAGACGCGTGGCTACCATTCTAGAGGGCCATCTCCTGGGTAGCTTCCGTGCGGACGATCTTCTCCTGCTGGGAATCGTGTTGGAGGAGTTTTGCAGATACAGGGTGGGGAAAGAGGTGGCTGCTCTGTCCAAGGACTGCTCGATCCGTCATGAGGAGGTGAGAGAGGAGGAGAAAGAGGAGGAGGAGAAAGAGGAGGAGAAAGAGGAGGAGAAAGAGGAGGAGGAGGAGGAGGAGGAGGAGGGTGGTGGAGGGGAAGGGCAGAAAGGCAAGGACGGAACAGAGCGGGGAGGGGGAGAAAAAGGGGAGGAGGGAGAAGGACAAACGAATGGGGAGGAAGGAGGGACAGGGAGGGAGAAAGAAAGGGAGGAGGAGGAGGAGGAGGAGGAGGAGGAAGGAGAGAAAAGCAAGCAGGGGCCAGGGGAGGGAGGGACACAGAGGGAGGAGGAAAGTGAGGAGGAAGAGGAGGATGATGATGATGATGAAGATTGGCGGTTGGAATGGGGGGCATAAAGGATGGGTAGTAATAAAGAAAAAGGTCTCCATGTTGCCACGTGCACGCTAAGATGGGGGAGGAAAAGAGGGTGAGAGAATGAGTGACTCAGGAAAAAGGCGAGAGAGGGTGGTGGAGAAGAGGGAGCAGAGCTAGGGGACGGGAGGGGATTCCATGAACATAAATATACAAGAAAATAGGGACGTGCCACGTGGGTGCTATCCAAATTCCCATGTAGTCGCTCGAACGCCCTTGTGTATGTCATCAAGAAAGATGACTAGGTACACAGATTCGAGTCCTTGTACTCGGAGTTATGAGGGACTCTCTGCACATGCTTTCGGAGGTCTCCTTTTTTAAGTAGAGTAGGGGCAGCTCATCGGTGAATGACCCTACAGATTTGTTTGATTGCTCGGGGGGGAGTGATTGCTCGGGGGGGGGGGCGGGGGGGTGCATCTCGAGATGGCCTTCTTTCAAAGGCTCCGTTTGTGTTGTATTTTTTCCATGTCAGCTCTTTCATCCCCATTTGCCGTGATGACAGCTGTCAAAATCGGGCGATGCTTTGGTGCTGCCCGGTGGTATGTTTTGGACACCCTCACTCATCCTCTTGCATTGATTAGGTCAGCGGCAGTAGGGCTACCAGCGGTCACCGAAGGTGGTGGCTGCGGCTGTTTCCTCGCGAAGCAACATAGCCTATCGCTGCTCCATCGCTGTCATCCTGTAGGTTTTGGGGAGAGCTGATGCAGCTCACACCCTCACTCACCCTCTTTCGATGATTAGGTCAGCGGCAGTATGTCTAGCGGTCATTGTGGGTGATGGCTGCTGCGGCTGTCTCGTCGCGCAGCAATAGTCTATCGCTGCTCCTTCTTACTGTCATCCGGCCGGTAGCTTTTGGGAGAGCTGATGCAGCTCATCATGCGGCGTGGTTTTTTTTTTTTTTTTTTTTTTTCGAAAGGGCGTGTTCATTTTTTCTTGGGTGAAATTGCGACTGGGTAAGGAGGGACGCACAACCTTACACAGATGAGATAGATAGATAGAGAGATAGAGAGATACAAAGGCGGAGAGAGAGAGAGAGAGAGAGAGAGAGAGAGAGAGAGAGAGAGAGAGAGAGAGAGAGAGAGAGAGAGAGAGAGATTTTCTTTAATCTTGGCAGAGGTACTTTACTTAAACTGTAAGCTCGAGGGCTGAGGTCCCACATGGCCGGATTCTACATTTTTGACCGTAAGATCAAATTACGTTTTTTTTGGTGTAGGGATCGGCGGCAAGTAATGAAGGATGTGAGCGATTGCCACCTTGCCACAGGATGGTGAAGGTCTCGTCCCACTACTGGCTAAATGCAGAAATGACTGTGTATCTTGCCGCAGAACGTGGCAAGATACATGTATTCCCCATTTTTTAACTTAGCAAGCAGTGGAATGGGATTGGGATCTGAGCATTAGCATATGGGTCATGGTACCATGGTGCCATCTTGAGGTGACTTCCCCTGGGTCCCTGCAATCCATCTGACCTCCCAATGGACGAGTACTACGGGCATCTCCTCAGGCCTGGCCACCACCCTCTTAAAAAAAAAAAAAAAAAGGGAGGTTTTTGGTCCCCTCTTAGATTTGTCATGCTCATGGTCAATCATCGTGTCTTGTCACGCTTAAAACTTTTTCCCATCAACTCAAGAATGTTCATGGTTCTTTTTAAATTTCTCTTCTGACTCCCACCTCCCTCCTTTCTACTCATGCGGAGCTACACCTTCCTAAACATCAAGAATATATTCGGTTAAAAATAACAAAAATCCTAGAACGCGAGGTAGGAAAGGCGGGAATCAAACTGTCACTTTTTTTCTCAGGAACGGTTAACCCAAGTCAACACTGTAGTTAGTGTCCGTTTCTTGGATCCAGCAGATGCAGGTTAATCTTTTGCAGCTCGGTCAGTCGATGCCAAACAACCGACCTAGTTAGGTTAGGTTGTTCATTCGGCCTTTGGCATGTTTTCCCATGGATTGTCGTAGGGTGATGTTGCACTTATTGATTAACAGAGACTGTCCCTCCTCCGAAACGTCTATACGCAAGGAGGCGACACTTTGCATGTACCGGCAACTCCATCCACCTTTTCAACTAGAAAGGACTAGTTGATTAAACTACCAATACCTTTCCCATATGGCGGCCGCTGGCAGCAGCCTCGGAGGCCCGAAACGAAAAATGGGCTGCCGATTCGATGTATCGGCGGCGGCCCTCCCTCGCTTGGCCCCCGCGCTACCCGGCGCGTCTCAGCAAAATGGCTGGGAAAGGTACTGGTGGTTTAACAGATACTGTCCCTCCTCCTCCTCCCCAGAAGGTCTACTCTGCAACCCCACATGCCTTTTCAACTAGAAACCAATGATGTTCTGCGAAAACAAGTTACCTTTGTGAGGAAATCCTGAATAACGTAGAAAGAAATACAGGGAATAGATGTATTGCTTTCTACTTGAAAAAGAAAAAGAAAAAAAACGTAGAAAGCGCTACATCTGTTGTCTGTAGCCTTCTTCTACTACCAGTTGCCTCCTCTTGGCGACCTGCAGGCGATCAACCAAGCTGCAATTTGTGTGGTCCCATTGTGCAGGCCCCTTTGTGGAAAATCCACTTGCCCTTTTTTCTTTTTTGTCCTTTTTATTTCCTCCACACAAGGAAGGTGAAAAGAAGATAACCTTTTGAGTGTCAGGTGACTTTTCAAGTGGAATCGTGAGGGTTCAATCTTATAACCATCGCTTCAAAGGAACATCTGCAGCAGGTCCCTGTTTCGATGACTGGGTGAGCACCTTTAGGCTGTGCCAAATAGTTTGGTGTTCCTCTTGTGCAGAGTCTGGTTTGCAATATATTCTGATGAATTACGGAGTACCTTTGAGATGTCCCAAATTGTCCGTATCCTGTTGTTTCGAGTCCAATTTGCAATATATTTTGACGACTTGTTGAACACCCTCAAGATGTGCCAAACAGTCGGTGTTCGGTTGTTTGGAGTGTGGTTTGCAAAATGTGAGGACTACTCTGATGAGCACCTTTGAGGTGTCCCAAATAGTCCTTACCCTCGTGTTTGGAGTCCAGTTTGCAGTATATTTGGATTTCTTGTTGAACACCCTCAAGATGTGCCAAACAGTCGGTGTTTGGTTGTTTGGAGTGTGGTTTGCAAAACATTAGGATTACTCTGGTGAGCACCTTTGAGGTGTCCCAAATAGTCAGTGTCCTGTTGTTTGGAGTCCAGTTTTGCAACATATTTGGATGATTTGGTGAGCACCTTCAAGATGTGCCAAACAGTCAGTGCCCGGTTGTTTGGAGTCTGCTTGGCCATATTGAGGATGTGCTTGCTAAGTAGGCAGCCCCCTTATACGGTCAACGAGGGTGGTATCGAGGCATGAGTTCAAGGATCTTGCATGTAAGTTATAAGGAGCTCGCTGCGCACGTTTCCTGCGGTTCCTTTCTTTTGTTTTCTTTTTCAAACAAAAAAGGGCGACGACCTTGAGATATCATTGTGAAATTGACTGGCCCTACGTAGTTCAGGAATTTTGTTCATTTCGTTCCATCTGGATTCGAGCTCAGCTCTGCATTTCAGCAGTTTATGGGTGTACCAACTGAGCTAAGCTCGTTGGTAAGCTGCGGGTAATTTGTGAGGTTCTTGCTGGATCCTGACATGTTTTTTTTTTTCGAGGGACACCATCGGAGTCCATTCTTCCCATTGGGGGAGGGGAGGTGTGTTGTCTCTTGTTGATGCGGTGGTTGCCGGAGCTTTGCTTTGCACACCAGCATGCTGCTCTTGCACTGATGAGTTGTCGGCAGTCAGTGGCAGTTGGTTTGCTGGTCACTCCAGGTGGTAGTGGCAGTGGTGGTGGTGGTGGTGTTGAATGCTTGCCTTGGTGCCAGCACTCTCATCTGTAGGTTTCAGAGAGAGCGCATCCAGCAGGTCCTGATTTGGATGACTGGGGTGAGCATCTTTAAGATGTGGCATGTAGTCAGTGCCGAGTTGTTTGGACTCCAGTTTGCAACATAAGGGAGTGTGCTTGCTAAGCAGGCAGGCCACTTGCAGTTCATGATGGTGATATCCAGGCAAAAGTATGGGAATCTTGTCTGCAAGTTATAGGGACCTTGCTGGACATATTTGTTGTGGTTCCTTTTCGGTCAGGAGTGGCGGTGAAGGTTCGAGACAAGTTATGAGGTTCTTGTTGCATCCCCGGCAGTTTTTTTGGAGGGCTTGCATCGCAGTTCCTCCTTCCGATGGGAGAAAGGGAGATGTGATGGCCACTTGTTGGTGTGGTCTTGGCTGGAGGCTTGTTTTGGGCACCCCTATTGCTCCTGTTGCCGTATTAGTGTCCAGCAGTCGGTAATGATTGGGATGCTGGTCGCCTCACATAGTGCTGGCGGTGGTGTCAAATGCTTGCTGCGCTGCCAGCAGTGCCATTTGTAGGTTTAGGAAAGAGCGGATGCGGCAGGTTCGCGCCTTTTTTTTTTTTTTTTTTTTTTTTTTGAAACTTTGTATATGGGAAACCTACTTAACGAGGTGATAAGAGCATCCCCGGTAAGTAGGTCCCGGCGTCGAAGGCTCCATCTATTGGTGGGGAGCTACATCTGCTGGAAATCGGGTCCAGCGTCCCTGTACAATGATGTGAATGTATCTGCTGGAAATCGGGTCCAGCGTCCCTGTACAATGATGTGCATGTATCTGCTGGAAATAGGGTCCAGCGTCCCTATGCAAAGATGTGTTGAAGTATGCACGTTAAGCAATATATCAAGCATAGCAACATAGTAAGTGAGGCATCAAGCCCAATTCTATCAATCAATCAAGAAATCAAACTCTAACACAGATACAATGATGTATATAGATGTCATTTCGCACATATGCTCACCAGCAATAACAAACGTAATCATCATCAATCCTTTCATGATTAAGAGTCGAGGGTTAGAAAGATGAGAGGCAATCAACCCTAATCATCTGAGAGAGATCATCTATCCTATCTCCACCCGGTGCCAGAAAAGAAGACACGATTCATCATGAGAAAACACCGGGTAGGGGTGGGGGGGAACTGTAAGTCGCACCTTCAACCAAACCCCACTTCGCCAGCCACAACAAGCTACGAATTCTCCCCCGCTGCACTGATGGCGGCATCTTTCCCATGATGCTGATAAGGAGCCTGGATGCAGAAGCACCATTCTCTGCCCCTCTTCCCCCGTGGTTGTCGCTGCCGCCGTCGTCATTGTTTCTATTACCGTTGTTGTTTCTGTTTTTATTGTTATTGTTGTTTTGTTGTTGTTGTTGTTGTTGTCCGTGTCATCCTTCTTACGCTCCTCACCTTTATCCCCCAATCCCTGCTCACCATCGTTGTTATTGTTACTGTTGTTGTTGTTGTTGTTGTCATCGTCCTCTCCCATCTCAACCATCTCGTTGTTTTCGCCGTCTTTGTTGTTGTTTATATTGTTGTTGTTGTTGTTGTTGTTGTTGTTGTTGTTGCTGTTGTTGTTGTTGTTGTTGTTGTTGTTGTTGCTACTGTCAGCGTTCTCTCCCCTCTCGTCCATNGTTGTTGTTGTTGTTGTTGTTGTTGTTGCTACTGTCAGCGTTCTCTCCCCTCTCGTCCATCTCGTTGTTGTCGCTGTCGTTGTTGTTGTTGTTATCCACCTTCACGGTCGTATCACCCAGTTTGCTCATTCGCTGCTTGCCGGCGTTGTTGTAGTTGTTATTGTTGTTGTTGTCATTGTTGTTGTGAACTACCCCACCCTTCTCGTGAATCTCACCCATTCCTTGCGTCTCCTCTACCACGACCACCGCCTCTGCCATAAACCCCTGCTCCACCTCCATTATTGTTGTTGTTGATGTTGTTGTTGTTACTGTTGCTGTATTTGCTTCTGCTTTCGCCGTTGCCGCTGTCGCTGCTGCTGCTGCCGTTGCCACCGTTGCCAATAGCCCCCACTCCCCTTCCCACTCACCTGCGTCATCAGTGGCATATTCCCGCTCTCCATCGCCAACTGCACTCTCATCCTCAACCTCCCACTCACCTGCATCATCAGTGGCATAATCCCTCTCTCCATCACCAGCTGCACTCTCATCCTCAAACGGATAAGAGAGTGCCATCAGGTTAACCCACCTCTCTCCTGCCCCCCTCTCATACTCGTTGCTCTCACGCACAGCAACATCACAGTTCGTCTCACTTTCGGATTCCCAGCTCTCAAACACAGCGCGGATATTTGTAAAATAGCGGAGCACGTCGCAATCATCATCTTGCTCACCTTCAGTATCCTCTGCAAGCAAGAGGTCGTCTTCATTATGGAAGAGCATATCCTCTAGTCGAAGTGCTCCACGTTGTAGCTCCCCCTCCATCTCCATCACTCACCGAGATTGCTGCGTCACGTATTGCTATTCGTCATCGTTCTTCACCGCTGGCGCTACCCCTGCCCGCGCGTCGCGGACGTTCAGGGTACCTACAGCAGATGCCACGTGGCAATCAAAGAGTCATGCGCTTCTGCCGGGTGCGCGCACAGGCCTAGCAGCCTGGGAGTTCACCTCCCCAGGCGCTAGTCGAGCCGGGGGAACCGGGCCTACCGGTCTGTCGGCGTCTGCAGCAGGTTCACACTAAAACCACCAGTACAACCACCAGTACATGTGAGCCTTTTTTTTACATGGCGGATTCCCACTGCGGCCAAGCTTCGCTTAAACGCCAACGGCACACTTTTTTTCCCCTTTCTTGGGCATTGCAAGCCATTGTGTTATGGTAGTGGTCCAGGTGATACTATGGGGCTCCGTACTACTACATGGGGCAGGTCATAGAATGTGGGCTGGATGGCATTATGTGGGCTGGGGGGTACAGTGTGGGGTTGGTGGGCGATGCTACGTGGGCCGGGTGGTATAGACGACCCAAAAAAACAGAAACTAACTGGGGGGAAAAAAAATAAAATAGCCAGGCCCATATGGCTGAATGATACAGCCATACCAACGGGGCTACCTCAGTTGGTACACCCATGAACTGTTGGAATGCAGACCTGAGTTCGATTCCAGATGGAGCTAGATGAATGAATGAATTTCTGAATAATGTCGGGCTGGTCAGTTTGACAATGACCTGAGGACTGAAGACTGAGGCCTTGCAGCCTCTGCTGCTTTTTTGTTTTGTGAACATTGTATTTTTCCTTGGGAACCGGTACTCATAATAGAGGAGTGGGAAATATATATATATATATATATATATATATATATATATATATATATATATTTCAAAAGAAAAAAAAAGAGGAGGAAAAAAAAGAAAGAAAAAGGGTACAGCCATCAACTGTTAATAGACAGACCTGAGATCGAACCCTCCAGTGGGAAGTAAGAGAACAACTCTGAGATCTTTTTCCTACTGTTGAGGTCAGCTCCGTCCCGATTCGGGCTCCAGACAGGTTGCTAAGAGTTCAGTCCCTTCTTTCAAATCGAAACGGCCCGCTATGTACTTGTATTCAAACGTTCCCCAAAAGCGACAAAAAAACCCTGCCTGCAGCACTAACGAATCTCCACATTGGCCCATCAAAGAGAGAATGGTCCTTTGGGACATTTTAGCATGGCCACTGCGCGACGATGATGCACATAAGTCCAGAAATTTGGTCTACGGTGTGACATTTCATTAGGCACACCCCGGGCATATGCCCCGTTCCCAACACAGGGCGGTGAAGTCTGACGTGGGAGTGTCACACAAGACCCACATTTCACTTAAACCGCCACTACCTGCAATCCTATTCTTGCTGAACCTGAATTTTACTGCAGACCGAGTTTTGCCGAGCTTGGGTCCCATTGTGTTTTCTTTTCCGGTACTCATGGCAGTTGCATCCCAGAAAAGGGAAGAAAAAAGAAGAAGAAGAAGAAGAAGAAGAAGAGGAAGAAGAAGAAAAAAGGAAGAAGAAAAAAAAAAGAAACTTCCCTGACGCCGCCAGCCGATACATTGTATGAGGTGCTAGTGTGACTGTGCCCTCAGTGAGGCCTTCTGTTGGATGAACAACAAAGAAGAAGAAAAAAGAAAAAGCATCCCTTATGCTGTGATTGCGGTCGGATACACGACGCTATGTACTAGTGTGAGTATGAAGTGAGTGAGGCAGTTAGTTGCCCCGCGTGGAATACGCTGCCTTGCTGGCAGGGCACCAGAAGCAAATGAAAAGAGGGAAAGAAAAAACAAAAACACTCACATTCCACACACAGTGGCCAGATACATTCCTCAAAGCACTGGTGAGACTTCGACCTCGGCAACTCGGAGGGCCTTCCTGGACGTCGCTGGATTCGAAGCTCTTAGTTTTTGTTGTTTTTATTTCCCTCACCACGGGCCCACAGGGTCCGAATCTTTTCTTTTCGTTTTCTTTTCTGCCGACCCTAGGCCAGACCCCCGAACTTTTCGGATGAGGTAATTTTCCCGAATGGGACTACAGCTGTGAAAGGTAGTGGTGATTTAAAGAGTATGATGACAAAGAACTCACTCTATATGATTATCCAGATGGTCTATATAGGTCCCTATGAGACTCCCTCCCACCTTAACTCTCATTATCTCTCCCTGGTGCACCCCTACTCTCCCTCCCACCCATACTCTCATTATCTCTCCGTGGCGCACCCCAACTCCCAAGATCCTACCTCACTGTATTACCAGTCAGGATCATCACCCTGCTATCATCTCAACGGGGGTGACCTGACCGGACCAGGGCTAAGCAGGACGTACCCCCCTTAGCCCTGATTAAAGCATAGTTGGACGAGCCCTGTTGTACGGGGAGTTCGAGCGCTAGGCGCAGACGTTCATCTACAAGTCCCATAGGCAACCCATTTCTGTCCCCAAGTTGTTATGTTGTTCATTATATATGTGCTTTATGTAGTTGCAGCATAGAGGTCCTAGCCTATTATCAGTAGATGTACAGCCCCCATCTATCCCTTTTACCGATAGACGTTGCCCTAGACCTCTAGTTCCATCGTTTTCGTTGTAATCTTGGAGGGACCCTAGCCTCTGTCATTAGTGAGCCTGCGGCCACCATCTGTTTCCTCACCTCGGTCATCAGCTCGACCCCTCCGGTTGTTATGTAATGTCTTGAGCAGCCCTAGTCTTCGTCATCAATGCTAGGCCACCATCTGTTCCTTACTTCCGTCATGAACTAGGCCTACCGCTCTGATCTATTTTATGGATACAGGAAGCAGACAATCCTCACCCCCTTAAGACAGCCCTACTGCGGGTCCAACGATATCCTCCACCAGAGCATGTCCTACATATACTCCTCCTGACCCCTAAGACATCCTCTACTGTAGGTTCCCTGCCGATATCCTCCAATGGAGTCTGCCCTACCTACCCTCCCTATAGCAGGACCCCCCTTAACCAACTCACGTGAACAGTCTCTCCACAACAACCCCATCTGTATCCCCGTTGTTTCAAACCTTTGTAAACCGGACAGGTATTGAACCCTAGACCTTATTCTTATCAGCCCTCAGCTTTATCTACTGAGCTACAACATTAATTGATCTACATGTGTGCTAGGCTCAAGTGAGGGATAAGTGTGCAGTCATCAGGGCAACCCATGGACCAAGGACATCAGGCAAACCTCTCATAGCCTAAATCCCACCTGGACTAAACCCCTTGGGCGGTACATGCAGTGTCTATACTCCTTACCAAGGTGTGCGAACAGTTGTGCGCTGGTCAACATCCACCAGTGTTCATGCGTGAGGCTGTGGGGTTTTGGACCCGCAACCTCAAACCACAATGCGCATTTCCAACCGGTGCTCTGCCCACTGCGGTTCCTTTTCGGCTGGGAGTACTGGGTCATTAGTGAATGTTCAAGACGATTCATGAGCTTCTTGTTGGATCTCAATATTTCTTTTTGGGAGGGCCTCGTTCAAGTGTCTTCATCCCATCGAGGAGTTCCTTCTTCGCTTGGAATGGAGGGGTTGTGATGGTCTCTTGTTGGTGTGGTGGTGGATACAGGTTTGTTTTGGACAATGCCATCGCTGCTCTAATGATGGTTATGGTCGGGTGGTCAGTGGCTATTGGGATGCTGGTCATTAAAGGTGGGGTTGATGATGTTGGATGCTCGCAGCGCCAGCACTGTCATTTGTACGTTTGGGAGAGAGTCCCAACTTACGTACAAGATGCTAAAATTCACGCTTGGATACTGCCCTCGTGGGAGACTTAGCAAGCACGCTGAATTATAGTGCAATTCCATTGGAGTATCCTGATCCAGTGTGGGGAATAGAGTTGTATTGGCTTTCTTTGGTGTAGTCGTGAGTGGAGGTTTCTTTCCAATGCCCCCTTATGGCTGCTCTTGCGATGACAATACCTGAGTTGTATCCTGACCTGTATGGTCTGTCCTTTTTTAATATAAAGGGCGATGAACTTGAGATATCACCACTGGCCTGACCGGCCCTACTAGGTAATTCATAAGGATGTTATTTTGTTCATGTGATTGCATTTATGGGTGTACCAACTTGAACAGAGCTAGCGCCATTGGTGTGTTGGCTCTCTTTGCTGTAGTGGTGGGTGAAGGTTTCTTTCAAACATCCCCATCGCTGCTCTGGCGGTTGGAATGCTGGTTATTGGATGTGAATGTGGAGGTGGTAGTTGTGTCGAATACTTACTTCGGTACCAGTACTATTATATATAGGTTTGGGAACTAACGAACGCAATTCCCTTTTCAAATGACTCGAACGTCTCACCAACATAGACTTCCACCCATGAGATGTATCCAGCGACGAAATAAGAATCAAGCAAACATGTCGAATCCTTGCCTTAGAAACAGAGTCACCATACACTATACGAACCACCAACCTTTTCGCACGTGCAACCCAAATCTTGAAAGAATACCTCGTGATAACAGACATCACAATCTGAACCGAGTACGCTTTTCACTGAAAGTCCTTAGCGTTGTATAAGCAGCAATTAATTGATCCAGGACCCAACCCTTCAGCAACTGTCGACTAACAAGATTATTCAAAAAAACAGCTAGTGGAGCTTTCAAGCCCAGTGATCGACTTAGAAAGGGAATGACCCTAATAAATTTCAACGTAACACAGCCTTTAAACCAACCTGCTGCATGTCACAACTCATCACATCCATAAACACATGATACTAAACTACCACCATACAGTCTTCTCAAAACATTCCATCGATCGATAACACGCTCACCTCCCACACATTTGACCACCACTTTGTGCAACAAGTTGACCCTGCAAAAATCCAAAATCTTCAGTAGACTCCCAGACACGATCCCAACACTTGAGTGAAAGGTAACCAGAGAACCAGAAGATTTACTCTCAGCAACAACGGGGACCACAACTCCGCAATTTTTATGTCTCCCTGAGCCTCTCTCGCAGGCCTGGTCGTTGCCTTCGCGACTTCCTAGGCTTATCCCTAGTGTTCAATGTCGGCGAAAACAATTTGATAAAGTACTTCTTAGTAGCCTCTAAATCATCAGGAACACACCCACACAACGGGATAATCGCATAGGTATGAGTGCTTCATTTTCGCATCCATTTATACATTTTTACATTACGCCTACTACCTTCGTTCACTGTTGCGGTCTTACCTTGTACTTGCGGGTAGAAGGTTTTGCCTCATTCTCAACCACGCCTTTATCTTTCATGGCGACCGCCTCATCCAATCCTGATTTTAAATTTGTCCCTCGTGTGCCGTTTTTTTTTTCCATCTCTAACTTAGCCAACTCTTCTTTGAGTCTCTTCACCTCTCCCTCCGACTCTTTTCGAGCATTCATCACCTTGATCCGTAACTCCTACAATGCATTTACCTCCAACTGGTGTCATTCCATAATGCCTTTCAAGTCAACCTCCATACGAGTCTTCGGGGTCTCGACTGGTGTCATACAAGACCGGAACCTGACTTGCGTTGTCGTAATAGGCCCAACAGCAACACTCCTCCGTTTATTATCGGGTCGAAGCGCCTCGTTCTTCCATGCCTCTGCATTGGCCTCCGCCTCCTCACACTGTCTTTGAAGTGCTCGCACAACAAAGTCGATAGTCTCTTGTCCACTGCCCACTTCATTTATGCTTGCTCATGGCATAAACGCCCCAGTTGTCTTTCAAGTCAACCTCCATACGTGTTTTCGGGGTCTCGAATGGTGTCATACAAGACCGGAAGCTGACTTGCGTTGTCGGAGTAGGCCCAACAGCAACAATCCTCCATTTATTACCGGGTCGAAGCGCCTCATTCTTCCATGCCTCTGCATTGACCTCCGCCTCCTCACACTGTCTTTGAAGTGATCGCACAACAAAGTCGGTAGTCTCTTGTCCACTGCCCACTTCATTTATGCTTGCTCATGGCATAAACGCCCCAGTTCCTCCCCCTCCGAGACAGGCTTGGTCTGTGTAACCGTTAGAACGCCATGAACACATGTTCGCGTTCAAATTCACGTTTGGACAAGAAAAATTCGCGTTTGAATGACGTTTTTTTTTTTTTTTTTTTTTTTTTAAGAGCCCTTTCGTTTTTTTTTTTCTTCCCCCCTCTTCCTCCCCCTCTCCCCCCCCCCCTTTTTTTTTTTTTTTTTTTTTTTTTTTTTTTTTTTTTTT
>BFEA01000415.1:436480-456356 GCA_003427395.1 Chara braunii | reverse complement strand
CCCCCCCCCCCGGCTCTGCATACCCCATCTAATTTGTAAATCTGTTGTAGAAAACCCCCTTGTACAAAGCCCTTCAGAAAGCACTGTGTACACAGTCCTTTGCACCCCGTGCCCCCCTCGTATCCGATTCACAAGTCCCTCTTAGAAACCCCCCTTGTTGAAATTCGGTTACGGAGCCCTTCACATAGCCCTTTCCAAATCCCCCATATCCCCCTTCCCCCCCGCCCTCCTCTTTCCCCTTTTTTTTCGGGCCCATCCTTGCTATGATCCTTGTTTGTGTTCTCATGTGTGAAGGCAACTGGCAATTCCGCGTTAAGGGTCAGGCCCCATTTTTTTCAGGCCCCGTATTCCGCGTTAAGCGTCAGGCCCCAATTGCGCTATGCTCGTGCTTGGAAAGCGAAATCATTACAAAAATGGGAAAGTGAAGACACCTTCTTCTCAAAGTTCCCAGAAATTATCTTCGTGCAACTCGAAGAAGAAATCTATTTCTATATTCCAAACAGGGGGGAGATGTGCAGGGGGGGAGATGTGGACGAGGGGTGTGGATGTACAGAGGGGGGGGATGAGGACGAGGGGTGTGGATGTGCAAGGGGGGGATGAGGATGAGCGCGATCGAGAAGAGAGGAGGTGAGTGCTTCTGCAACTTGGATAGTGAAATCCGGGACCCATTCAAGTTGCACAAGCACTCACCTCCTGTCTTCTCCATCCCCCCCCCCCCCCCCCCCCCCCCCCCCCCCCCCCCCTTGCACATCCACACCCCTCAGCTCCGACATCCTTCCCCCCCAAAACCCGGTGCAGATCTGCGCACACTGCAGGAGTGATCGAGGGCTACCCCTCACCCCATTATGCTTGTGCAACTTGAAGGGGTCCCGGACGTCCGACCAGGAAACCTACGGAAAATGGCTCTGGCCCAATGGAAAGAAAGAGAAGAGATGGTCAAGAATGCAATAGAAATAGCAGGGCTCAACCTACAACTCAACACCAACTCAGAATGTCTTCTCAGAGCTGTACTTGAATTCCAAACGAGGATTTGCAGAATGAACCTGGTCACAATCAAGGAGTTGTTAGCTGCACTTAACAGCTGTCACCAAGAGGTTCTTATCTTAACTGCAGCTAACAAGTCCAGTTGTAGCTGTTAATAAGGACTTGTGAAAATCCAAGAGATTCGCATGCTTCACCAGTTCCACCGATGCTCGCTCTCCGTCTTTTTCATTCTTTTTTTTTTTTTTTTCATGTAAACTGTCACTGCCTCTGAGCCTCTTTTTGCCGAGGCAGAGAATAACTGTGCGCCAAGCTTTGTCGAAAAGTGCCAGCGCGGCCTATTTTTCTTTGGTTTTGGTTGGTGCCACCAGCCATTTAGGTCCAGCGGCGCCCGGCCTCCAAAGAATGCGGTATATGTTTATATTCACAACTTAACCTTCGCCGCCGCTGAAAGGTACCGGTGGTTTAAGAAATTAAGAAGATCGACTCTGCAGTTCCAGTTGTGGCTGTTAACACACAGTTTAGTTGGCATCTTAATTTCATGTGTGTGTGTGTGTGTGTGTGTGTGTGTGTGTGTGTGTGTGTGTGTGTGTGTGTGTGTGTGTGCAGGCTGGTGTCAGTGTCGTTGACTCATCAGTGGCAGGGCTTGGCGGTTGTCCTTACGCAGAGGGTGCAACGGGAAATGTGCCAACCGAAGACGTTCTGATGTTGCTTAGTTGTCTTGGGATCGAGACGGGTGTCGATCTGCGATCCATTCTCGAAACAGGAAGGTTCATCTCAGATCGTCTGGGCCGTCCGAGTACGTCGCGAACTGCGCTGGCACTTCTGCCACAAAAATCGCCAACGACAGCGAGCAGCGGTGACTGCCAACATTTTCTCCGAGCATCGAAAATGGCATGTGGCGATGACGCCAACTTCCTAGGAAGCAGCACTGGCACCAGACGGCCTAACACTCCGGTATCTAGTACAGTGAGCAGCGGCTGTGACTGCGATCTTCGGTTGCAATCGTCGACGAAAACGGCTTGGCGAGACGATCCGAAGTTCCTTGAACGTGTTGCCAGCGCCCGCCAATCGAAAGCTCTGATATGTAGCATCCTGCGTGCTGCGACGGGGAGTACAGATACGTGTACGTCGCTGCCGCCGCAACAGTTACAAATTGGGTCGCCGAAATCTGATGCTCATTCGTTCGCAGAGGGCAAGCCTCCAAGTTGTCATGCTGCTTTGAAATTCAGAAGTTTGGAAAGGAGGAGAGAAAAGAAAGAGGGGAAAACACAGTGCTGTAAATACAGTTCATTTGCCGTAGAAGAGCCGAGGACACCCTAGCAGTACGAAAGGGGACCTTCAAAGATTGTTCCCAAATTGTCCTAATCCTGGAGAGAGCAGAATGCAAGCGCGTCGCCAAGCGAGAGGTGAGGAGGCCAAAAAAAAAGGAGAACCTCAACTGTTTCATTTTTCATCTAATCTAATAAATTAATAATAGGCGTTACGGCGTGGTTCAGACGTGGTCCAAACCTTGCCAAAAGGCCTTGCAGCGAGCCAAGGATGAGTTCTAATCTGGGAGAGAGGGCATCGCAACTGTGTTGTGAAGGTAGGCAGCACCGCTAACTCTGGCAAAGCCACAAATGTACCAACTCATCCGCTGTGTAGTAGTCCTTAGGACTAGGTAAGGACCAGGCTAGGTGCAGTTTCAGTTTGGACCAGGTACGTACCAGGCTAGGTGTAGTTTCAGTTTGGACCAGGTAAGGACCCCTCACAAGGCTAGGTGCAGTTAGGACCAGGTAAGGACCAGGCTAGGTGCAGGCAGTTTCAGTTTGGACCAGGTGAGGACCAGGCTCACTGCAGTTTCAGTTAGGACCAGGTAAGGACCAGGCTGGTTGCAGCTCTAATCATGTAGTCCTTAACGCAATGACATCACCAAGCTAGGTGAGGGTGAAAGGGATGAACTCGAACTGTTTGTGTAGGCGTTATGACCTGGTCCTAAGCTGGTCCTAACTGCACCGAACCTGGTCCAAACCTGCTCCCAACCGGTCCTAACCTGGTCCAAAAGTGGTCCAAACTCGGTCCAAACCTGGTCCAAACCTGGTCCAAAAGTGGTCCAAACCTGGTCCAAACCTGGTCCAAACCTGGTCCAAACCTGGTCCCAACCTGGTCCAAACGTGGTCCAAACGTGGTCCAAACCTGGTCTTGGCCTTGCGAGCATCCAGAGATGAGTTGAAATACTGGAGAGAGCATAGCACAATCAGGTCACCAAGCTAGGGCAAGCCGAAAGGGGAGAAACTCGATTATTTGTAGGAGTTGCTGGGCTATTATAGGGCTACTGAATGGCTATTTTAGTGTCAGTTATGGCTATCCTAGGGCTATTTCAGGGCTAGTCTAGTGGCATAGGATGACTTTGCTGCAAATGCAGAGAAGCCTCATGTTATTGTAGAGCTATCGTGGCCCTGAATAGCCATGCTTTGCTCTCTGGCACAGGGCAGTAAAACCCAGTGGTACCAAAATGTCCCAGATTGGACCCGATGGTATCGATGTCCTGGGCTATATTTGCTGAACTATACTGGCCCAGACTATAGATGGTGTGGCTTTGTTTATCTATGTTGGTCGATCATTGGCTAGGCTTTGCATAGCTGGGCATGCATGTATAGTTGTCGGTTGTTGGCTCGGCGTCCCATAGCTGGGAAGGTGTGAACTGTGCATCGTGTGGGTATGTTGTACAATCTTTATTGCTCGAGGGGCAGGCATTCAATATGCCATGTTGCCCATGTATATTACTAAGCAGTGCTAGGTCTGACTATGTTTCGCCGGTGAATAGCAGAACCTACCCTGAGATTGCATTGGGTGATATATATATATATATTTTTTTTTTCGATGGTGGGACTAGGCTTCCCATTGCTGTGCAGGGGTGTATATTACAAAGTTTATGCCGGGTTGTGACGCTGTTTAGCTTTTTTTTTTTTTTTGTGGGCTCTACCTTTCCCGTCAAAAAAAAAAAAAAAAAAAAAAAATCCCGTATCTGGGATCTGGTGTGCATTACGGAGTTAGGGTTTAGGGTTATTCTGAGATTTGCTGCACCTCACTGGGAATTGTCAGCCCGGTTCCTTCTCCACCGTCCAGTCAAAACATCCGTAATTAATACTAATTAGTAATTAGTAATTACGCACGCAAACGTCTCCCCTCGTTGTCTTCCTCAGCTATTCTCTGTGGCACATCACGTTTATAGGCTATGCTATGATATTCTGGGCGGTGTTTTTTTTCGGACTGTGCTTTGCTGGGTTATGCCTTGTCACCCCTATGCTTTGCTGGGCTATTCCTGGGCTATGCCTGGGCTATGCCTGGGCTATGCCTGGGCTGCGCCTGGGTTGCGGCCTGGGCTGTGCCTGGGTTGTGCCTGGGTTGTGGCTGGGCTGTGCTTGGTAAAGGCTGAGCAGTGCGAAGATTTTTTTTTTTTTTTTTTTTTTAAGGAGTGAAATAGTGATTTTTTGATAGCAGTAGCTGAGTTAAAGTACTGAGTTATGCTGGGTTTTGCTGAGCTTTGCCGCACCTTGCCAGGCCCTGCACGGCAAATGTATGTGGGCCTCTGGATAAGCTATCATGTTCCCTATTTTCTATTGCACATTTGATTTTATAGACTATTTTATAGACTATGCCATGCTATACTGGGATATGCTTTTGCCGGACTTTGATTTTGTTACTTGGCTATCTCATCGCAGTAGCTGGGCTGTAGTGTGGAGAACTGAGTTGTGCTGGTTTTTGCTGAGCTTTGCCGTGCCTTTCCAGGCTCTGCACGGACGGCTATGCTATGTCAGCCTCGGCCTAAGCTATTCTCTATTGCGCTTTGCTTGTATAGACAATGACACTATGTCGTGCTCTACTGGTCTATATGCTATCTGGGCCTCCCCCCCCAAGCTATTCTCCGCTGCACTGGGCTCTGCTTTGCGGACTACGACTACGTTCCTCGGATATGCTATGTGGGCCTCTGCCTAAGCTATTTTCTCTTACACTTTGCTCATATAGGCTATGCCGTGCTATGCTGGGCCATGCTTTGCCGGACTTTGACTTCTAATGTTACTTGGCTATGCTGCACTTTGTCTTTATAGACTATATGTCATGCTATGCTGGGCTATGCTGGGCTATGCTGGGCTATGCTTTGCGGAACTTTGACTATGTTTCTCGGCTATGCTATGCTGGCCTCTGCCTCACCTATTCTCTGCTGTACCTTGCCTTTATAGGCTATGCCATGCTATGCTGGGCTATGCTGGGCTATGCTGGGCTATGCTGGGCTAAACTTTGCTGAACTTTGACTATGTTTCTGGGCTATGCTATGTGGGCCCTCAAGCAATAAAGATTGCCATGGGGGTAGGTACTTGTGCGTCTCGTCCTCTTCTTCTCATCAATGTTGATTCAATAAAAAAGCCATAGCAGTAGTGATTGTCACTGATTGGCATCCGAGGTGAGAGTCCGGATGAGCCTTGTGTCGAATCGGTGGGAAGCGATCACCCAATCGCCACGTCCACTCGGAGCTCAAGTATTGGTACTACTACTACTACTACATGACTTCTATTCCGTCCGCGATGGTATGGCAGCAAAGAGCCTTTCTGTCGAACAAAGCCGCTTACGTCACTCAAATAGAGAAATGGGGTCATCATATCTCTCTGCATCTGGGTGGAAAACTGCTTCAAGTACAGATATAGTGACCGCAGGTTCTATCGGGCGATTCTTCCTTGCCGCCTGACGGGGCTGCAAGACTGATAAGCAGAGCACATGCTAATCAGACTAAAATAATACAAAGACTCCTCTGTTTGTTCTTGAATGGCATGGACACTCTTGTGGATCAGATGGACTGAACATCTGAGATGGGGAAAAGAGAAAAGAAGGCTGAGAGAGGTGTGTACCCGCTGTACGAGGACCAATCGGCGTGTCTCTATTCCAGCGAAGGCTTGCAGCAGAGTCAAGCAATCCGGCGATAGACTCAAACATGTCAGAATCTAACGAGGCTTGCTGGTCGAGTTTGCTGTAGAGAATAAAGCACAACAGGGATTGTTGTCGGGTGCGAGGGCCTACAGAGAACGAAGAGAAGAATGGCATGAGATCTGGCGAGGAAGGGAGATTCCCAGAAGAAGGAGATTGGTACCCTTTGTGATGACGAGGGCAGATCGTAAGGAAGATGTCATCAGCCACTCAGCAGCCATACCTCCCGGGAAAAAAGCGGGATTTGAACCTGCGACTTCTGGCGTGACAGGCCCGCACACTTAACCAACTGAGCTAGTATTTTACTATTTTCCCATCTGGGTAATTTTTGCAAACTCGAACGCGTTGGCTCTCTCGGTGTAAACGGGGCACTCTACCAACGGAGCTAATTACCTAAAATGTGCTATTCTTCTCGGATCAGGCTCTCTGCGGTCGGGAGGTGCGGTCGGGAGGGGTGTATGGTGGTGCGATCCGTGCACTGTGTGGGGTGCGGAGATCTCTGACAACGAAGATGATGGTGTTGCTTCTGCATGTGTTCAAGATGCACATGCAGTGGTCGCATGTACAGCGTGGGGTGCAACGGTCTTCGGTTGCTTGGCAATCGTCACTTCATGTGCATGTATACCAGAGATGCGTGTGCACTTTGTGGGGTGCAAGGGGGGTCTTAGAGAACGAAAATGATTGCCGGCATAATCTGGTGGTGAAGAGGGAATATCGTAAAGAAGATTGCCGTACTCTCTGACAAAGAGGGGAGATTTTTAAGCAGGTGCAAATGTTTCCGTTCTGGCTGCAAGGGCCCGAGGGGTTGATTACGAAACGTATGGCGTTGCTTTCTGAATGTGTCCGTGCAGGTGAGGTGGTGAGATGTGTGCACTGTGCCGGGTGCGGGGGACTTAGAGGACGAAGATGGTGGGCGTGGAAAGTGAAGGAGGACGAGGTAGAGGAGGGAGAAGGGAGGAGAGAAATGGGAGAGAGGGAAGAGATGATGTGTGGGGGGGAGAAGTACCTGGTGACCTTAACTCTTGTTTGATCCAACAGGTTGGATGCAGACTTGTATGGAGAAATGCCTAGATCCATGGTGGGTGGGTGGGTGAACCCTGCATGAGGGTGCAAAATGGAAGGGGGGGGGGCTCATTAGGGGACGAGACCAGTTATATGTGGGGGTGAGTGATGAAGATGGGTGGAGAAGAAATGGCTCCGCTAAGGAAGAAAGGTGTGTGATTACTACTGTCACTGTTGTTCTTCCCTCGAGAATGTGGATGGACTTGTACTACGAAGCCAACATACATCGAGGTTGCAAGGTGACTGGACTCTTTGATGTTTGTTTGACTCAGAGCACGAACGCTATCACGATTTGACAAATGTGCGCTAAGGAAGAGAGATGTGCATGCTCTTCCCACGAGGCTGTGGATGTACTACGAAATCAAACCTACACAGAGTCTGCACTCTTGATGTTAGTTTGACTCCGAGCACGAACGCCATCACGATTTCAGCAAACGGAAGCAAACGGAAGCAAACGGAAGCAAATGGAAGCAAACGGAAGCAAACGGAAGCAAACGGAAGCAGATGGTGTGAAACAGAAGCAAACGGAGGCAAAGCAACAGAAGCAAACGGAAGCAAATGGAAGCAAACGGAAGCAAATGGAAGCAAACGCAAGCAACCAGAAGCAAACGCAAGCAAGCGGAAGCAAACGGAAGCAAACGGAAGCAAATGCAGTGAGCAAACAGAAGCAAATGGAAGCAAACAGAAGCAAACAGAAGCAAACAGAAGCAAACGGAAGCGAAGCCAACGGAAGCAGATGGTGTGAAACAGAAGCAAACGGAAGCAAACGGAAGCAAACGGAGGCAAACGGAGGCAAACAGAAGCAAACAGAAGCAAACAGAAGCAGACGGAAGCAAACGGAAGCAAACGGAGGCGAACAGAAGCAATCGGAAGCAAACAGAAGCAGACGGAAACGGAAGCAAACGGAAGCAAACGGAAGCGAATGGAAGCAAACAGAAGTAAACGGAAGCGGATGGAAGCAAACGGTGTGAAACAGAAGAAAAGGGTGTCAAAGGGAAGCAGACGGTGACATTGACAGTCACAAAGAATCAGGTGCAAGGGCATGGAACTTCAGAGGGATGTGATCTCAAACACATTGACAAGGAGGAGAGGATGGATGAGGAGGAGATCGGGGAAAGGGTGGGGGAAGGTTGGGATGGCTTTCTGGTTACATGCATTTGCCAAGTTGGTCGGGGGTGCACTTGTGCTTTGGATGCTTTTGCATTTCATTTTTCTGGAAAAAAAAAAAAAAAGGAAAGCCTTGGCACAGCAGGAGAAAAAAAAGAGAAAAGAAAAAGAAAAAGAAAAAAAGAGAGAAAGCCTCGGTCCTTGGAACATGGAAGCTGGATGTCATACGTATTGGGGCTGGAGAGGAGGGAGGAGGAAAAAGAGCAGCAGGAGGAGGAGAGGATGGGGGGTGTACAGGTGGCTGAGGATAATGGGTTGAGGGGTAGCCCTCGATCACTCGTGCAGTGTGTGCAGATCTGCACCGGGTTTTGGGGGCGAAGGATGTCGGAGCTGAGGGGTGTGGATGTGCAGGGGGAACTCGAATGAGGACGAGGGCGATGGAGAAGAGAGGAGGTGAGTGCAGCCATGGATCAGTCCTCCAGTGGGGTCAGATCTGTAGAGAGGAGAGAGGGATAGGGGGGTGGGTGCATGGGTAGAGGTTGGGTGGAGGAGGGGTGCGAAGGGGTGGGGTGGGGGGTAGGAGATGCCGAAGAGAAAACCCGGACCATGTCTTGGGTCTACAGACTCTACAGTCCTTCATGGTTGATCTGCAGTCAAAGATGTTGACGTGTATTTGGAATCGACCTGAATCACCCGATGTTTTATCTTCAGGAATTTGAAAAACTTGAAAAAAGAAAAAGAAAAGTCTGAAAAGCACCGCAAGCAGGGATAAGCAAAATTAATAAATTACTAAAATTATACCATTGTTCCGATACACGGACGGACTGGAACTGTTGAAGCTCTCTCTTTTTTTTTTTTTTTTTTTTTTTGAAAGATCATTTTTAATTTTTTATTACTCATAATAGGCCCAATGACAAACAGTTGAATATGTCTGCAGTGCTGAGGTTTTGTTTCCGGACCAAATTTCGGTTCGTTGCTTTGCATTTCTGTGTTTCTTTTTTTTTTTTTTTTTTTTTTTTTTGTCCGAAAAGCTAAGTTCTATTCTCTCGTTTTCAGTGTGGCACGAAGAGAGAAGAGAGTTTTTGTTTCTTTTCAGAGGAGAGTTTTAGGGAAATTTTGCGAAATGCCCCTGAAAGTTCACGTGCATGCTAAAATGCCCCTAAGAGCTGTGGGTAGCACGAAATACCTCTCTGAAATGCCCTCTGGAGTTAGATCTTTGCATTATACCCCACTGAGGCGGTTGCCTCGTTTGCACTATATATACCCCTGTCAGGGGCAGAACACAAACTTGCACAGCATCCTGACAGGGTCAGATTGCAAAGATGCAAATCGGAAAGGGCATTTCACGAACTTTTGAAGTTTTTAAGACGGTTATTCCGCTCCACCCACAGCACATATGTCAACTTTTTCAGGGGTATTTCGTAAATTTTTCGTAAATTTTTCCTTTCATGATATTCTGGAAAACAAGTCCACCATCCCTCATTGGGCCTCGGCTCACTACACTAGACTCTCGAAAAGTCTAGTGTAGTGCATTGCTCCACTTCCTCTCGATTGGCGCTCTCGGGACATCCGTTAAAATTGGAACGATACACAGAAGGGAGATTAGCATGGCCCCTGCGCAAGGATGACACACATAAATCGAGAAATGGTCCAAATTTTKTTATTAAAAAAAAAAAAAAAAAAAAAACTTTGTTGTCAGACCACACGCTAGAAGGGCACTCTCAAAACGTCGAGACTGGCCTGCCTGCAGCATTTCGTTTTTTTGGGCTCTTCTCGCATTTGCCCCACTTCCAGGCTCATTTTTTTTGCATTTGCCCCACTTCCAGGCTCGTTTTTTCGATTGTCGACCCATCGAAAAAACCGGAGGTTCCGGGGCGCAGACCTGCCGACCCATTGTCCTGTAGTGCTCTTGGAGCCAGGCGGGGTTTTGAGAATCAATTCTACAATTCTCGAGTCTAGTGGTAGTGCAGCGATGCCTCGAAAGTCGAGAGTTTCACGGCTTTGACAGCACTAAACTGCCATTTCGTCCCAATGGACATCTTTTATTTTTTGAGCGAAATTGAAACCGAGTTTACCTGGTCTCAAGCTAGGTCCATGTACAGCTAGGGGGTCCAGCGTTTTACAAACGCCGGACCCTCAGGAACGGCAAATTTTGACGAGTTTTGGGCCAGAAAACTCGGTTTCAATTTCGCTCAAAAAGTAAAAGATGTCCATTTTGACGAAATGGTCGTTACTACTAGTAGAACTGTCGAAAACTCCCAAGAGTATTGCGTAGTGCAGCGAGGCCGTTATGCAGAAACATAAACTAAACAAAGTTTGCCTCAGGGTCACATTGAAATTCTTTACCAAATGAAAAATAAAAATAAAAAGTGAAAAAAATCTTTTGTATTTTACTTTTTTTTTTTTTTTTTTTTTTTCGACTGGCCGGGCAAGTGGCCCTGGGGTCTGGTCCCACCTACGGCCGTTGAGTTGAGAAACCTCAACGGTGTGACACCATTTACCGTATTTTTTAAATCCGAAAAATGCATTTCAGATTTATTCGTAGCAGTTTTTATTCATTTTAAGAAAATGATGCGAAAATAGTGGTTTCTGTCGAGGATTCTGCGTATCTTGAAGTACCATATGGGCCTCGCTGCACTACTCTCAAAATGTGCAAAACGAGAGTGATGAATCTTTCACTAGAATATGGAAAGATGCACTGCCATGATTTTTGTCTTTTGTGCATGTCGAGAGTAGTGCAGCGAGGCCCCATGATGTGGAAACACGAGGACGTGGAAGTGGGTCCAAAGAGCAATGAATATAGGCAAGAACACRGAAACATACATCRACTTTCTTTTTTCTTTTGTTTGTGCATGTGGTGAGCAACGGAGCGAGGCCTTATAGAGCCCATGCACGACAGTTACGGCTTTCATTGCACTGACGAAGTGCCTGACACAGTATACGAGAAACGGGGAACAGCAGACGGCGACTAAAAATCCCAAAAATCGCAAAATTTCTCATCGACCATGTTGAGAAACCTACCCTCGACCGTGGAGGGTAGCTTTCTCAACTCCGTGGCGCTTGCCCATGCCGCCTTCCCTCCATTGCGGGAGTCCATTCGAAGTCCTTCTACAAAAAAAAAAATCATTCAAATCACCCGGTAGGACATCAACATTTCGAAATATTTCCAACCGTGGTATCGCAGCCCTGTCGACGGCCACATCCTGTCGAACGTTGTCGCTCGTCGTAGAAAACTCCGGGTTGAGTTTTCTCAACAACACAGGTGGGACCAGCCCCCTGGGCCACTCTGGTAGCCTAGGTAGTGAATTGGTTCCGGAAATTTTGCAAAAGCGGCTATCATCATCTCAAAGGACTTTAAACCACCAGTACTTCCTAAAGTTGCGCCCGTTAATGCGACGCGATTTTAGGAAACGTACGGGCCACTACAGGAGCGCCCAAATTCATCCAACTAGAAACGTTTCTACTTTATATTTTTCCGGGGCCGATAGCTGGGCCAAGTACTGGTGGTTTAAGCAGAATGGCGTGCATGTCAGTTCTGGTCCCCTGTTCGACTGGGTGGCCTTCCTTCGCCCGGAAGCCTCCCAGGCGAACGGGGCTGGTATCCGCCGGGTGGGTGCACCCCCGGCCCCCAAGTGGGCCCAGTGCATTTTCACTTCAAGTTGAGTACCGATCAGGTAGAGGTTCCTGCAGCCTCCTGCAATACCCTTGAAGCCAGAGCCAAATAGAAAAAAAAAAAGAGAAGCGGTCGGCGGATCTAAGCCGCTGATCTATCAAGATCGGCGGCCGAGATTGGCCACATTTTGAAGCTGTTCGGACAGGGACTCTGAAACTCCCCACCCCGCCGTGCGCACTGTTGCTTTGCCGTCCGTTCGCGGTGTGTGGGTGTGAAGTCACGCCAACATCCGGCACTGCTGCCATTTGCCTGAGAAGGATTGCTGCGCTGCCGTGCCACCCTCGATACCCATCGACGCGCTGCGCCGCCCTGCTGCCATGGACTCGCTGCTGAGGCAGTCATCTTCTCCTTCTTAGTCTTTGACGCATATAATGGGAAGGAGAGAGAGAGAGAGAGAGAGAGAGAGAGAGAGAGAGAGAGAGAGAGAGAGAGAGAGAGAGACACCCTCTGCAATCGCAACCCTCCTCCCCGTCCACTGCAGCCCTTCTTCCCCTATATTGCAACGGTTACCCTTCTCCCATCCATTGCGACCCTTTCCTCCATCCATCGCAACCCTCCTGTGCCCCCATGCCACCCTGTTCATTGCAACCCTCCCCCTCCTCCGTTGCGACCTTCTCCGCCTGCATCACGACCCTCCTTCCTTCTCATTGCGACCCTCCTCCCCTTCCATTGTGACTCCTCTCCGCCTCCGGTGGGATCCTCCTAGCCCGCCATTGTGACCTGCCTCCATGGTGACCCTTCTCCGCCTTCGTCGCGGCTCTACTGCCCCTCAATCGTGGCCTTATGCCCCCCTCCATCGCGGCCCTTCTCCACCTCCATGGTGATCCTCCTGGCCCCCCATCACGATCCTTCTCCCCCTCCATGGCCACCCAATCTCGACCCCTTTTCCCACTCCATTGCAACCCTCGTGGCCTCCCCTACCCCATCTCCACCGCCTCCTTAGTGAAGGTATATTATATGAAGCTGCTGTTTCAACGTTGCCATCAGAAACTTCCTGTTGTTTGACTTGGAGTAAATCGATGTTTTAAACGACCAGTACTTGGCCCAGCTATCGATGCCGAGCCTGGAATGCCCCTGCGCGCCGATTTTCGCCGAAGCGCCGGGACACCGTTTCAAAATTGTTTTGGCTGGCGCTTCAAGCCATTGTGGTCCGGTACCCCGAAGCCCTAAAGGCGCGGCGCGTTAACGGGAAAGCGCCACGGCCGATAGCTGGGCCAAGTACTGGTGGTTTAACAGTTTTCTCTTTGGAATCGGATGAAATTGATTGTTCTTATCACTCTGTAGAAGCGGATGAAATCATGGCCATCAGAAACAAGTTGGTTCTCCAAATTCCCATATGTAGCCTTCTCGTACATCGCAGTCATAATTTCAAATCTCACAAAAAAATAAATTGTATTGTAAATGGGAAGCTGGACCTGTTTTCCAGCAGGTGATGCTCCCAGAGCCCCCACCAATAGATGTAGTCCCCCTCAAGGTGTTAGAGGTGTCTGCTCGTATCAGCGCCTCTGACATCCAGAAGGGAGTTAAAAAAAAAAAAAAAAAAAAAGTCTCTCCTTTCAACAGTGCCCTCTCCTCTTCGTTCGCCAACTCCTCCTTCATCCTTTCCTCTTCTTTCTCTTCTTTTGCTGTTGCTTCTGCAACACCCCCTCCAATGCCCATCCTAAGCCCCCACTACCCCTCACCGGGCCCCCCACTTCCCCAACAAACCCCCTAAAGAATATCCCGGTTCGGACGTCTTAATTTGGATCATGACTGCTCTCGATGAGCACGGCCAGAACCTCCGTCCCCCCYCCCCCCCCCCCGAAAAAAAGAAAAAAAGGGCCAATCTTGGGCTCAACCAGTTTTTGGGTTGAACCCCCTCAACGGAACCGGCCCCAGATAAACTGGCGGGGCAGAACCCGCTGGGCGCTGGCCCAGCCCTGGTGTACATGCATTTTCTCTGCTCTTTTTTCTTTTCTTTTCTGTCAGCTTTTTTTTTTTTTTTTTTTTTTTTTTTTTCTGTCAGTTTTTTTTCCTTTCAAAGTCAGGTCTCTGAAAGGATTGGGGAAGACACACTCGCTGTTTTCACATTTCCGCAAGTAGTCAAACAAGGTTCTTAGGGCCAGATCCCACTGACAAAGAGGATGGGAAGAAGTGTCTGAATGTGGACGTGTTCCACACAGAGGTGCAGAACAAGTAGATCAATCACACATTTTTTCACCTGTCCACAAACACGTCCACATTCATACACTTTCTACATTCCTCTTTGCCAGTGGGATCTCGCTCTTAAACCAACAGTGCATCTGAGTCACTTTTTTTTCTCTGTGTATTCTTGCCACTCACCGGAACAAAATGAGTTGTCGCTTCAAAAAAAAAAAAAAAAAAAAAAAAAAAAAAAAAAAAGAAAAGAAAAAAAAGGAGTTGTTGCGGGCACGAAATTGCCGGCCACTGGCAGGCTTTTCTGTCCGGAACCCACAACCGGTGATTTGGCCTTGGTTAAAGCACCGGTACAAGCCATCCATTTTTATCCAACGCGGCCATGCGGAGACTATGCTTGCAGGGGTCCCCTCTAGATAGCCTTAGGAGTAGGTAGTGAAAGGCAAAAACAGAAGTTGAGAGAAGAATATAGAGAATAAAAAATAAAATAAAAAAGGAAACGCGTCAGTTAAAACTTTGGTACCGCTTTGGTGCGCAGGAGGGCATCTACTTCGGCAAAAGGAAGTCTCTACTGGCACTGCATTCTGAACCTAGGACTTTTTTGACTCAGCTCGGGACGTGATTGCAGCCAGATGCATTCAGGTCCAGCCGTAATCGTGGTCAGATACGTTGAGAGAAGTTCAAGTGTGAGTATGCCCTAAGAAAAGTGGTGGTTGAACTCGACGTGTGGGAACAAGATGGCTGGAGGATGTCCTGGTGGTTTGGTCTGGTGGGTGCAAAAGTACAGAAAGTGCGATATTCGACGATTACACTGGCTATTGTAAAACGACTCTTTTTTTTTTTTTTTTTTAATTCTTTGGGCGTGCTCACAGTACGTCCATGAAGAAGTAAAAGAGTCCTTGACACCAAGAAGTAAAAGAGTCCTTGTGTGAGTATGCCCCCTCTGTTATCCCTTCCACAGTTTGTATTAACTTCTTTTTTCTCCTATTTTTGTTTTCCCTTTTTTTTTCCTACTACTTTTTGCTTAAGCCACCAGTACCCCAGGGGGTCTTAGGCCTCCTCTAACGAAAATGCATATGCACCCGTGTGGCAGGCACACCGATTCAGCCTTCGCACTTCCTAGCTATGTTACGTTCGCTCTCCCGTTAGCACAGGGGCACGGAAAAACTCAAGACTACCAGACCAAAATGATGGTTAAGCCTTGCCCATGTGACAATACGGAATGTGAGGGGCGGGCAAAAATGCTAGGAGAAGTGATGAGAGCGGTATGATGGGAAACTATCACGTGCGGTTCGGAGGGCGGGAAAACACAATTCCCGACCCCTATCTGTGATAAGTAATGGAGTTAGAGCACCCGCTCCTACCTTCTTTCCCCGAAAACAACGTACGGTCATTGTAGCTGTATTGGGGGTATCTTTCAGTCTACATACAGCTATAATGACCGTACGCTGTATTCGGGCGAAGCAGGTAGCGGGCTGACATGTTGCTACAGTCTATTGGTGGGGAGCAGCACCTGCTGGAAAACGGGTCGAGCGTCCCATTGCGCAAAGGAGCATCTGAGAACATAGTAGGTTCCCTGCCAACATTGAGTACCTTGCACCCAGGGGATTGATCGAGCAGGCGAGGAGGTGAGAGGAATTGACGAAGGCAAAGGCGAAGGCGAAGGCGAAGGCGGGCTCTTCAACCCTGTTACTCAGTGTTTGACCAACCTGACTACCTAGTCCCATGCGTCCCTCTTGGTAGCTGCGTACTGAGGCTACTTCAACTTCTGAAGTATTTTGCATATGCTACTAGCTAATCCTCCTCACCCTTAAACCACCAGTACTTGGCCCAGCTATCCGCCGCGGGAAAAAACAGAGTAGAAACGTTTCTAGTTGGATGAATTTGGGCACTCCTGTAGTAGCCCATACGTTTCCTAAAATCGCGGGGCGTTAATGGGCACGACTCTAGGAAAGTACTGGTCGTTTAATCAGGGCGCCAAATGTCATCCATCTGTTCCTGGTGATGTGTCCTCTGTCCCCTTGTCCCCTTCGCTGTGCAGAGACCTAATGTTAATTTGGGCGACTGCCAGTACTGGTCGTTTAATCAAGAAAGCCCCTATACTGTGACTTTCTTGATTATCGTCCAAGGGTAATAACTCTGCGTTGTGCAGTCGCCGAAAGCTTAAACCCTGCGCTGTCGTCTCCAGAGACCTAATGTTGTACCCAAAACCCTAAACCCTACGCTGTGCTTTCCATATCCACTGTCTCCAGACTCCCAGGCTGCGCACTGTCTGTGTTTCTTTAAGAATCTGTCCACTTGCCGTCCCGTCACCCTCCCTCTTCGGGTATCCCCCTCGTAATTATAATCATCGAAAGATATTATGTTCTGCTACCAGGCTCATCACGGATGGCAGGGAAGTCCGAAGGCGGCTGAAGTGGGATCGTTGGGTCCAGTGTACGCTGGACCATTTGTGAAAGCACGGCTGGTATTTCCTGTAGGTCTTCCCCTGTTCTCCTCCTTGTGTTTCACTCCATTCCTCTGTCCCCAGTTTTCCCCCATTTGGCCCCCCAAGCCAGTTGCCCCTGGATTGTTGGATATTTTGTTGGATTTCTTTTGCGGAGTGAACGGTAGAGATTCGGGTTTTCACTACTTCCCATTGTGAGGTGATGTCAGCTTGTACCTGTTGCTTGTAGTGTCTGTGAATTCTGGTCCATCCAACCGCATATTTTCGTTGTCATGTGTATAGCGTCTCCACCACAGGGCCCATATAACTGCTGGCCGTCCTTCGGGATTTTATTTATTTTTAAACGAAAAAAAATAATCGTTGGGAGATGAGTTCGAAATGAAATTGTGGTGTGAAAAATGTATCGGTATGATGTGCATTATCGATCTCCGGTGGATGTGATGTTTTGTGTGGAAGAACAAATGAATAAATTATGATGTGATGTTGTCACATTGTGGGGGTGGTACTTAAACGACCACGAAAGACTTGACGAGCTCCCAACTCGGAAGAGGTGGAGTTGTGTTTTGTGTTATAGCAGGTGTTTCGTTTTTCATTAGCACCGTCAATGATGAACGCAACAGACAACATCTCTCTCTCTCTCTCTCTCTCTCTCTCTCTCTCTCTCTCTCTCTCTCTCTCTCTCTCTCTCTCTCTCTCTCTCTCTCTCTCTCTCTCTCTCTCTCTCTCTCTCTCTCTCTCTCGCCCCCCAAATGGCCTTGCCTCTCTCTCTCTCCTCAAAGCAAAGAAGAATACCAATAACGTTAGTGTCTCCGTTGTTAATGAAGCATGTGAGAGGTCATGTCAAATGAATCATATAGTACAATAATCATTGCCCTGCTAAGAAGACAATACATAAGATGTGTAAACGTTGGTTAGTATTTGACAGGAGCTCACGTTGTCCAGAGGTGTAGTGAGTTGGTCTTCATGTGCATCCCTAATAACAATCATGACAAACAATGGTCAGAAAATAGGTGGAGTAGATGTGCGTGAAGGAGATGTGGTCGGGTTTCTACATGGTAGAGATGCCGACAACAAAACAGCCATGTGGGCTGCATCAGCCTGCATGTAGGGCAGAGATTGAAAAGCAACAATGACACATCCTTCATGGGTAGAGTTCGAAGAAGAGCTGTTACGCTTAAACTCGAACTTGCTGACAAAGCGGCTCAACCCCTGAGCAAACTCCGAATCACACCATCTTGCCCCACTGAACTGAGACTTATAGGCTCACACACACACACACACACACACACAGAGAGAGAGAGAGAGAGAGAGAGAGAGAGAGAGGCGTGGTTTGCTTTTGTTTGTTAAACCCAGAAAAATAAAAAGCAAAGTGTAAAGAGAAATCCCCAAATGCGAAGAATTACATATTTTCTCACATCTGAAAGAGAATACTTCTTATGCACCAACAAAAGTAATCTAGTTAGGCCATACTCACACAGCAGTGGCATACCAGCAAAATCTACAAATTTTACTATCCCAAAAAAAAAAAAAAAAAAAAAAGGTTGAAATCCACCTCGTCCGGTCACGTAGCGGCAGCAAATCACAAAAGACCCAAGCCGGATTTTCTGGCAATTGCCAAAATGGTGCCTCGAGTGGTCACACAGCATGAGGCTCAAATCCTTCAACTTTTTGTTTTTAACAAAGTTCATTTTGAATTTCCTTTCCCGAACTCTCGAACTGAAAAAAAAAAATTGCTACCACTTCCAGAGGTGGTAGCTAAATGCCCTTCCCCGCGGCCCGGCAGGCCGCTGACATTTGATACCCCGTTTGCTGCTTTTGCACTTCACTGCCTCGTAGTACGACTGATCCAACCATCAAATTTTAGCTATTTTGTCATAAAAGGCCCCACTGCCGCCCTAGTTTGCAGCCCGTCAGGGTTGTATCTTATGCCCTTGAGACCTTCAACGTCAATTCAACTTTCAACGTCGGTGGTCGTTCGGGAGGGTGGGCAATTTTGAGGTGAGGGCTTAGCAAGGGGGGGGGCACGCGAAGTACCCGTAGCTGCCCATAGGAGGCTGAGGAGATCGCGGTCCTTGAGTTGGACATTTCAAAATCGAAACGACATGGGAGGCCGAGGAGGCCGCAATCCTTGAGCTTTGAACATTTCGAAATTGAAACGATGTGGGTCCACTTTTCTCGAATAGAAGAGCACTGCAAATAGAACATGTGCGCTTTGTACCGAACACAACGTGTGCCCTTTCTATTCAAATTTCAAAAAAAAACTCTTGTATTCCAATAGAAAATTACCTTCTTTTTATTTTTTGGAGGTGAGCGCCTGCCCTTGTGCTCCCCGCGACTGACATGCTGCGTGCCGCAAGGCTTTCTCTCTCTCTCACACACACACAGACACAAAAGTGACCACACTCACACACTCACGAACGGCACTCGGGACTGTGTGTGTGCATGTGCAGCAGTCCCAGACCAAATTTTGGCCGGTACACGCACGGTCCGATTGCCTGTTGATCGTTTTAGAGACGATAGCACGGTCCCGATTGCCTGTTGATCGTTTTTAGAGACGATAGTTGGGCCTGTACCGAACCTTTAATCCATTTCCCTGCGACAAAACCTTTGTATCCATTTCCCCCCGAACTGGGAAAAAGGTGCGGCAGGGCCCAAAATCACGTTCGGCGTCATTTTTGCACCCTGCAAAACACTTTCCCCGCATTTTTACACAGCGGCCGTTACCGGCCCAGCCCGGGACAAGGTCCCACTTGCACGGACTACGAGAATCTGGCCGTTGATCTTTGCGATCTACGGTCAATATCGCTTAATTCGTATAAGTGGGACCTAGCCCCAGGGTGCAAAAATGACACCAAAAGTGATTGTGGGACCCGCGCCACTTTTTTCCCCATTTTGGGGGAAACGGATACACCAAAAGTGATTTTGGGACCCGCGCCACTTTTTACCCCATTTGGGGGAAACGGATACAAAGGTTTCATCGCGGGGAAGTCTTTCGACTTTTCCCAAATCTTACTGGGCCGGTAGGCCGGGTAGTGCCATGCCCAGCACTCCCTCCCTACGGGTGCCGGTAGGCCAATTATTGGCCGATACAATACACGGACGGTCCCGATTGCGTGTTGATCGTTTTGGAGACGATAGCTGGGCCGGTAGCGAAATCGCACTGGTTCAAAAAAAAAAAAAAAAAAAAGAAATCGCACTGGGGCGGTAGGGGCGGTAGGCGCGGTAGTGCTGCTTGGCGCGGGCACTTCCCAGGCCAAATTTTCGCCGGTAACTTCGTTTGGGAGCCGGCGCGGGCAAATCTACCCTCTGTGGTCGACTTCGATACGTCTGCTATACCTGGCTTCGTTACTGTGCTACGCTACTATATTAATTATGGTCGACTTCGACTGGACACACCAACTTGTCTTCGACGCTCAAGGAACACACACACACCTGCAAGCACACACACACACACACACACACACACACACGCGCACGCACACATACAGACACACACACACACACAC
>BFEA01000415.1:425085-427028 GCA_003427395.1 Chara braunii | reverse complement strand
CTGGAGCTATGGCGCCACAGGTAAGTCTCCCTGGCCTCCGCCAACCATCTCTCTCTCTCCAATGCCACTCTAGCCCCTAATAGCGCCCAGCGCTGAAGACTACTTCTAACGCTACTACTACTACTGCAGCGCTCATCCAGAGTGCTGCTGCCGAATCCTGAAGACTGCCTCCTGCCTCCTGCATGTGAAGTGCCTGCGAAGTCCCTATGAACTACCTGGTGACTGCCTGCAGCCTGCAGGGCGGGCCAGTCTTATATAGTGCTGGCCCGTCCAGGAGGCTGCTCTTGCCAATGCCGAATCGTGCCAGACCCGAAATGGCGTTGAAGTTCAACCAAGGGTTGTCTTGAAAACAGGCCCAAAATGGCCAGTGCTAAAACCCTGGTCTGGTGACTAAGTTTCAGGGCAGGTCGATCTTATGAGGGCCTGAAAATGGCCCTCCGTTGCAGGCTGAAAAGACTCAGGGCCCGGAGGGCCCTGTTTTAGGCTGAAACGACATAGGGCCTGTAGGCCCTCGTTTTCAGGCTTTCAGACTGAAAACGACACAGGGCCTGTAGGCCCTTGTTTTCAGGCTTTTAGGCTGAAAACGACACAGGGCCTGTAGGCACTTGTTTTCAGGCTTTTTGGCTGAGAACTCTGGTTGGGCCCTGCAGGCCCGTGTGGCTGCACAGCAGTATGCCACACAGAGAGAGAAACACACACACAGGCTGGGAGTCCAGGCATTTGGTAATGGCCAATGTGGAGTTATCGTAGCGCACACTCCCTTTTAGCGAGCTTTCTGGCCTGCTCCTCGCTCCGATTGGAAAGTCGCGGCGGACGTGAGGTTGTCTGTCATGCCAGTACTTCCATCACTGTGGAAATGCACCTGCTTAAAACCGGGGCGGCATTCCTCAGATAATCATCGTACATAATTGTTGTGAGCAATATGCTTGAGACTTTCTAGGTCCACCAACCCATAGCACAATCTCCACCTCAACTGTTGTGGACGCCCACTTCAACGTTGACGTAGTAGGCTCGCTGAAGGGGATGTCACCTATGGAACACAGATTCCAGGTCCTTTTATTTACAGCAAATTGCAGAAATTGCCGCTTTGCCCCTAGCGTGGTAGTACCGAATTTGAAATTACCACTGCCCTGCCCCACTGGCTATGGACCCTAAATACAGCTGTAATCACCATGCAGTACCCCATCTTCCCAAGCGTAATGCATGGTCATTAAAGCTGAATTTTGGGCCATCAGGTTATGCTCCCCAACCAATAGGATGAGGTGTCAACATGGAGAAAGGGTAGTCTGTAGGAGGTCTGGCTCAGGTAGTTTTAGGACTTGGCACCAGCCCTTCAAGTAGTGCTGAGTCAGACGGACAAACCCTGTGGCCAGCAGCCGCTCGGGCAAGTTTCTACAAAAAAAAAAAAAAGTAGAAAAAAGTTATGAAAAAAAAGTTTTGGAACGATGTCCTGGGGCCGGCTTGAACCTCCAGCACTCTGCCTGGCTGTGCCAATGGGGACTATTCTACTTTTCGCCGTGCGTATAATGATTCGTGCAGTGTAATTAAACCACCAGGACCTACTGGTTGGTGCGGCCGTTAACGCGGTAGCTGAATCGGTCCTGCCCCTCGGGTCCATATTTATTCGACCCGGGGGTGTAGTACGAAAATCGCGGTAGGTACTGGTGGTTTGACAGAGTTCCCTGATGGCTGCATGCAACACAAAAATATTTTCCTTCTTTTGTACCTTCTGCGTTTACCTTCTGCGTTTACCTGGGAAGAAGAATCGGGAAGAAGAATCGGGAATGCAGGCGAATGGCTCGACCTGATGGACCAAAAAGGCCTACGGCAACCGGTAGGCCCCTGCCTGTGAAGGTTCGGTGTTTTAGGGCGCGATGAAATCACACATCGAAAAAAGGACGCCCTGGGGTATGGTTGGTTTGAAGTTTGAACTTTGAAGTTTA
>BFEA01000415.1:415085-422585 GCA_003427395.1 Chara braunii | reverse complement strand
TCCCATTGGCTGAAGCCACGACTGCAAGTGCAGATGATCGATTGATTCTTTTATGCGTGATTGGGCAGTGCCATCCTTCCTTTCTCCGCTGTACTTTATTACAATAGGGTTCGGAATCTCAAATAGGACATGCTTGCTTATTCTCAATAGTTTTTGGTGGACGCGTCCATCCGATCGTTCTAGTGCATTCCAGTATTTGGCGCTTGCATGACCACTTCCCCCTAATATGACGAACAGCGGACGTGATGTGGAATGGGATGTACGTGAAGTTGTGGCGCAGATCGGCCAGCCGTACTCTGCTTTTCCCTCTTGAATATCGGTGCTCTGGCTCTGTAGGATCAGGGTTAAATTTGTGATTCTAGAAACTTTTCACGCCCCTTGTTCGATCGTTTTGCCATATCACAAAAGCCGTGGTTATCAAGACCTTGTGGCCCACCATCAACGCTCATTGGCCGACAACGCTGTCTTCCTTCTGGCAAATGTTGATGATGCGATTGCCTCCAATGCCCCCCATGTAAATGGATCTTGCGGATGCAATCATCCAATTATGACTCGGTTCTCGGGTGGATGCATAAGCGCACCATTGCTCGGTTGTGCGATTTGATGTGTACACCCATTGCCTTTTCCTTCTGGCAAATGAAGCAGACAGACTGCTCCACTTGGTGGGGGGGGTGGGGGGGGGGGGATCGAGGTGTGGATGGGTGAATCTCTGTTCAGCGGGGGCATGCCTTAGGTGGGAACTGTATGTTCTTGAGGGAGGAGGGATGGTGTTGGGGGTCTGTCCTGGACTGGGGTCAGTGAGGGGTAAGGGGTTGGGATAATAGGTAGAAACTTGCTAGAAAGAGCCCACGCCAAAACCTTTTCGGTTTTGGGCACCTGAAACTCGGCCGTTTGGTACTACCGGCCCAAACGTCTTCAGCCTGGGTGAAAGGCGCCTTTGCGCCGTGGCCACATCTACCTGGGCCTGTTTTTACCGGTTCAAGAATTTGGCCCTGTTTTTGTGCCAGATTCATGAACCGGTAGGGCCCTTCTTTTTCAAAATACCGTCTGCGGGCCTCATTCTATACTTCGGTGGGGCCTCATTCTAATTTACATCAAAAGGAATCTGGCGCTGTTATGCACCAGATTCATGATCCGGTGGGGCCTTTGGAGCGACGCGTGGGCCTGTAGTACCCCACATGGAAGTAGTTGGGCCGGTAGTACAAAACGACCGAGTTTCGGGCGCCCCAAACCGAAAAGGTTTTGGCGTGGGCTCTTTCTACCGATTTTGGGCCGGTAGTACCAAAACGGCCGAGTTTCGGGCGTCCAAAACCGAAAAGGTTTTGGCGTGGGGTCTCCTCTTGGCAGAGGGAGTGAGCGGACAGGGAGAGGTCTTCCTCTTGGGGATGGAGGTGATCGTCAGTAGGTTTATCGTAGCTTCCAGGGTGGTATGGGTGGAATTGGGGGCTTCGCTCTATGCTGGGGTCGGGGTTAGCGTGGTGGCACTAACCCGTTGTGGATGTAGATAGTCACGGTTACAATAGGTTCGGCTGCTTCTTCGTCGGTGAAGGAGGATTGGTTTGGTTTCCCCTCCTATTCCTTCAGCCAAATTATTCGGTGTCATTTTCGTTCAAAAAAACAAAAATGTTAGTTTCAACGAAATGGGAGTTCTTGAGGTCCCACCTTTGGAAGTTGCACTTATCAAACACTTGAGTCGGTCTCTTTTTTTTTTTTTTTTTTTGTTGGAAAAACACAAGGAGTTGATGATCATGAAAAAACATGAGGCTGGGAATTCCTCACAAACAGGGAGGTGATCGTCAGTAGGTTTATCGTAGCTTCCAGGGTGGTATGGGTGGAATTGGGGTTTTCGCTCTATGCTGGGGTCGGGGTTAGCGTGCGGATTGAATACGCTGAACGTATGGGGACCACGATGCTACCACGAATACCGGGAAACGAATACGCTGAACCTATGGGGACCACTTAGTAGAAGTACAAGCATTACGAAGGGATTTTATCTCAGAGCTGCCACTTTCCACCTTTTTTTCTTGAACATACGTATATCTCGTACAAGGCTTGTAGGTCTCAAATTTTGTTAGTGTGTTGTATATAAAATTTCAATTGAGTCACCAACCTGCCCACCTCAGTTTACGCAACAGTTACTCTGAACTGTTGAAATACAAACTCGAGTTCGGACCAGGGTACAGAAGAACGTGTCTATTGTTTAAAAAAAAAAAAAAAAAAAAAAAAAAAAAAAAAAAAAAAAAAGAGAACAAAAGAGTTCGAACCACGGTACAGAAGAACGTGTCTATTGTTGGTCCTTCCGTTTACGTACCTTGATACTTTCCCACTGATTCTAATTCCTTGCCATCTTAAACCACCACACCGACAAGGCTCGGCGAAGTCTGGAGGCCTATTACGCACCAATGCCGCCGATGGATTTTATCGACGGTGGGCGCAGCCTCCTGACACTTAAGGTAGTAGGCTACTACTTGAAATTCGGAGGCCTGCAAAAAAAAAAAAAAAAAAAAAAAAAAAAAAAAAAAAAAAAAAAAAAGAATTTATTGCAAATACTAACGAGTGTTTTTTTTAATGTCTGTGTTGTGTGGTGTGCACCTTGTTGCGTTAGTTTTTTTTTGCTGAATTTCTATGTCCTTGTTATATTGCCGCAATACTCGTACCTTAGAGACTTTTATGTTCTTCTTGGTCATAAAGAATACGCCACTATTGAACAACTTGATTCGAGAGTCCAAGTCCAGTATCTGCTGATGCCAATAGGTCTACCGTCTTCCCCCGAACACAACGCACCCTCATTTTGGGTGTATCTGGCCGGAAATATAGCTTGTATACTTTCATTTTCAGGGTGCGTTATGTTCGGGGGTAGGACAGCTTACACCACCAGTACATGGCCCCAGGCAACTGGAGAACCCTTTTTTTTTTTTTTTTTTTTTTTTTTTTGTGCAAGGCCTCTATCCTGGTGGAGGCAACCGGAGAACCTGTTTTGAGCCGCTCCGAAATTTTACGAGGCCGAGCGGCGTAGATAAACTGGGCGGCGTCCGAAAGGGGCCCGCCGCAGCCGATAGCTGGCATATACTGGTGCTTCAAATTGAGTTATTCCTTGAGTGAGTCTATGTGAACAAGGATGTGTCAAACCACCAGACTGCACCAGTACTTGGCCCAGCTATGATAGGCCGCCCGAAAAAAAATGGAGTAGAAATGTTTCTAGTCGGATGAATTTGGGCACTCCTGTAGTGGCCCGTACGTTTCCTATAATTGTGGCTTGTATATGGGCTCAAGTATTCAAGATCACAGGAAGGGATCTGGGTAAACGTTTAAGCGCGAAACCAGACAAAATTCCGCTTGGAATCACTGACCAGACGATAGAAGATTGGGAAAAATCAGTGAGTGGAAAAGGCACTCCCAGGCAACCGTCAGGTTGGAATTCTATATAGTACCCCAAAGACTTGCCTAGAAGAATTCGAAGCACTTAGGACGTACCGGTGCTTTAAACCACCAGTACTTGGCCCAGCTATTGATGCCGAGCCGGGATCCCCCCTGCACGCCAAGTTTTGCCGAGCCGTCAGGGCACCGTTTCGTTTTGATTTTGGCTGGCGCTTCCAGCCATTGCGGTCCGGTGCCCTGAACCCCACAACTACCGGCGCGTTATCGGGAATCGCCTGCGGCCGATAGCTGGGCCAAGTACTGGTGGCTTAAGCTTTGTAATAATCAGTCCCTGATCCATGATCCATGTTTTTTCAGAATGACGAAGCGACGACACTTGGTTTATGGTTTAAACCAAGGAAGGGACTGAGCGGGAGCAGGGCCGCTAATAGAAGCACTCCTACATCTTCTGATATCAGGATCAAGTCGCCCCTAGACCCGGACTCCTGAGCTGTGTTCTGTAAACTGAATAAACAACCTCTGCTACGTACATTTTATGGGAGGTGTGGTATAGCCGCAGAGAGTTGCAAGGGTCCTCGATGTTCGCTTCATCCTCTTCGATGTACGCCGGGCATGGAGCACAACTCACAAAACTTTTTTTTTTGAATCAACCAAATGGAGACCAGATTTGCTTTTCCAAAATAATTCTAAACCGGATCCGAATCGGACTTGTTCTGCATGCAATGTTCCAACCGCATGCAACCCATAATTGGTTTTTCGTAGTTTGCCCACCTATGCCCGACCCGTGTGAGAGCCCCAAAATGCGCTGAACCGCACCCACCCCAGCCTGGACCCACACAACATCCACTTGTGGTCTGCCCGGACCCACCCATGCCCCACCCGTAACCCACCAGTGTGAAGGACAATATAGATTCTTATGCCACGGCAATGCCCTGGCCTTTTTGGGTTGCATCTCTCTCTCTCTCTCTCTCTCTCTCTCTCTCTCTCTCTCTCTCTCTCTCTCTCTTGCGCGCACGCGCGCGCGCGCGTCTGTGGGGAAGAGTTCACCCCATTGCAGGTATTCCCACCTTCTCTAGTTCACAGTGAGTGGGCCTGCTGCTAGTTGGAGTTGGGTGCACATGCAACGTTTTTCCGCTGCTCGCTTTAGACATTGTTCCCTGGCACCCCTCCTAACATCGTTCCCTACGTGGTTTTCTTCCCCGGGCCCCTCGTGAGAAGTTGGTGTGAAAGGTCTGAAATTCAAAACTCAAACCAAGCTTGCCTCGCATCACGAAAGTTGTGCGGCCGTCAGATTATGGAACTTGGCTACCTCTAACAATGTTGAAACGAGTGAATGTATATTCACCCCAGTCTCATACGTTGTGTCCAACGCAGAGTGTTGCCCTGCACGTTTTTCGCTTGTGGGCAGGCCGGGGTATTACGGAAAATGTGGGGTCATATAATAATATATGACCATATGTATACACATATGAGGTCCTGGTTTGGGTCACCGAACAAGTTTTCCACCCTGTTCTGGCCCGTAGCTGGGCTATCCTACCACTGGGTCGGCACGACCAGAGTTCAAGTTGCCTCTCTGAAAATTGCACTTGGACTAGGCTCAGCCGGTCGGAGCGGGGACGGGCGGTTTGCAGCCACGACCACCTGGCAGCCACGACCACTGGGTCTAGGCTGGGGTGGGTGCGGTTCAGCGCATCCTAGTATGCACTCTACTGTGCTCCGGGGTATCCACGAGGTGGGTTTCTTATATCCATATGACGTCCGACTAGTCCTTGCCCTCAATATCGCGCATGTGTTTCTCGATTGCCTGTCTTTTGTCCGGGCCGGTCGTGGCCAGGCCGTTCACATTAACGGAGTGGAGGTCGAAATCAGGCACCGGTCGTGGCCAGGCCGTTCACATTAACGGAGTGGAGGTCTAAATCAGGCACCCTTCTCCATTCCTTCTAGGCTTTATCCTTCCCATATTAGTTGCACCTACTAAGTTCCCCTTTTTTCACAGCCTCTGCCACAATTTTGTATTGTACAGCAACTCCTTCCTTAGTGTTGTGCATATGCGTCAGAGTTCGCAACTGGGATTTTTACGAATCCTTGTACCTGACCTAACCAAGCCCTCTTTGAAGACCAACCACCCATACCCATTGTATACCTGGCCTGCCGGACCTTTACCCATCTCCACCTGCTCAAAAAAAAAAAAAAAACTATACCCTGACCTACCCTACCTGAACCTCTTCAGCATGTAACTGACCATACCTACCCATTAGCATTTTTTTTCAAAAACACCCATGGCCACCCGAACCCAAACCCTTTGCTAACCGCCTATGCCCTATCCTACCGAAGTTTTTATTACCTGTACCCACCCATACGTACCCATAATTGTATGCACCCACCCGTAACCACCCGTGTTTGTCGTCCACCCTCCCCTAACTGCCCATAGCCGCCCCTAACTTTCTTTAACTGCCCCTAATTGTCCCTAACCGCCACTAACTGTCCCTAATTATCCCTAACCGCCCCTAACCTTTTCTTCTTTTTTTTTTTACTGCCCCTAACCACCCTTAATTGTCCTTACCCCCCCTCAACTATTCCCAACCCCCTACACGTCACATGATTGACGTGGTAATATTTATTATTATTAGACTAATATTAGTATTGTTATCTTATTTTATTTTGTTTTAGATGTGGCAGTTGTTGCAGCTACTGCCGCAAAAGCAACAGTTGTTACATTTCGTCACTTTGATGCTGCTATGGATGCATCTGGTGCTACAGCAACCTATGCAACCTGTATAGCATCTGCAAATACAATAACCCTCAGTCTGTCGCGCACACACACACACACACACACACACACATACACACACATACACACACACATAAATATTACATACACAGGGTTACACACATTTGAAAATAGTTTGAAAATTTGAAAAACAAAAACTAAAAAAATGAAGAGATATAAAATTCACGCTTGCGAGAAAAAAATGATTGCATCATGGGTAAGCGAGAAATTTGGAATATAAGAGAAGTGTCACGCTTGAGCAAAAATACAAAGCCTACAAAGCTACAAGACTCACATCGGGTATAGCACAGTTACCTGATCGGAACCTCTACCCGTCCGTACCCACTCCTTTTTTTTTTCGGCCACCCGTACCTGCCCATACCCATCTATTTTTTTTTCTTGGCCGCCCATACCCGTTTTTTTTTTTTTACCCCTMCCCCTACCTGCCCCTACCCACCCATGATCTCCGAAAAGGGCAATTGTGCCCGCCCTAACAACCACCACCTTTTGTTTGTGCCTACCCATACCCAACCGTAACCTGGCGGTTACAATTAGGTACGGCCGGGTACAGCCGGGTACGGGTCACAGTTATCCGTTTGTGCTTACTGATATGCGTGTACATATCTCAGCTTTATACCACTGCACACTGCAGGTCCATCAAGGCATTATAGGAACAAGTGGACCCAGCGCGGCGACGCGGCGCCCCAATCCTGACTATACACAGCAGGAAGGGTGGCAATGTCGGTCTGTGTATGTGAGTGTAGGATGAGCAAAATCGGAATGAATCTTCAGCCAAAACATGAAAATATATTGTGCCACACTTTTTTTCTTTTTTTTCTCCATGTGTTCATCGACCCAACAGCCTGCCAATGTGCAAAATGAGAAGGAATCTTCCGCAAGAACATAGGAATATATATTGCGACGGACATATATATTGAAAAGAAATCCCGGTGTAAGTATGGACTAAGGAGCTGTCAGATGCAAATGTCGCCCCTCGCGCGCGCACGAGAGAGAGAGAGAGAGAGAGAGAGAGAGAGAGAGAGAGAGAGAGAGAGAGAGAGAGAGAGAGAGAGAGATTTTCATCCATAAGATGCACAAAATGAGAATGAATTTGTTGCTAGAACGTAAAAATATACATTGCCACATATTCAAGTTCGGTCTTCGACACTGTATATTTCCATGTTGTGGGAGTGGATGTTTCCATGTTCTATGGGAAGATTCAATCATTTTTTACTCACTTGGTGAAGCGTGGCAATGTAGGTCTGTGTGTAGGATGAGCAATCCGAATGAATCTTCAACCAAAACATGGAAATATACATTGCCATCTTTTTTTTTTTTTTTTTTTTTTTTTT
>BFEA01000415.1:383935-396901 GCA_003427395.1 Chara braunii | reverse complement strand
TCCTCTTTTTTTTTTTTTTTTTTTTTTTAATTATGCCGTCCTTCTGTGATTTGTGGGATGTGTGTTTGTTGCTGCCTCAGATTGCCGGACACGTGTCAGAGAAGAAGGACGAATGAGCATTTCTGACGACTTCCCGCCCACGTGGCATGTGGCTGAAAAACAAAAATGTTCAGACATATAACCATTGTTGCTAAACAGGTCACGAGATCGAACCCCACCGGAGAGAGAATCGGATGGATGCAATAATGTTGGAGGCTTAACCCCTTAACAAAAGAAAAGGAATCTCAACAGAGTCCGCACCAGGGGGGGGCCAAGTCACACTCAAGACCCTTGGAACCCTTAGATGGATCCAAAGCTATCAATGGCGGCAGGTGGACCCTTGGGAACAGATAGAGATGGATCTATGGAGGCAGAATGGGAGGAGGAGGAGGAGGCAGAGCAGGGGGTAAATCTGCTGCAGGTAGACACCCTTAGATACTGGACATTTCCAAACGGGTACAGAAAGATCTGCAGAGAGACAGCATAAGGGGAGGAGGAGGTAGAGTAGGGGGGGGGGGGTAGAGATAAGAGGGGTTGGCGGAGAATTTTAGTAGCCTTCGGCAGCAAATGCGCAGTCAAACGGATCAACGGATGGACCATCAGCGTCGTCGTCATGGTCGTAATTTAAGTCCCGCCGCCCATCTCTTGGGGAATATCCACCGTCCGTCTCCTTGGAGCAGATAAGTCAACGGTTCCAATCCAACCACAGTCCAGCAACTTGCTGCTGAAAGTTTTTTTTTTTTTTTTTATTATTGGGGGGGGGGGGGGGGGTTGCTGTTGCTGGAAAACAGGTCCAGAGTCCCTTCCTTTCACACTGGTCTATCCTCATCTTCCAAAATCCCTTGAAGCGCAAAGTAATTTCCTGTAGGAATGAGGCACCATATAACTACATGGTGCTAAAGTTCAGTCAAGCAGATCATTGCAGTGTTGCTCATCGATATTAAACCTTTTTTTTTTTTTTGTTTTAAACGCCCCCGCCAGTGTTAGTGGTGCTGATACGAGCAGACACCACTAGCACCTGGGGAGAGGCTCCATCTATTGGTGGGGTGGGGAGCAGCACCTGCTGGAAAACGGGTCCAGCGTCCTCATCGATATTAAACTGCTATGGCTGCTGAAGTATTTGACTTTATGGGTATAACACCATATGACTACTGTTTGCTCCTTTGATTAAGCTGTATTACTAGTAATATTATATAAGTTTAGGATCTTTATTAAAATTTATTTTAATGTAACTTTTATGTATTATTAATTTTATTATTATTATTATTATTATTATTATTATTATTATTATTATTTATTTATTTTTTTTTTGGGGGGGGGGCTTCTTTACAAAGAACCCTGCAGGACACAAAAGGGGCTCTCTCATCTGTTTTTTACTTGGGTCTCTTCATTTTTGGCTCTTTGAAAAGAGAGGCCTTTCTTCTGTTCCAGTACTCTATGACGCGTTCCATTCATCTACCACGCAAGAAGGCTAGCTGTGTTCCATATTTGTGTCCAATTCTTCCAATCTATCCTTCCATGGTACTGTTAAGTTCTCGTCGTTGGTCCTTTTGGTCCCATTGGTCCCACCAGTCGGTCCCATGGTACACATTGTAGGTTCCAGTAGCGCCATGAAAACGAAAGCGTTCCATTCATCTACAAGGCGAGAAGCTGTGTTCCATATTTGTGTCCAATTCTTCCAATCTATCCTTCCATGGTAGACTGTTAAGTTCTCGTCGTTGGTCCTGTTGGTCCCATTGGTCCCACTGGTCCGTCCCATGGTACACAATGTAGGTTCCAGTAGCGCCATGAAATTGAAAAAAAGTGGGTTTGAGTGTTCCTCCTCGATGGAATTGCCAAGCCTCCATTGGTTGGTTGGTTTGATTGGCCCATCCATATTTGGTCCAATCTATTCCCTCCAAGGTAGACAGTTAGGGCTCATAGTTGATCATGTTGGTCCCATTGGTCCCACTGGTCCGTCCCATGGTACACACTGTAGGTTCCAGTAGTGCCATGAAAATGAAAATGGCCTCAGGTGCCCCTCCTTGATGGAATTGCCAAGCCTCGATTGGTTGGTTGGTTTGATTGGCCCATCCATGTTTGGTCCAATCTGTCCCTCCAAGGTAGAGAGTCAGGTCTCGTCGTTGGTCCTGTTGGTCCCATTGGTCTGTCCCATGGTCGAAGATACGCACGCAAGCACAGTTTGCACTCCCAGGGCTCCACAAACAGGCTCCACCTATACATTTTTGTTTTATCTGCTTAGGCTTAGGGGGTTTAGTAATTGGCACGTCCGACCCCCTCCCCCCTTTGATCGAATTGGCAAGCGTACGTCCGTTAATTGGCCCATCCAAGGCACAACTGGTGCAGTTAGTGTGCAGGAATCGACAGACTCTACGGCGTCTTCGCTGCATCTGTACGTCTGCTGTATCCATTCAGGTGGCCCGTCGAAGACACAACAGGCAGGCACAGTTTGTTTGTTCATCCAGGCATACTTTCGCCATCGAAAACGTTTGACAGGCAGGCTCTACTTGTCCTCCTAGACCTGTTTTGTTCCGTTTGGCTCTGTGTGGTTATGTGTGGTTCCATTTGGTTCTGTTTGGTGCCATTTGGTTCCGTTTGCCCTGGTTCGATCTGGTTAGGTTCCATTTGGCACATTTGTCCATGCGGGACTTGACGGGGGAAGGCTCTACTTGTCCTCCTAGTTCTGTTTGGTTCCGTTTGGCTCTGTGTTGTTGTGTTTGGTTCCGTTTGGTTCTTTTTGGTGCCATTTGGTTCCGTCTGCCATCCGGTTCGGTTCCATTTGGCACAATTTGTCCATCCGGGACTTGACAGGCAGGCTCTACTTGTCCTCCCACTTCTGTGTTAGCTCCGTTTGGCGCTGCGTGGTTCTGTTTCTTTCCGTTTGGTGCCATTTGGTTCCGTCTGCCCCGGTACTATCTGGTTCAGTTCCGTTTGGCTCTGTCTGGCTCTGTTTCGTCCATTTGGTGTCCATTTGGTGTCCGTTTGGTGTCCGTTTGGTTCTGTTTGGCCTCCCTTTGGTTTCCGTTAGAGCTCTGGCCTCCGTTTGGGCTCTGTTTGGGTTCCGTTCGGGTCCGTTTGGGTCTCCTTTTTGGTTCCATTTGGTTTCTGCTTTTGGTCCCGGTTGGTTTGCGTCAGGTTTCCCGCGGGTCTCCTTTTGCTTTCGTTTGGTTCTGTTTGGTTTGTCACGTTTCGTCTCCATGCCACACATCTCTCATCCAGTTCTTTGCTGGAGGGAGGAACTGTATGCATTGGGTGCTAGTTGTGAAGGGGGCAGTGCGGACCTGCTTCGGCAAACAAACACAAATTTAAGATCAGCAAGCAATCCGATGCAGGCTGGCAGTTATCGGAGTCCGAGTCTCAGAGATGATCGGTGTCTTGCCTGCCAGTTATCTGCTCCAGCTGCGAAGGTATGGCAATGTGCCGTTGTTCTGCTTCACGTGTGCAATAGCAATGGCAGAAAAAGCAAGTGGTCCCCACTCTCAGCACAGTAAATTGCAGCTGCTGTAATGTATTAAGTTACTATTCAGTGGTTTCGAGTGTCAATCCGCCAGTACACTGGTTTCTAGTGTACATCGGTTTCTAGTGCACACAGCCCCAGCCTGGCAGGAAAAAGCAAGTGGTCCCCACCTCACTATAGCAATGGCTCGGCCTACCAGACGACAATGGCTGGCGGCGCCAGCCCCAAAAGGAAAAAAGTGCTGCGCCGCTGGCGGCTCGCAAAAGCTTGGCGTGCAGTAAAGTGCGTCCAGGCCCGGATGTACTGGTGGTTTAAGAAACAGCCTTTGGCTTGCTTTGGGCTCCACAGCTGTTTTCCTTGCAGTGTGATAAGCCTCACTTCAGCTATACTCATGATACCCATAAGAAGTCACTGTGGTGGTTACCTGCTAAGTCGTACCCTCCTCTCTCTTCTCTTGTTTGACCCAGGAGGTGGATTGTTTGTTCTCTAAGCGCGCGCAGACCCTCAGATCTGACTGAATCCATGGAGCATGGCAGGAGAAAGGGATTGGGTTAGTTGCAGTGCATGTTTGGCAGGGGGAGAGAGAGAGAGAGAGAGAGAGAGAGAGAGAGAGAGAGAGAGAGAGAGAGAGAGAGAGAGAGAGAGAGAGTTGAAGTTTATGATTGAAGAGAGTGAAGGAGGATTTACACATTCTCCAGTGCTGTTTCAAACAACATAGCGTAGTCCAGGAAAGTGTATGGGCGCGATAATGGTGTAGATGCATAAGGCCATAATGAAGGCCATAACGAAGGTGACATGCACGCAAGTGGCTTGTCAGAATGTCTGAAGGTGTAGGTGTGTGCGATTTGTTGGGTGTGTACACGTGGGAGTGAGTGTTTGGGACCTCAGATCAAGCATGATAGAAGCAACGGAGTTGTTATCGACCGAGTTGTAGAAGCAAATTTTTAGATTGACTTGCACGTACATCTCAACAGCAAGGAGAGGCTGAACCCCTTGGCAGTGCATGGAGTGCCCATCTATGTGAACTGCTAGTCCCGTGTTATCCAGATCCCTTGTGAATTGACCACAGTAACTGAGCTCTGCGAGTCTGCGGTAACTCGTGAATTGCGCAGGCTGAGTGCGGTACAGGCGTGCGTGTGTGGAGTTTGGTGTACTTTGTCTTGTCATGGCCGCTGCTCCTCGTCGGCTTATTGGGATGACAAAGCAGCCATTACGGAATTCGTGGCTGAAACCCACAACTGCGGTCCAGGTGTCTTTGGTGGCCTCAATACTGACAACTCTTCTGATCACATTCCAGCTTCTTGACCCAGGACAGGAAATCGATCGCTCGAGCGGCAGGCATAGGAAGTGGGGCTCGGATGGTGGGCTGTTTGGCGGAAAGGGTGGGGGGGGAGGACTCGGAGGAGGCATTGTATCTTCCCTCCTGCAAAGACGGAATCGAACGGCAATCTCCTCTTCCTCGGCCGGCAAGGAAGATCTCAATGGCCAGGGAGGGAAGGATTCTAGCGAAACGGACCCCTCAGAAGATCAGTGGGCGGCGGAGGAACACTTTGTTCCTGAAATCGTGTCCGTCGATCCGTATCATGCACCGGCGGCCGGTGGGGAAACGATCACCATACAGGGGTATGCCCTGGGTGCCCAGATAGTGGCGAAGAAACAGCGCCTTCTCCTCGAGAAGGAGAAGTCCAAGACTATGCAGGCAGCCGATGCTGGTACCGGGGCAGGAGAGGGAGGAGCTGCAGAGTCTGATGGGAACGGGAAAGGAGAAGAAGAGGATGAGGATGAGGACGAACAAAATGCTCGCCCGGAGGAGGCTGTTTATGTGCTGATTGGTGGAACCCCCTGCACCAGGTTGGAAGCCGTTGAAGGCGGTGACAAGGACTCGTGGAATCAGGGCGCTGCGGAATCTCTCCGTTGCATAGTTCCTCCCGGTGTGGGGATCCGAATGAACGTCCAGGTGAGCGTTCATTACGAAACGGGTGAGGTGAAGATCAGTCGAAGAAACAAGCTTTTCTCGTACGATGATCCGGAGGTACTTCAGGTGTCTCCTACGCAATGCCCCGTCTCCGGGGGTTGCACCATCACCATCACGGGGAAGAACTTCGGACCCGCAGACGATCGTTTCCCGGTCGATGCGCTTGTCGGGGGAACGCCCTGCAGTCAGACGGTTAAGATAATGGATTCGTCGTTGCTCTGTGCCGTGCCACGCGGCACTCCCGGAGCGAAAGCTGTCGTTGTGGCTGTCGGCATCGGCGAGCACCATGTCGAGTCGCGCTACAATCGACTGTTTAGTTACATCCTCACTCCTGAAGAGAAGCTGGACTTGGAGAGAGACTCAATAGTCGAGGGCCTTCCTGTGAAATTCCGTGAGGTTCCGGTTGTCATGCATTTGGGAGAGGTCAAGCGCGCAAGACCATTTGAAACCTACTTCAAGGACCCGCTGACCGGTCAGACGTGTTCCTACAGCATGCCACCCCACTTGATTGAGGTTCTTCCCACAGAAGACCTTCCTCACCACAACTTTGACACGTGTGCGGTTGTCGGCGGCCATCGGTCCCTCTACCAGCACGATCGGAGCGTGGAAATCGACTCTGCTGCTGCCGTCATTCGGATCAACTTGGAAAACTCCGAAAAGCACCCTCTGGAATCCTACGGTGGCCGTCGAGCCGACTTCCGGGTCATTTCCACAGCGGCTGTCAAGGTGTTCCTTGACCGCGCCCCTGGCAACCTAGGAAGGGCCCAATTACCCTACCCCTTTTCTAACACCCGGCTCATCATTTGGAGCGAGTATGCACAGGACCTTTACGTCCAGCTGATGCGCACGTTTCACCGAATCCCAGCTTTCTTCCTGTCGAGGCACTTTGCACACAGCGTGCACGTGTTGTACGCCGAGCTCTCAAGGCGGCTCGAAAGGCTTGGTATTGTGGACCTACAAGCGACAAGGTTGCGGTCCCGCCGGCAACGACAACAGCAGCCCTTGCTCAAAGACATGGATGAAGAGGAGGACCGTGAGGAGAACATGGGCAGAGATGAAACCGGAGAACAGGAAGGACATGAGCAGATCGACAAGGAGGACGGTGAGCGAAGGACTGGGCAGGAAGGTGGGGTGAATGAGCAGAATTCTTTCAGGATCGTGGACACGAGAACACCTCCGGCTGCTCGGAGCAACCTTAGGTGGATTGAGGTGAAGAGAGAGAACGGCCGAGGAGAAGGAGGTGGTACTGGGAAGCGATTTGCAAGGGGCAGAGCAATTTTGCACACCGAGGCAGGTTCCATTCTGGTTAATAGTGAGGGCAGAGAACCGACACAAGTGTTGAGAAGGAGGAAAGGGGTCCAAAATGTGGATGGCGCAGGCGACTCAAGTCCGAATCATGTGCTTCAAGATGCCGCCTTTGGTCGACTTCGAAATCCAATGGGCGAGAACAACACCCGAGGGATAGGAGGACGCCAGAAAGATGACGACTTTCGTCCAGATCATAGCAGTCGCGACCTTGTAGTTCATGGCCGCAGTGCCTTTAGTAAGCTTCAGAGTGCAGGGGATACGACTACTGACAGGAGTGTCGATGGTGATGTGACGGTTATGGGAGTTACGCCAGAACAGTGGTTGTCATTGAACCACACTAATTATCTTGCACACGAGAATGCGGAGGATCGGTTAAGAGAACGCAGTCTGGGTATGGGTCGTATGGCCGTGCCTGCTAGGCGAAGACAGTCCAGGTACATGGCTGCACGTGTCGGGCTAAGGCAGTCCAGCAACATGGCTGCACAAGGCGTTATCCGCAGGGAAGAGGAAGAAACCTTTAGGAGATCCAATGGCACCTCCTTCTCCACAGAGAGCCGCAATCTACGACACCTGCTTGCCGAATCTGGCCTCTCTGGCCTTGCAAGGTTTAGGTCCGATTCGGATGAGACTTCAAACAACAGCTCGATTGCGAAGCTAACATCGGCACACTGGACTGCGCTGGACGACTCTCTGTCAGGAGTCAACGATGTCGAACCCCAGAATCCGAGTACGCCCTCAGCGGAGTTTTATGCAACGATGTTTGCGATACAGATCTGTGACCGGGTGGACCTTTATGGGTTTCCACCATATTCAAAGATGGACGAGTACTACGCGATGGTGAACAGAGATTCACAGCAGGACAGCGCTGAAGGAGACCAGCGGACGGGCAGCAGACGGGTTCTGCTGTCCAGGCGGCGGGCTTCCCGGTTGGCGTATCGAGGTCATGGACAAGTGAACGGTCTTGGCGAGGATGCTCGGGTAGTGGAGAAACCGGCAGAGGACATGGGTCTGGTGCGGGACACGGTTCCCACGGGCCCGAAGTTGGATCTTGAGGCAGCACTCCTACATCTCCTCGAGCTGCACGATTATGTCCATGTTCATTATTGATGTACAATGTATAGAGCAACCTTTCACACACACACACACACACACACACACACACACACACAATGTACAATGTATAGAGCAACCTTTGCCACACACACACACACACACACACACACACACACACTGACATACAATAAAGAAGAAGAAGAAGACAGAACAAAGAGACCGTTCACATTAACGAAGAAGTTGTGGTTGACTCAGAAAGAAAAACCTTAGTCCATGAGTGTAGCTAGGTAGCGTTCACGACTGTCCCACCCCTACAGCAGACTTCTTTCAACCTTACAGCAGAGTCAGCAGACTTATTTTTCTTGTTTCTTCATGACCGCAAGAGGGAGTGCAATTCTTCTGAAGTCAGGTATCTGGCCCATATATGGCTGATGGTATACACATGTAACTGTTAGGAAAAGAAAAAGAAAGGAAAATAAATGCAAGAGTTTGGATCCTGGTTCTGGTCAGAAGTGGCACACTGCTGGGAGACTCCTTGAGTGTATAGCAGGTAGGGGTTGGGTGCAGTTTAAGCCCAGTACTGCAGGGGCTTTACACATGATTGAGCAGGTTTAGGGGGGTAGGGGGGAAGGGGAAGGTGGGGGGGGAAGGGGGTTAACCCCAAAGCTAGACCAGGAGCAAGTTTATATACGGGGGTGTTTAACCCCAGAGCTTTCCAGTTTAGGGGGGGTTAACCCTGGAGATTAAAATAGGGTCTCGAAGATTGAGGTTGGTTGCAGTGTAGGGTCTCAGGATAGGGAGTGAGGAGGACGCAGAGGGGGGTGGGGGGGGGGGGGGGGGGGGGGGGGGGGGGGGGGGGGGGGGGGGGGGGGGGGGGGGGGGGGGGGGGGAGGCGAGGGGATGGGAGTGGTAATCCCTTTTTGACCTCTTTGCAATCTTAGGTAGTCAGGGTTGGAGAGGGGCATACCGTGTTTGACAATTTGCCATTATACCTCTCAACTGAACAGTAAGGACAACTTCAGGGTATTTGTTTTCGCACAGAGCACAGGAGGAAGGGCTCCATAACGTCGAGCGGTGTGGGGATGGAGGGATTTTTTGCCATTATACCCCTGAAGGGGTATTTGCCAAATTGCCAAGTTTTTTTTTTTTTTTTTTTCGCAGGGAGGACAAGAGGAAGGGGTTTGTAACATGTTAGGGACAATTTTTTTATTATTATTTTTTTTGCAGGGAGGACAAGAGGAAGGGGTTTGTAACATGTAGGGACGATGGGTGATGAAGGGATAGGTGCAGTAGATGGCGATTGATCTTTTTCTCTGCATCTCTGCATTAAACACGTCCAGATTCAGGCGCTTAATCCAATCATCTTTGCTAGTGGGACCTCGCCCCTAGAAAAGGACGAAATCAATGCTGCTGTCTCAGGGTCCCTTGGCGATAATGAAGGGGAGCAAGAGTGTGTACTCAATGTGAGGGACGCTGGCGGTGGTTTCCAGCAATTAATGAAAAAAAAAGATTAAAAAAAAAAAAGAATTGTGTCATAACCAGGAGCACTACTGTGACAATAATTATAGTCATTGGAACTACGCACTTAGACTGACTCTCTCTCTCCCTCTCTCTCTCTCTCTCCCGTTTGACAGAAATTCTTGCTGGCGTGCACCTCTCTGTGTGTGTGTGTGTGTGTGTGTGTGTGTGTGTGTGTGTGTGTGTGTGTGTGTGTGCACACCCACTTCCGTACTGCTTGACCGAATTGAATCTGTTTGTCTCCTTGGCATAAAATAAAAGATCACCCTCACCTCCTCCCGTCCTGGGCCCACTCTCTTCCGCTCCCCACCCTGACGCTCTCCCTGCGGCAAGCCCCACTTTTGCACTTCGTTGGGAAAATGACAATTCTCTGGTAGCTGTCATACAAGTCGGCCTACACGGCCTAGTAGTGAAAAATGAAAACTTGCTTAAAGTGTCCTTCATAGATGAACATACTAATCAAGTCTGGGGAAAGTGACTGGTCCTGTTAGAACTTCGAAGTGCAGGGCCACTAACTGCTATGTACTCCGCAGGACCTACCACTGCAGCAGGAAAAGCATCCCAAGCCTGGTCCTGGACTGCTGGTCCACCACAAACCTGCAGCACCACAAAACCTGGTCCACAACAAAACCACCTGGTCCATCTCTAAACCTTGTTAGACACTAAACCTGGTCCACCGGGACTCCACCCCCAACACCTGGTCTACCAAAAACTTGGTCCAACCACAAAACCTGTGGCACCACAAAACCTGGTCCACAATAAGACCTGGTCCATCTCTAAAACTTGTTAGACAACCTGGTCCACCGGGACTCCACCCCCAACACCTGGTCTACCAAAAACTTGGCTGGTCCATCACAAACCCTGGTCCACAACAAAACCACCTGGTCCATCTCTAAACCTTGTTAGACACTAAAGCTGGTACATCCCAACACCCGGTCTACCACAAACCTGCTGCACCACAAAACCTGGTCCACCTCCAAACCTGGCCCACCTCATAACATGGTCCAACACAAGACCTGGACCAACCAACCAGCTAGTTCATATTATGATGGACAAGCTCAGCCTGGTGAATGTCTAATGGAAGATGAAGTCTTGAAACTGAGAGATTGTATTGCAAAAGTCAGTCTACATCAATAGGACTTCTCAACCACTGGAAGCTCAAGCGTTTCGCTTGGGATCTAATCAACACTTCGTGCCTCCAGGCTCAGGCTTGATTTATCAAAGTGTAGGTACTTGACCTATCAATTTTCATTTCCAAGCGGGATTAGATTAACACAATTGCCTAAAGAGTAACGGAGGCGCGCTAAGGTAGGCTCAAGCTAGCGCTTTGCGCAGCTGTAGAGTCTGACTGTAAGACCTACAAGTCGAACAGAGACGAAAGTCGGCCATAGTGATCCGGGGGCCCCGTGTGGAAGGGCTCTCGCTCAACGGATCAAAGGTACGCCGGGGATAACAGGCTGATGACTCCCAAGACCTCATATCGACGGAGTCGTTTGGCACCTCATCATCTTGGGGTACTTGCACAGTAATGTGTAGGCGCGAAGCTGGATATATGCTGGGAATATAATTATTAATTTATAAAGCTGATCCACCACCAGGATGTCTACATTAATAGAACATCTCAACCAAAAAGTTAACCTGAGCATATCCAAAACAAAACTTGCAGCGGTGGAACACAAAGCTGGACCCACCTGGTCAGACACAAAACCTGGTCCACACCACAGCGTGTCCGTACATCGAATGTAACCCTGTCAGAGTCGGAGTCCTTGTTTCCAGCAGAGATGCAGAGAACCCCTCCGAATGTGTCCGCGAACATACGGTCACTGGCAGCGTCATTTATTCCGGCTAACGGCATCACCGACTTGAAGATAGCACCACTGTTCTACCTTCCAGACTGGCTTGTTCAGCAAAAAAAGGACTGGGCATATCTGCACACTGATTCGACCACCTTGACGGGGTTTACTAACAGAAACACCAGAAACACATGGTCTGGTAGGTAGACCTCGCATCTGGCCCAGTGCTCTCTCTCTCTCTCTCTCTCTCTCTCTCTCTCTCTCCGTGTGGACTTCCTTAGAAAGCGGGGCCAGTCCACCACCCTGGTAGACTGGTTAAGCTACGGTGCATTGCAGAGAGAAGTTACGGCGTGCTCATTGTTGAGGGCAGACATTCATGTGACCAGCCCCCTGCTGAAAGATGCTTCTCCGCTCTCTCTCCAGGGAACACTTTCCCGGTTTCTATGCCTCTGCTATTTTCCGTGTATAGCTTCAGCAAAGCTTGCTCCCACGCTCGCGCAGGGCCCTGCAGGTGGCAATCCACAGAATGACATAAACTGTCAGTTTCAAACATCTGTCATTGATGCCTCCTTTCCGCACAGGATGGCTCAACAGAGAGAGTACTAGCGCGCAACCCCCCCCCCCCCCCCCCCCCCCCCCCCCCCCCCCCCCCCCCCCCCCCCCCCCCCCCCCCCCCCCGCCGAACTACTCTCTTCGTCTCTTCGTAGCCTTCCCGTGCAGAAAGGAGGCACTGGGATTGGATGGACAGCTGTAAAGGGCGGAAGTCAACTTGCCCTTTCGGGCAAGTTTTCCTGATCCGGTAAGTTAAACAGGAAACAATGAAGGTCCCGAAAATTGCTGTGGCGGTTGGGTCCGTTTCCTCTTTCCCGTTCCCGTAGGGAACAATTTGTGTTTTTTAACATTTCCAGACTTTTCCGAAGCTCTTTTCTGTGTGGGGTCTGAGCCTGAGTCAGGATGCACATGCCGACTACCCAGAGGTTTGTGGGAAATGATGTCACAGTGATATTCACACTCATGAGTACAAAAACATGACGCACGACACATCCATGCTTGTGACACGACAACGAACACAATTATGTGATAGAAGTGATATTCCAGAAAAGCGGATCCCATCCCAGTGATCGTCCCCAGAAGGTCTGCAACATTCTTTTTTTTTTTTTTTTTTTTTTTTTTTTTTTTTTTTTTTAATTTTATAATAAGTCTGCAACATTCTCAATCAGTGTTGGATCAGGATGTTCATGTCAGAAGATAGGATTGAATTCACTCTTCTTCTCACCCACCTTCCACGAGAGGTCTTGTGACATGCATGCCAGGATCATGCTTCGGAATCGAGATGGGTCCCGGTACACCTCCATTCCACGAGTGAGCCCCCTTACGACCTTAGCAATGTCGCCAGCTTCGAGCTTCTCCTGATGGAATAGACAAATCGTATTAGGAAAGAAACCCAGGTTAAGCATTAGCACAATAGTACTACAGTATGAAAAGCATATGAGCAAGTGCAAGCACTTCACAAATGAAGAAGACAAGACAAGACAAGACAAGACAAGACAAGACAAGGAGAAACCCGAGCGCATCAGCTCATAAAAATCAATGAAGGCTATGACGCACAAATCTGGAATAGATGCAGAGCGCCATAATCATGAAGCTCACTTGACGGTTCTACCCTACACGTGTTTCGGCCGGGCTGTCAGAACACCGGCCAACTGACGGTTCTACCCTACACGTTCTGTGAATGCGTAACAAAGGCACACACACACACACACACACACACAGAGAGAGAGAGAGAGAGAGAGAGAGAGAGAGAGAGAGAGAGAGAGAGAGAG
>BFEA01000415.1:310620-325644 GCA_003427395.1 Chara braunii | reverse complement strand
ACACACACACACACACACACACACACACACACACACGCACACACACACACATGAGACACAGAAACACAGAAACACAGAAACACACACACACACACAGAGTGACATACACAGACGCTTGCACGCTTGCACGCACGGAGGTACAGAGTGATTGTGATACATGAATCGCGTCGGCAAGGAACAAGAGTGGAAATCGCAAGTCAAGACCGTGACGGCTAATCCGGGGGGTGGCGCATCATGGATGCATATCCACCGCAGCTGTGAGTATGCCTACGTTGCTGAGGATTGGCTGTGGGTGTGCGTGGTGGGGAATACCAACCTGCAACAGGTCCTGCACCGCCATAACATTGGGTCCATTGTCACCAGATTGGACAAGAGGCCAGGTGGCAGAGACTCCTTGCACCACCGCGAGGCAAACCACAAGTAAGCAGAGACATGCCCGCAGCAGCGCCATCTTCGCGACCCGATGCCCAGAATCTCGCGAGCAATGGAAGTGGAAGCGTTCGATGACGGTGATGACTGGAACGTATTCCGTATTCCGATCCCGAACAGCGGTAGAGGTCGTGCGCGGTCTCAAGAGTCGAGACGCCGTGTGAGCTGAGAGGGAATGTCCTGCAGTGGACCCGCATCCCCTATTTATCACAAAAGGGGAGCTTCGCACACGATGGACCTTGCGGTTCGAACCTCGGCGTTTTCAGATCAGAAGAAACTCGGGGGCTACGGGTAGGTCCCACTTGCACGAATTTTTAAGAGATATACTGACCGTAGATAGCAAAGATCAACGGCCGAATCTCCTAATTTGCGCAAGCGGGTCCTTGCCCGATGCCCCGGGTTTGCAGCAGATAGCCACAGTGACTCTCGGAGACACCCATCATGATCGGGGATGACTCTAGTTTTTTGGGCATTGGGACTCGCTCTGTGTGTCTAGCCAAAAAACTAGGGTCATCCCCGATCATGATGGGTGTCTCCGAGAGTCACTGTGGCTATCTGCTGCAAACCCGGGGCATAGGGCAAGGACCCGCTTGCGCAAATTAGGAGATTCGGCCGTTGATCTTTGCTATCTACGGTCAGTATCTCTTAAAAATTCGTGCAAGTGGGACCTATCCGTAGCCCCCGAGTTTCTTCTGAAAACGCCGAGGTTCGAACCGCATCGGAAGCTAGCTACCTTCTTCCTCCGAATACAACGTACGGTCATTATAGCTGTATCTAGCTGTATCTAGACTGAAAGATGCTGAAATACAGCTATAATGACCAGACGTCGTATTCGGGGGAAAGCAAGGTCTGCGGTTGGTTTCCCGCCAAGATGCGCTGACGAGCGCGGGGCAACATTTCTGTCACTTTCTGTTTTTGAGAACGGAGAATTTTTATTATTGTTTTATTATTTTTAATTTTTGGGGGGAAAGAACGGAGAATTGCATCTGTACCAAACTTTGAAGAAAAAAAAAAACGTACCCAAGAGCCTAGCTCAGTGGGTACACCCATGAACTGTTGAAATACAGACCAGGTGCTGTGTTCGAATCCAGACGATGGAATTTGACAAGTAAAACCAACTACTAATGGGGCCGGTCAGCTGAATGACAATATCTCAAGGCCTTCGCCCTTTTAAAAAAAAAAAAAAAATAAAAAAAAAAAAAAAAAAAAAAAAAAAAAAGAGTGATCCAGACAATGATCCTGGCGGACTGGGTCCGCAAGACGGACAGGGGGAGGGGAATGCGAGGGAGGAGATGGTTCCTGTTCAGATGGGCAAGGAGCAACCAACTGGCAGCAGTTACTCTAGAAGGGGAACTGGTTCTCGCACCATGGCTGCAGATGTAGGTGTCCCAATCCGGTACTGTAGTTAAATCACCTGTCCTCAGTGTCATAACTTAAGGTAGTCAGTTCCTTGAACAGAGTCCGAATAAATACCCACCTGGCTATCTCGGTGGAGGTAGGACCGCGGTAGGTCGGTAGCACACTCAGCTAGTCTGAGAGTGAGAGTGGCTGTTGGGTAGGACCGAGGTGGAACGCCTCGGGGGGGCCGTTGTAGACCCCTGGGGGGCTTAGTGGGGTAGGTAAGGGGGGGGATTGGAAGGGTAGGTTTGGTCTGGGTTGTGGCGGGGCCCTGGGTTGGTTAGATGGGTTAAGGTGGTGGGGTAGTTGAGAGGCATTTTAACGAAGAGTTGTAGGGGCAAGGGGTGCAGTGATGAGGGTAGGAGAGTAACAAAGGAGAAGGCTGGGGCTACTAGAAGTTAACGGAAGACTTGATCAGATATAAGCGAATCTGGGTAATGCTCCCAGCTCCGGTCTTTATGTGAGGTGGCCGGCCTCCCTTTTTGAATGAATACATAACGAGTGCTTTCCCTTTAAAAAAAAAAAAAAAAAAAAAAAAAGGGAAAAAAAAAAAAGATGGGAATACCCGCTAGTAGGCCGCTACACCCAGTCCCAGGGGCCAAGTCCCACTAGCAGCGTTGAGCTACCTCAACGCCTGAATGTGGACGCTTTTGCGGAGATGTGCAGAAATGGTGTTGAGTTTCCTGAACTGCACGTCTCCACAAACACGTCCAGATTTCAGGCGTTGAGGTAGCTCAACGCTGCTAATGGGACATGGCCCCAGCGCCGACTTGCACCTAAATTTTTGGCATGCCCAGGACTGAGGTGTACCCAGGTTGGTGCAGCAAAATTGGTACACCCATGAAATACAGACCCATCTTCAAATCCTGCTTTGGACCTTGATGAATGAAATAAATCATTCTGAATTACCAAGGGCCGGTCCGATCAATGAACATATCCCAAGGCCATCGCCTTTGGAAAAAAAAAAAGCAGTTATAACCAACTACGGGAATGCACTTATTATTATTTTATTTTTCTTTTATTCAATTGTAAAACCGAGAGTGGCCAGGGACCTCACAATTCAACCCGGAGTTATCCCGGCAGGATCAGCCGGTTAAGCTTACAGCCTGAGGCTGGGAAATTCAGATAGAGGGCTGAGGGGGATGGAGGGATCAATGTTGCTCCAGTCATTAAAGTGTAAGTGGTACTTGGGAGCTCATCGTGAGCAATATCGCACACTCCATTCCATTTAACCTGTCCTATTTTACCACCTTGGTCCCCTCCAAGCCAGTTTTGATTGAATGTTTTTATATGTTGTTTGATATCTTTTTCTATTTTTAAGAAATTCAATTTAAGTTTTTCTTTAACTGAATCCCATCTAGAGTTAATCTCTAGTTGGACTTGTTGCTTGATGGTATCTGTGAACTCAGGCCCGTCAAGCCGGGCATCTTCCATTTCAAATGTGCACCTGCGGGATCATATAGCCCATATGACAACCCTTCTTCCGATCGTGAATAAGTTAGTTGTGAAGCTATCTTCGCATGATGGAGTCCAGGTTTCTAGGAGGAGAGCCTTCCAACTTCATGGCCATGGTAGGGAGGTTTCAATCTGATTCCAAATTTTGTCCCACCAACCCCATAGTAGCCAAACCGACCTTGGGCATTGTAGAAATATATGTTCTATGGTTTCCGGGATCAATTTGAACGGGAAGGTAGATCTGCAGAATTTGCACCAGGGAAGGGCTATTCCTCTTTGTTCAAGTGTCGTTCTGTCAATGATCTAGTCATTGGTTGGTAAGCATCGGTGAGTGACCTGCCATTGTAGCGATGTCACTTTTGTCGGCTTAGACTTGATTGAATGAAACCATTTAACTGACTGCAAATCCTCTTTGCGTACATTCAGGTGTCCCATCCATCGCTCTTCAATTTTGTCCTTTATATTTATCCTAGGACGCAACATCCTGTATGTGAACTTTACCGACAACGTGTGAAGAACCTGAGTGTGGGAACGTCCTTGGTATACCGTAGACGACCAAGACCAACTAACTGGATCTAGTGGAAGATGGGATATGGGTGTGACACTGTCTGGTTTGAAAGCCAGCCAGCCACCTATCCTTGATCATTAAGATTTTAATCCTGAATAATCTGTTCTTTTGGATTAGTCCCGTGCTCTGATGTGGAGTAGATCTGAGGAATCCATCTTCCCCTAAATCATAAATTGTCATTGACACATCACTAGTGGAGCGCACATCGCTAATCTTCCCTACCATTCCTGGCTGATCATGTATGGAGACCAAATCGTTTGGAGTAAGGGTAATTCCTTTTCTCAGGATCCTAACCCAATCCAAGGGGATAATATCTATTATCTGTTCCAATGCTTCCTTTTGGTGGTGGCAGTATCTTAATCTGTCATTGAGGTTCGGGAGGGCGATCCAATCTTGGGTCTCCTTATTCCAGATATCCCTAATGTGCGTGACTCTTCTTTTAATCCAACCTTTCCAAGGAGAGTCTGTGCAGTTTAGGGTGCAACCATGGGAATCTCTAATTAGAGTATTGTTGAATAGGTTGTTGACAAACTTCTTCCTATCTTTCCGGTGTTACTTTGTCTGGGATGGGTAGTTTTCTCCAAGTTTTAAGCAGGACAATCCAAAAGGGATCCTGGGATAAGTCACCTCTAGCTGTTTGGCGATCAAATAGCTCTAGGTTTGGGGACTCTGATGTGGACGCCTTTGGGAGCGGCCAGGCGCGATTTTCCAACCACATTAGGGGATCAACCTCATCTAGGGTGGGAGGGGCAAGGCGTCTGATCTGCTCACAAGCTAGAATACTCCACTGTGTTTGGGGATTGAAAATAAGGCGCTTTATCCATTGGATTGAAAAAGTCTTTGCTTGGGTGGTGGTATCAATGATGCCCAAACCACCTATGGATTTAGGTTGAATTATTGATTGTCATGTCACTCTGCTGAGAATATTTTTGGATTCGTGGTTATCTCGCCAAAGAAATGCTACCAATTGCCTCTACATAATTTTGATGGATACATTATCAAGCGCCCAGACAACAGATTTATACCAAATAGAGGCGAGGACCACATTGTTAATTGCTAGTGTTCTTCCTAGCAACGAGGTATGTTTATCTTTCCATAATTCAAGTTTTGAGAGTGCATGTTTCATAATCCCTTTACTATTGGATGCTAGTTTGCCGAGGGCTAAAAGAGAAATCCAAAGAACCCTCACTAGGAAATCAATAGGGAGCCATGTGATCATTGGTCTCTCTGGTGGCTTTACTCCTTGATAGGGAATCCACCAACCTACAGTTTTGTTTCCCCAATTTACCCTCATGTCTGATAGTTTACAAAATTTTTCCATAATTCGTTTTATTGCCTCAAGGTCTTCATGTGAGGCGTCAACCATGAGAGATAGGTCATCAGCAAAGAGGGAACATACCGGTATGGCGTCCTCTGGTATTGATGTAATTTGGATACGCTTGATGTCTTTGTGATGGCGGATGTGGGTTGTCAGGGCTTCCATAATGATTACAAAGAGGAGCGGAGCAATAGGATCACCTTATCCGAAGTCAGTGTTCACTGCCGATGTAGACAGTTCGGATCTGAAGTCAGTATTGGCTACTGAGAGTTGTCCCTGTTCTATGAGGGGGGGGGGTGGGATGTGATCAATATGGAAACTGACCGATGACTCGGATAGAACTGAGTGTGGGATCACAAACCCCGAGTCCCAATCTATTAACCCTTGACTGTGTTTACCATGGACAACGGAATGGTGCTGACGATTAATGAGCAAATTTTTTTCCCCCGTGAGATCAGAAATAATTTCTCTGAAGCAAGTCAGGGCACCGTTCCCTGATGTACTATGCAGAGTCTGTAGTTGCAATTGTTTTGGATTTCCAGGATCCACTCCCATGTCATCTGGTTCCATCACCCGTAGGTGGGGGAAACCCGAATCGATGAGCTGAATGGAACCTACAGATGTGTTTTCCCCATAAGTCTGAGCATTTTGACTATGAATGGAACCTACAGATATGTTTTCCCCTGAAGTCTGAGCATTTTTACTATTATTGGAAGGAATCATCGAGTCAGGACTCAATTCCAATTGCTCTGCCACGTGAAGCTCATTTTGTTGTGGAACCATCTGTTCCTTTGCTGACTTTTCTTTTTGGAAACATAGCCATCTATTCTGTCTCTGTATCTCTTGTTGTGATTCATCTTCTAATGAAACCAAAGGCAGAAATCGATTGTGTACATTAGGCAGCAACTGAGTTCCCCCCAGGCGTGTGACCTTGAATCTAGAGGAAACGATAAAGAGCAATTTAGCACTGATATCTTCCCACATTATATCCCTAGTGGGCCCTTGTTTAAAAAATGAGATTAAACTTCCACTATTTTTTAATAGCACTATTAATGCATTGAAAATTTGAGTCCAATGATGAGTAGACAGAGCAGGATGCTTATCTTTCAAATTATAAAAAAACAATCTGCAATTTTACAGACAGTTGAATCGAGCTCCACTGTTACCGAAGACATGTTGTCTGCAGTAGGATTCAGCGAAGGGGGAGTAACACAAGCATGAAGGATTTCGATTTTCATTGGTTCAGGAACGAAGGCATCCTTGAAGGGATCTAAATCCATAAGAACTGTGTTAGTCTCTGAATTAGGCGTTTCTTTTTTTGGGTTCGTTTCTTTCTCATTATCATTTTCCTTGTTGTTCTTTCCCGTGCTGTTCTCAGAGTCTATACTCTAAGAGGGTGAAGCAACCTGGACATTGTCAGTGCTATCATGACAGGTTGTGATTCCATCCTCATTCTGCTAGACAGTTCCTTTCCTTTTGACCTCCCGCCATTCTGAGTTTGTGTTGCTCTTGGGGATGGTTTCCATAGCTTTGGTCGATGGTTCCCGTCCCAGGTGATGCAAGGAAGGATGTGGGAGACTTCTGTTTCTGAGGATTGCCCCTCTCTCCCCTCTTGTCTATTCCTTCATACTCCATTTGCTGGATGTTCCCTCCTCCTATTTTCTGATTGATTTGTTCCTTATTCCGAGTCTTTCTTGAGCGTCCGTTTGGTGCTTTTGAGGATGCTCCTTGCGTATTTGAATGGCCGTGTGTTTGCAGAGGCGATTGTTGAGGAGGTAGCCAATCCGCAGGGGGACGGGGAGTTTTGTGGAGATCACTCCTCCCTTGCCACACCCAGCCCACTTGCTGTCCTGCAGGATTCACATCCTCTCTATAGACCCATCCTTCATGCCCTGCTACTACTGGGACCCATCTATTGGGTCTTTGTGAGTCTTTTTTTAATCTTAGATCTGGATGAATCGCATGCTGGGGGTGATGGGAGCAGGTGCAGTTCGTGTGGAGATGTTCGTAGGCCTTGCATTTAAAACACCATGGCCTGAACTTGTGAGCGGTATGAATCTGATAAACTCGTCCTCCCATTTTAAACGGGACTACATCATCGAGTGGAAAAACTTCATCCTCAATGCACATCCTCTCATCAACACTCTTGCTTAAATCTTATAAGCGAACTCAACTTTCCATGCTAGCATCTACGAATGACTACATCACTATACCTCTATACATACATGACCCAATCTATCTACTGCTTCTACTGTTTCGAAAAACTGTTGTAAAAGCAACATGCTTTACTACCGATCTTTCTACATTCAAGAATGAAAAACACTATTCAACAGCGATTTCGTCAAAACGGACATTTTTTTATTTTTTGTACGAAATTGAAAGTCCAAACTGCAGCCAAAATTTGATGAAATTTTGGGTAGGGCGTTTTGAAAACGCCCTACCCCCTCAATGTTAATGGAATCAGCCAGAGTCCAGATACATCCAAGGGGTACGGCGTTTTCAGAACGTCGTACCCCCCTGGATGTATTTGGACTCTTGTTGAGTCCAAAAACATCGAGGGGGTAGGGCGTTTTCAGAACGCGCTATCCAAAATTTCATCAAATTTTGGTTGCAGTTTGGATTTTCAATTTTGTACAAAAAATAAAAAATATCCGTTTTGACGAAATCGCTGTTATTCATCCGAGACCAACTTCATTACTAAATATATGTCCTGAATGAGTCAAGGTCTTTAACGACCCTATTCCCTCCACCTTAAACCATTATTTTCTACTATCGGGCCTATTGCGACCCTACTTCCTCTTCAGGTCCAACTGCTAGCCAATTGCACAATTCTAAGTTTTCATCTACAGTGATCGAAGCAAAGGAGCAGTTTTTTGCCCAAGTTTTCTGGAACCAAATTCTATTCTTTCTTCACTGTGATTTTGAGGCTTGTCAATCTGACCTGATTGTCAGCCTAATAAGGCTTTTAATGGTTCTGGTCAAAGTCTGGAATGAAAACTGCTCGCCTGTGAATACCGCGTTGTTTCTTCCCTGCCACAGGGTTTCCATCACCGAACCCCTGCACACCACGACAATATAACCCAAACCCTCAGATAGGTCCATATCTGGCTGTGTATCTCCATAGAGAGTCCATTCATGAGCCCATTTAAATCTATCTTGTGTCTGTTCTCTCCATAATTGTCGCCACCAGGTCCATACCTTGGTCGAGACTGGGCAATAGAGTCACACAATGTCATGTGTATGTGTCTCTCATCCCCACCGACATCTGCAGCATTGTTCTGAGATAGACATGCCTTTTGCTGCTAACCATTTTGTCGAAGGAGTGGCCAACAGGGACTGTAGCCAGAGAAAGCTCCCCTGTTTCTGCGAAGGTATCAACTTAAAATTTTTCCATTGTTTAAACAGATTCACCGCTCCGACTTCAAATCCAGGCTCCTTCCTTTGACGTTCTGCCACTGTTGAGATTGGCTGCTTTTTAACTCTGGCTCTATGGACTTTAACCCCCCACCTTGGTTGGTATTAAAACATCGGGGAGAAAGGGGTCTGGAACTCCACCCCTTCCCATCCTGTTAGACAAGGCTCAACTAAGATAGGGGATGCATCCTCATATATAACAGTAAGCATTTTGTTGACTTACTCGGGACGGGGGACTAGATTCTGCTTTCCACATATCCTCCTGTGGAAGCCAGCACTTCTCTCTGGTATGTTTAAGGAAATGTTCACCTTTTCTACTGATAGATAGCTTCCAAACTTGAACTTTGACCTCATCTGTCTGCTCCCTGCCTATGACTTTCAGGTACAAACCTGCTGAATTTGGGTCTTTCAACCATGTGCCCTCCTGTGCTTCGTCTGGACTTTGAAGGATGCACAACCAGTATGCTGGTATGGCCCTCTTTATCATCTCGTAGTTGTGGTTCAGGTTACGTTGGCGCGGTAACAACCAGCCCACCGTTGTTACCGTGATCCAATCTCCTACCTCCTAATCCCACAAGTCTTTAAGTTGAATAACGCCCTTTTCCACCCACGTCTTCCCAAAGGAACCTCTACTACCGTCAGCCTGCAGCATGCCGCCTTGTTCCCTTACCACTAGCGGGTTTTCAAAAATAAATTGATTAAGTATCCATTGTCTCAAGTTAGGCTGAACTCTTGTCTTCATAAAAAGTTTTCGTCATGTGTAGAGTATATTCCTCCATAGCTTGGACTTCGGGCGGCGATTTGCAAAAGAGGGTATGAACAAGCATTTTCATACATCCCCTCGCTTTGATAGTCTCCAGTCCTTGGTTAAGATATACTCTGCCAATCTCACCCACCACTTAGATTTCAGTCCCCAAGTGGCTGCTATAATCCACTTGATCAACAGTGTCAAGTTTTGGTGGATGGGGTCGAGTATACCTAACCCTCTCATCTCTCTGGTCGTGGCTACGGCTTCCCATGCCACTTTTGTCATAAAACCCTGTTGTTCTCCCGCTTTCGGTTTCCACAAGTATCCTGATAGTATGCACTTTCCTCGAGTAGGTGCACTGAAAGAGGGAACCATGAGAGGGAGAAAGTCGCTGAGGACAACACCATTGCCCTCCCATAGAGTGAGAGTTTGTGGTTGTAGATCCATCCTGATATTCTGGCTAATACCTTTTCTACTAGAAGAGCATGGATATTTCAGTTCTTGAACCTACGGTGCTTCACCACGTCATGATTTTCTATGAAAAAACCCGTTTTTTTCCTCGCCCCCTCCAGTAGCTCTGAAAAATTAATTTTCTGTTTTTTTTTTAGCGGATGTTTTACTTCACGACAAATTTTGTTCCTGGAGGAGACCTGAAAAACGTACTATCATAATCTTGAATAAATTTCGTGCAAACCTAACAATTTGTTTTGTTAGGTTTTCACGAATCCTATGTTATATGTCCTCAAGCCTCCAGCAAGGGAACATGCAGGGGCTGCACTCACCAGCAGGTGTGATACCTACTGCAGCAGGTGGGCGATACAGGCCAGGGATCAGCCAGTAGCATCAAGACCGAGCTTCTTCGATGGGCCAGTCGATGTGCCTCCTCTCCGTTCCCCTCCCCTCTATGAACATCAGCAGTCTCTGCTCAATCCCACTAGGGGAGACCAACGACCTATCTCTAGGTGGCGAGCGTTAGAATAAGCTAGGATCCGCACTCGGCGGTTTTCCGTACCCCTAAGGGAAAATCCCACGTAGAACCCCGAAGCACGGATTTAAGATAATTGGGGAAAGCGGTGTTTCATTTTCGGATTTTTCATTTTTTTTCCCCATTTTGTTTAAGGGGAGTGGGGGCGGAATAGAAAATGTAATTCGGGTCTGGCGTAGCTGGTTAGCGGTCGCGCCAAGAACTTTAAGAAACAGTTAAAACTTAGCGGGAGTAGGAATTTTGAATTTTTGAGCGCGCAACGGTTTTTGAATTTTTGTGTGCCACGTAAACCTGTTCTCCCACTCTGCATCCCCGCGCTATCTTCCCTTCTTGCTGTGCATCTCCCTCTTGCATGTCTCTTCGTCTTCCCTCTAAGCGAACTCCAATCCCCTCCTTCTCCTTTCCCTGCGAATGATTGGCTGTCTGATTGGGATGGTCGGGCCAATGTGGTGGCCGCGGGAAGCGCACCCCACTTGGACGACCACCCTAATCACGTAGACCATTCGACTCGCCTCCTTCGATCCTTCTGGAACGTTTGCCCTTCTTCTGTCCCGATCATTTGCACCCCGCGCTTCGCGCAGCCTCACCGCCGTCTTCCGCTCTATACATTTTCACAACCCCTTCCTCTCACTCTCTTTGATCTCGGCTGCAAGCTATGCCTGAAGCCCGCGGCGCCGGAAAGGCTCGACGTGCCCCGTGGTGGCCGAAGTGACGGCGGGTGGCGGAGTTAGCGGTGGACTTGGGGTAAGGCAGTCGGAGGGACTCAGCGTGGTGGAGATCAGACGCCGATGGTGGCAGGGCCTTGTGGCTATGGTTGTCGGTGGTTTTGACGGATTGGGGACCAGACCCGGTGTCGGGACCGGTGGGTCCCGAATAGCGTTCCGGTGCTTGAAAGCCGATATATAGCCAAGTTGTGCATGACATAGAAAGTCGGAGTAAGGAGACAAGAGAGAGAAAAGACAAAGGACTACGACGGAACCGTCGGGAGAAATGATGCCCTGGGTTGAGAACCGCAGGGACAAAGAACCGGCAACGGCAAGCAAGTAAGCGCCAGGACATGGGCGCATAGGGGCATAGCATGAGGCCAATAGGGTCATTGGAATTCGGCATGACAAAGGTCAAGGGGCTATTAACTTTGCAAATGCGGCACAACGAACGACAAAAGAATAGGGAAGCTGAAAAAGGGTCATTATAGCGCAGTAGACGCCAAAAGAACATGGGACACCTTGAGGAAAGGCATCGGGGACCACGTGAGACTAAGTAAACTAATGGTAACCGGGACAAAGTGTCGGGGACCACCGCCGGGACTAAGTGTCGGGGACCACCGGCAGGACAAGGTATCAGGGACCACCGGCAGGACAACGTATCGGGGACTACCGGCAGGACAAAATGTCGGGGACCAGCGACGGGACAAAGTGTCAGAGACCACTGGTGGGACAAAGTGTCGGAGACCACCGGCGGAACAAAGTGTCGGGGACCACCGGCAAGACAAAGTGTCAGGGGCCACCAGCGGGACAAAGTGTCGAGGACCACCGGCAGGACAAAAGTGTCGGGGACCACCGACGGGACAAGTGGCACTAGTGCAAGTACTGGTGGTAGCAAACGTGAAGGTCAATAGGAAAAGAAAAAGACTAAAAAGTAAAGAAACATGAAGAGGGAGGGATGCCATTGGGAGCAATCCGAAAAATATCGGATCAGCCTCTCTCAAGAAACTGGAGTCAAAAAGGACTCCATGTGAAAAATAGGCCTCCGGGAGAAAATTGGAGTAGGAGGGGTTACTGTGTGAGAGAAATAGAGGTAAAAGGAAGCTCTCATGGGCATGAGGAAACCATTATTGCAGTCCGAGAAATAACGGATTGCACCATGGACATAGGAAGGGCCGAAACTAAGAGGAAGGGTCTAGAAAAGGGCCTTACCGGCCACTTGACACTTGGCATGCTAGAAAAGAAAGAAAATAAAAGAAAAATATGGGAGAATAAGACAAAAAGAGTGAGAGGGAGTGAGTGAGTTGGCCGTCAGTAAGGACTGCCACAAGTAGGGACTGGCAGATCCCTACTATCCAACAAAGGAGGAAAAAGAAAAGAAAAGAAAAGAGAAAAACAAAGAAAAGAAAAAAAAGCCTTAACGGTAAAAAAAGACCACTTGCGGAGATGCATCCGTGATCAGATACATTATGAAATATGACAGTTGCAAAGGGCATTGGTTTGCTCTTGATTTTGCAGAGAAAAAAAAAAAATCAAGGCCCCATGCAACCGAGATACAACGGATTCCATGGGGGAAGAGAAACACATATTTTAGATGCATTTGCAGTCAATATTGAGCTCTAATGCAATTGAAAGTTGGCCGTTTCTTTTTTCTTTAATTGTGGGCTAGTTGTGGGGGCAATGGGGCTAGGAAATTAACCCCCATTGCAGTCTGAGTTACAACGGACTACATGGGGAAGAAAAAACACATGTTTTAGGTGCATTCAGGGCTAATATTGAGCACGGATGCACTTGAAAATTGAGCGCTTCATTTTCTTTCAGTTTGGGGGAAGTTGTGGGGCTGTGGGACTAGAAAAATGACCACAGTTGCAGTTCGAGAAATAACAAACTGCATGAGGATGCCTAGACCAAGGTAAAAATAAGCCATGACAAGGCCAATTCCGGCATGAGGCAAATAAAGACGGTAAACGGTAATCGTGAAATTAGATCTCGCAGTCACGAATAATCGGCACACATGAGGCACTTGAGGAAGGGATATTGGAACCAACAACGACAAGGAGACCCAAAAATAAAAATGGGATTTCGACCGGGACAATGTCGGGGATTAAGTAGGCCCAAATAAAAATAGTCGAAAAATGGGACATGCGCCGGCAGGACTGCCGGAGGGACAAAAAATAAAACTAGTACGGAGGAAAGTGGCAGGGACTTAAGATGTCCAAAGGGAACCATGAGCCAATATTAGAAATGGTCACACGAAGCAAACGACACCGTCAAGATCAAAGATCTAGACGATGGAAAATATTAGCACCACTAGTGCCAGTGGGAGAGTCATGAGAGAACAGAAAGCAAAATAATGATGGTGGAAGGGTTACCCAGCAGTCCGGGGTGTCGCGGACTAGCTAGGCATGAGAAAATAGAGCCTCAAGAGGCTCAACATGGGAAAAAGGCTGTCAAAAAGAAAACGGAGCAAATGAGGCTCAAAATGGAGACTAACGGAGACAAAATGAAACAACTGTTGAGTCTGAATCTGACCATAGATGAAGATCTATGACCTTGAGTGTGGGGGCTTCATTATTGTAATAAGAGATATGACGGTCAATTGTTGAGTCTGAATCTGGCCATAGATATGGAAAAAACTCAACAGCCACTTGACACTTGTCACATCAGAAATAAAATAAAAGAAAACAAAAAGAGAAGAAAATGGAGGAAGAATGAGACAGAGGGGGAGAAAAGAGTGGAAGAGAATGTGTCGGCCTATTGGGACTGGCACAATAGGGACTGGTAGGTCCTTACTGTGACGTCATCCCTCCACATTTAGTGCAGGGCAATCTGAATTGTATAGATATGATCCTTGGGGCAATATCTCTGTAAAATATGAATTAAAAAGAAAAACATTGAGAGAAAATGCAAAGGAAAAATGACAGGTTTTCTTTTGGGTCATGGATCTGAGATTCACATCCATGGAGGAGGTGAATATGCCCTTCTTTGATGACGCCGACCCAAACGGCCAACTCTGGAATGAGTTGGCAGCCCAAACAAAAGAAGGAAAATGACAAACTTTTGCATTTGGCCCAAACGGAGGGCCAGATGCACAAACAATTGAAAAAGAGAGGTTAGGGGCTCAAATTTGAAGCAAGGAATACTTGGGGCCCTTGAGGGAAGCACAAAATATTGTTGGCCTTGGACCTCAGCCAAATCCAAGGCTGAAAAGACACTGAGGCATGAGAAAATACCTCGGCCTACCAAAAATAGGGTAGAAACTGAAGAAAAAAAAAAACCCTCTAGGCTTTTTTCTCTCAAGTGAGGCTGCCCCTTGGGCATTAGGACCTGAGGGGGCAACATTTTGAAATGGAAACGGAGGCTGAAGGATGCCAAGGGGCAATCTGAGTTAGTACCATCCACTCGGACTGCATGTACTTCGTTAAAATAAGGCCCAGGTACCCCAGAAGAGCCTAGTGGTGAATTTTTGCCTTGGGGGTACCTCGGTTCACCCTGAGGCATATGGGGAGGCCCATGGGCTGGCCGGTGTGCTGGTTTCAGCCTGCATAAGCTGAGGATTCAGTCCGCCACACTCATATTTGCATGAGGAGTGTCCATGCTGTTGGGATGAGCCTAAGAGAGCACCACACTCACTTGGAGTGAGGAGAGGGGAATCCCTGCCAGTGTGAGAGCTTCGAGGAGACTGTGAGCTAGTAGGAGGAGCTCTTGAGGCTCGTGGTAGTGAGGCTGGCCTAGGAGGATGGTCCGCCATAGCCCCCAGGCTGTGAGGAAGAAGACAAGTTTGGAGAGAGTCCTATTAGCTCTCTTAGAGTGGAGGACTCCATAGCCATAGTGATAAGAATTTGTTGCAACTTGAGGGAGACTGAGAAGGGGAAGTGAGAAGGGTTTGAGGAAGAAGGAAGTCATGACCAAGTGAGGAGGAGCATCTCCAAGACTGGTACATCAACTCCAAGACCCAAGAGGAGGTGAGTGGAGAAAATAAGAAGGGTTTTTTTTTTTTTTTTT
>BFEA01000415.1:262883-279025 GCA_003427395.1 Chara braunii | reverse complement strand
TCTCTCTCTCTCTCTCTCTCTCTCTCTCTCTCTCTCTCTCTCTCTCTCTCTCTCTCTCTCTCTCTCTCTCTCTCTCTCTCTCTCTCTCTTCCTTTCGGTCGTTCTTTCCTTCTCATGGTCACAGGCGCCCACACACACACCAACAAACAGTCTTGCATAGTCGATCCAGGTTTTTTGTGGAGCTGTGTATATCCAACATGACAGCACTCATTTTTTTGTGCGCCCAACTGAGCACCCTCAAATAGTGCCAAACAGTCGGTGGTTCCTCGTTTTGCTCATTTTTTTGTGCGCCCAACTGAGCACCCTTAAATAGTGCCAAACAGTCGGTGGTTCCTCGTTTGGAGTGCCTACTGCACTCTTAGAGTGGCCGCTCGGTTTGGGATGGCTGTGTTGCCTGTGGGTGATGACGTATGTTCGCTGGAGTGACTCTGTGGCTCAGTGGGTGGTGGAACCAACAGTCTGCGGGGTTCAATCGTGATGTGAGTGGGTCATGTGCCGCTTTGCTCCGTGTTGGATGTGTGGACTGCCTTGTCTGAGTTGTCTCCACTCCGCCGCTGCCGTGCTGCCAGTCCCACTTGCTTCGCATGTGGTTCTCTGCAAATTGCTGTGTCCACTGTGTGGTGTGGCCGTGATGTTGGTGTTGCCTTGCGCTTCACCACTCCGCTGCCTTGCTGCCTATCCGATGGTCGTGCCTTCCGTGTTTGCTGCCTGCATGCCTTGTAGGTTGGTTGCCTCATTGCTGTTGACTTGTGCTTCGCTGCATGGTTGCCATTGCAAGCCGCTGGTCCGCTCGCCCCGTCGTCCCTTTCAGTGCAGGTGCCTTGCTTGTGTTGCCTTGTGCTTCACTACATTGTTGCTGTGCTATTCATCTGCCACCCGCTTGCCGTGTCGTTCCTTGCAGTCGTTTTCTTCATTGTGCAGCCATGTTGCCTCTAGTAGCCTCTACTGTGTTGCCTGGTGCTCCGCAGGGTTGCTGCCCGCTGCTATGTTCCACTTGGGGACAGTCTGCCTTCAACATGGGTCAAAGGGCTCATGACCCAAACCATCCAATACAAAGTCTCCGCAGATTGTCGAGGGTTCAGCCTCCGGATGAGTCAGTGCAACTCCGACGAAACAATCTATCATCATCAGTTTTTTTTTTTTTTTTGATCTTTCGGTTCTTTAGACTTGTATTTTTTTTGGGTTTCCTGTGTCGTGTTCTTGCGTTGTCTGCCCTCCTGCCTCCTCTGTGCCTTCCAGCCTTTACTCTCCATTGCGGCTGGTCATCCTATGCCTTGTTGTCCTATGCCGTTGTGTGTCCACCCGCCTCCCCCTTGCCCTCCATCCTTTCCTTTTTGTCGTTGCTTGGTGTCACATGCCTTGATGCCGCATGCGTTCTTACTTCGCTGTCTTTCATCCGCCTTCCTGTGCTGTTTGTTTGCCCGCCCTGCCTCCCCCGTGCCCCCAAGCCTGTGTGATGTGATGTGATGTTGTTATTTGCCTTGCTGTTCGTTGATTGCGTTGTTGCTGGCTGTCAGTTGCCTTGTTCTATTTGACTGCTGCTGTGGCTCACAACTTAGTGCCCTCGGGCTCTAGTCCTTGTGTCTTGGTAGGGTTGGTGAAAGATAAGGGCCGCTCCATGCCATGATCACGGTACAAGGGGTAATAACTACTAATAGGAACCTGGAGGTTTTCAGATACGCGAACGGCCCCGGTGTGGTCCATGCGGATGATGCAAACCCGGCCCGAATGGGTTTCAACTCGCTGCGGGAATGCAACTCGCCGCAATTTTCTCATCACGGTACCTTTATGGTTAGTTAAACACTCACAGAAAAAGAAAACAAGCTGCACACGTGTGGGCCTGCATGGTAGTAATAGCAACAAGAAGGAGAAGAAGTGGCAACAAGAACGAGAAGAAGAAGACGAAGGGAAAACAGAAAAAGAAGATTGAGGACAAGAGAAAGAGAGTGTTGCAGAAAAGAAAAAGAAAAAGAAAGAGGGTGTTGCGTGACATGCCCGGATTTGGCCCCTTCCTCTCCTTCCCGATAAAATTTGAAAGCGCACAAGAAGGGAAAACAGAAAAAAGGCCCGAATGGGTACCGGCGCCCAGTACTGGTGCCGCTGTATTAGCTTGTTCGACACTACAAAAGATTGTTTTCGGAATGCCTCAGGCCACTGAGGCCAGTGCTCAGAGGTCGACAGGTTGTCCAAACCTGATTCAGACCATTCTTTCTGTGCGGAAACAGCTTTGAACCTTCTTTTTGATGAAGAAACTTTAAGGTACCATGAAGTTTTTTGTTACGTAACTAAACCTCCCTTCTGCCGCTGCACGAGAAAGAGGGCGAATTAACAAAAGACTGTGCCGAACAACGGGGCCATTACCCAGTATTCGGCTGAGAACGACAGGAAACGGCTGTCTGGTCAGGTCATGGGTGATGGTCCTGGCCGCTGGGTGGTCCAGACTAAGAAAGGACAGAGGGGGTGGGGCTGTGCTGGGGAAATTGATCAGAGGAAGGGTGGAGGGGGCTATTCTGAGGGGGGGGTACAAAACAAAACAAAAAACAAAAAAAAAACGACCTCTACAATGTCTACATCAATATTCCTGAAAACTATTATCCGTGGTGGTTTCATAAGGTGGACCCAAATAACAAAAAGTCAAAAAGAGAGTGGAGTAGAGTTAGTAGACGTCGTCCACAACTTTTTCTACCTCTGGGATGGGGATAACTGGTACACACACAGCCCACGCGAAAAGACAGTCACACGGATTTTTCCGGCATATGGGTACGCCGGCCGGGTTAACTCATCACTCGTGGAATAATGTATACTTAACCAGTTGCAGTCTTTGGGTTTAACAAAGACATTGGCCTACCGGAAAATGAATCTGCCGCCTATACAGCGCAAGGTTCATAATGACGTAGAAAGAGGCCAAGTGCATACTAGGACCACAACCAGAACCCAGCTGTATCTACAGGTTATCTGTCTAGGATGACCACCGGCCTCTGCAATCTGGATTCGACGGTCCCACCATAAAGAAACGGTTACTGTTAAACCACTGCCATCTTCACCCGAATAGAACACCTGGTCATTATCGCTGCATCTGGACCGAAAGTTGTGCCAAATACAGCTATAATGACCGGCCGTTCTACTCGGGCGACGACGGTAGTACATGGCCCCAGCCTTGCAGTCCGAAACTTGTCTCCACAAGCAAACGAGGCCGATACATCAAAACGGTGTGCCTGCCGTTGATAAATTGGATCAGCGGTGGCGTTTTCGTTTCGCGCTTCCGGAATTTGAGGTGTCAGGACGGCGGCCCAGGTGACCATTGACTGGTGCTTCAAACCTCTAGTACACGGGCCCAGCCTTGCAGAAAGTTTTTGTCCTGACAAGCAAAACTCAGAGGCACCGCGTGGCCAGGCCCACCGTTGAAAAAAAAATCGGCGGTCTCGGAAGTGGTGCGGGTTTCATGCTGACACCCACGGCCGTTATGTGGTGTACTGGTGCTTTAAGAGAGTGGAGTTCTGATTCAGAAGGAATGAACATCTTCTCAGACTCTCAGACTCTGCACCCAGGGCCGTGGACCAGTTGAGGAGGGGAGTACGGGTCTGATCCGACTACGAACTTTTACGAAAAAGTGGTAAAAGTACCGAAAAAGCTGCTCCCGCGCCACGCGGGCCGTAAAAGAAAATCGGGACTCCACTCTCCCGTTTCCTTCGCAGCTTGGACGCAGACCACGGCGGCTTTCGTTGGGCAGTTCTGAAACGTGGCTCTTCCAACGGACATGGCCATACCCACCGTCCCGACCTTTACCATTGGGCGCGAGGGCCTCTTGTGCCACACAGGTGCTGGACCACGGACAAGCCACCCGCCAGCTAACGGACAAACGAAAAAAAAAAAAAAAAAACAAGAAAACGGCTCCAACTTTTTCGCGGAAGGGTACGGGTCGACCACTCCTCACATTTCGGGAATTCTTCCTACGACTTTTTCGGCGCCGTCCTTCCCAGAGCGCCACGACTACAAATGTTTCCACATACCTTCTAAGTCGACGGGGCCGCCTACGACTTCGGAACACTGTGGGATCCGCGAAAAGGCACTTTTTCACTTACGGTATGTATAGTCGGATCAGACCCTACTTCTTGTTTGAAATTCGAGTATTATATACTGTCAGGTCCCTGCCCACCATACTGTGATGGGCAACCTCATGCCCAATTATACGGCTTTCTAGTCGAAGATCATCATCATCTTCATCATTAGTATTATTATCTCACAGTTTACATAGAATCAGCAGAAATTCATCATCATCATCATCATCATCATCATCATCATCATCATCATCATCATTATATGAGGGACGCTGAGCCCGGTTCTCAGCATGTTCGGTTTGGTCACTCCGGGTAGACTTTGAGGACCCCGGCCTCAATCTTCTAATTGGTAATATCAGCCTTGGGCAGTGGGCCCGTTTTTTCATCAAAAAGAAAACAAAAAACAACAAAAAAAAACAAAAACAAAAAAAGGTCCCTGCCATTCCATCTGAAAATATCACAAACAGTGTGACCATGTAGATTTTGCTGGAGAAAAATACTCGAAACCAAAACCAGACCCCGGCAAATGGGGCACTGCAACGGTGGAGAGCGCAGAAGGTGAGACAAGTCTGACTGAGTCTCTAGAAATCTGACTGTGAACCTTTGTTCAGACGCAACATAGCCGCATCCTTCTGTCTCTTTCTTCTCTTTTGGACTACCAGTGCAGTGGGTTTCCCAGCCACTTTCTAAGACGGACCGTGCATGCATGCAGCCGCATTGTGAGGAATAATCAGGCCTTGCATGCGACCCCCCATCCGATGAGTTTCCAGCAAAACGGTACCCGGGTACATCCGGCCTCACACAGCTGCATGGAGTGTCTTAGAAAAATGGGTGGGAAACCTACTGGTGGCTGAAATGGGGCCCACTGCCCAAGTAGTCTGATAATTAAGAATCTGACTACAAAGGGATATGAAATTTGTTTGGAAAACAAACAAACAAACAAACAAACAAACAAACAAACAAACAAACAAACAAACAAACAGATTAACACAGAAGGTGAGAAAACTTTACACAGATTCGGGGGCCATTACCCAGCTTCCGCGGAAGATTCTGAAAACACAGAAGGTGAGAAAACTTTACAACAGCATCAGATGTTTGGCCTTTTGTATGTTTTTGTTTGTTTTTTTAAACAACGGCAGATGCGGCAGGTTAGACTTCGCAAAGGCAAAATTTAATACAACATCCGGCTGCAAAGATATCGGGTCTCGCTCCACTACTCGTGAGTGCTTCTAGAAAAAAAAAAAAAAAAAAAAAAAAAAAAAAAAAAAAAAAAAAAAAAGAGCCGTCAGAGGTCTAGTCTAAGAACTCTTGAAAAAAGAAGCATCGCTCCACTTACTCTAGACTCAAGAACTATAGAAGCACTCACGGATTTCTCAGCGCTACATGACATGACAGCCCTTCTACAGCGCTAGATGACAGCGCCAGCTCGTTCTGATGGCCGGGGCAGGAGGCACACTCGCGAAAAAAAGAGGCCGGAGCGAGGGTCGGAGGGAGGATGCTAGAAAACCTGAGCGTTGCAGGCTGTGAACTCTATACAAATCCAGAGTGCCCTCCCTTTGAGAGAGAAGTACTTTCTGACAGCTCTCGAAGGAAGGGTGACAGTTGTCATCAGTTCCAGTCTAGAGTAAGTGGAGTGAGGCGTTACTCTCGAAGCTTCGGGAGTCTAGAGTAGTGGAGAGAGGCCCATCACGGCAGGAGTTTGAAATGCCAATTCGGGTAGAAAAGAATCCATAGGAAATTTTATTTTCCTTTCTCAGAATTCTCTTTCGCCGTCTGACAGCACCGACGCCGGCCGGCCCCTGTAGTCATGACACACGGCCTGGCACCAAGGCCGTGGTGTCAGGACTGGCAGCACGTCCGTTGGTACTTCCATTGCGTTGAAATTCTTGAAGTGAGTGGCTGTTTCCTTTGGCGGTGCGGCGTGTATTTTTCGCTCATTCTATACTCAGAAGTGACACCAAAACGTACTTGCCCCCTTTTTTTTGGTGTGTGTATGTGTTCTGCCAATTGGAGAGCAAGCGACTGAACTGCCATTATCTCTGAGGACTGTACTGGTTTCCAGGAGGCCGGCCATTTTGCAGTTGGGCGTTTTGGGTCAGTTAAACTGGGTTCGACTGCCAGTGGGCCAGTGGCAATCTGACAGCCACAGATTTTCTCTGTCTTGGGGTCTGGAGGGACTTGGGTGAAAATTTTTGGGGGATGTAGTGGTGGTTTAGACAAACACTGCCAGTGGGGCCATCACACAGACTCAGTCTGGCGAGTTTCTTTTTTTGGGGGGGGGACCTGAACATGCCCCGTAAGTGCTGCGACATAGCCGTAAGTGCGGGCCCACATGCACCGGCAGCATTGCCAGTCCTATTGCAGGGCAAACTGCCAAACTGGCAATGGTGGTTTAAACCACCTGACAGTGTACGTTTCCCTGTCATTCTCTTCAATGTGGACGTGCTGTACCCTTTGGGGGTTAGGGGACCGTAGGGGTGCTTCTGCAGGCGGCTGGCCGTTGATGAAGTTCGTTGATAGCCTGCGAAGTGCCAAGAAAAAAGTGGCGGCACGTACACCGCATCTGACGGACCAATTTGCCTGCGAAATGCACTCAGTCTGGTGGTTTAACGTCTTTTTTTCTTATTTTCCCCCTTCTTATTTTCCCCCCTTGGTCCATGAAGTTTCTTTCCTTCATGTATGGTGTCTGATCGACAACTTGAAGCTGCTGTCTGTGGGCGTGCGGTGAACTCACATGCTTGTCTGTGTCTACTGCACACAGTGCGCGGAGCTGCGGCAGTCTCTCCTCTCCTTCCTCCTCGTGGGTCCCTCTTAATGTACTCCTTTCCACTCACCATCCCTGAGCAGGTGGTGATAGGACCACCTGCAGTGGATCGAGGTCGCAGCAGTGATGGATCCCTTCTATTGGTGAGGAGCTGCACCTGCTAAAGAACTGGAGCAGGTCCAGCATCCAAAAGTGTGCTACGGAAAGCAGAGTCTGCTGCAGAAAAAACCTAAAAAGCAAGAGAAATTCAGACACTACTGGATTGTTTATATAGGTCTGATCTTTAAGGGCCTCACCACACCAATGTAGTCAAAACATCACGACATTCGACATATGTCAGGAACTTCTCGACATTCCCTCTTTCAACAGAAAAGCCCTCTTCGCCACATTTCCGTAATATGAGCCTTGGGCACTGGGCCCTTAAAAAAAAAAAAAGAAAAAAAAAAGCCCTCTTTGCCACACAGCACGTCGAAGTGAAGAAATCCTAAGTTAAACTCCTCCGCACAAAAGAGACAAACTGGGGTGAAGATAGGACAATGGTTGGTCCGTTCTCCGTTTCGACGTTCGGGAAAGAACTCGACATCCCATCGGAGGACTGTTGAAAATGTCCAAGTTGCAGGCCTGAAGTGGAAACGAGCCCTGCTCAAGAGGTGGTGTAGTAGAAATCCTTTCCCTGACAGCTCCTGAATTTTTTTCTCATGATCTGGGATTTCGACATGCTGTGTGGCAAGGAGAAAATGTCGGAAATGCCATCTTCGACATCGAGGCCCTAAGTATGAGTGAGTGTTTGGTCTCTTTCTTGGTTCAGGAGGGGTTGCCTTGGTAAACAACCACTTGTGTTTTTTTTTTTCTTTTCTTTTCTTTTTTTAAAGCCCAGGTTGTTGAAGAGGCTGAATTACAGACATATGCGAGTCACCTTCGGCACTCGGCCATGTGTTACCCTGATTCTTCATTTCGGGCCGTTGATCTTCCGAATCTACGGTCAAAATTTGAGATTTAGAGTACCAAGTGGGACTTGGCCCCAGGTCTGTGTTTCATAGCTTCTTACGAGGTTGCACTGGGAGCCAGTGCTTGTTATATAGTGATTTATATCAAATTGCCACCGGAAAAGTTAATATATATAATAATAATAATAAAAATGCGACAAAACCTTTGTATTCTTTTTTTTTTTTTTAATGAAACCCTTACAAGGCACAGCTAGGGGTAATGTTGAAAGCATATACCCCTAGCCAGAGTTGCCTCTTCAGTCCCCTAGGAGCTGCCAAAAATATCTCTCAAAACTAGCTATCTCTGCTTTCCTTTAATATCTCTTGAATTTGTCAGTCTTCTCCCAAACCAAATCATTGCACCTCTACAAAAGCAAACCGTGTTTCAACATATAGCTAGGAAGGAGGAAATGATGGATCCCCTGTGAGGTTTTCACGAATCCCCGATTTTTTTTTTCAACATATAGCTCGGAAGGAGGAAATGATGGATCAGTGAAGAAAATCGGATCCCTGAGGGTAGTTCCTGGCCGAGGTATGAACCAGTCCTTGAAGTTGAGCTGAAAGTCCCTTTTGAGGGGTTCCTCCGTCCCATCCTCTCCTGGCCAAGACACCTGCCCCAGACTGCTTCCCCCAGCTCCCCGCAGCCAGTCCAAAGCAATTTTCCGGATTGTCTGTTGAATGTTTTTTTTTAGTTGAAAATTGTGTAATTTGGCTTTGACAACCGACCATTTGGCTCTAATTTCAATTTGCACAAATTGGACAATATGTTCCACTATTTCTGGGCCTTCTAATCTTACATCCTCTCTTTCAAAGACACATCATTTATACCATAATGTCCATATAACCACTTTCCTACCAATTTCGAAGAAATTCAAATGGAAATTTGTTAGTTCTCGGTTTCTCTGTTCCCAATGTCCTAGGAGAATAGCCCTCCAGTCCCAAGGCCAGTCTAGCCCTGTCACCATATGCAATCCCATCTATGCCAAAGTAATACCGAGCCTGGACATTGCATAAAAATGTTCTCAATGGTTTCTCTAATTTTCCTTCAGAATCTAGGGAAAGTAGACAAACATGATTTACACCATGGGGATGTTAATCCTTTCTGTTCCAGTGAAGAGTGATCAATACGCCAGTCATTTGTAGGAACACAACGATGTGCAATTTGCCATTGTAATGAAGAAAATTTAGCAGGACGTTGCCTTATATTTTTGAAAAAAAATATGTTGTTGATTATGTTCCTATCTATGTTCAAATGCTTGGCCCATCATTCTTGAAAAATAGCGATAATGTTTACTTTTGGTCGGATCATCCTATATGTCGCCTTTACTGTAAGAGACTGCAAGTTCCTTGGTCTACCTCGTTTGCTAATCTGCCACACCCATTCTTCTGGATCTGTTGGAAGTTATGGGATGGGCATCTCTGGATGGAAGGTTTTCCATCCCTTGACCGAGGGGATGAAAAGGGCTCTAATTCGATAAAGATGTGTTGAGGGAAAAAAGAATACTGCGTCTAAGGAAAATTGGATCAGAAATTGATCTTTGTTCATCTTAGAAATACTTTTTTTTTTTTTTTCAACTGGAAACTGGCCCCAGCGTCCCATAACAAGTACGTTCAGAAAGCTTCATCAGAAAATTTCATGAGAATGAGACAAGGAACTACTAGACATCATCTTAGAAATACTTATCAGCGCGCCCTTTGGAAAAATATGTATAATTTGACCAACCACTTTTTAACCATCTGGCCGAAATCCGGTCACCTACTTCCTGAAATTTAATTTCTTTTCTTAGGGTTCTTACCCAGGCCAACGGTATAGAAAAGATGATTTGGTCTTAAGTTTTGGTTAAGGTGGTGAGCATACCGAAGTGTATATTTTAGTTGTCCATCGTTTTCCAGTTTTTTTGACTCGTGTCCCATAAGTCCTTAATTCTCACGAGTCCTCTTTTGACTCAGTGAGACCAAGGAGGGACCGAACTATTGTATATACATTCCTTTGTGTCTATAATCCATCAACTGCCAAAAAGTGGTTGACGAAGTACCTCCTCATAATGATTTGGAAAAGGCCTATTAGATAATGGTAGATGACGACATATTTTTATCAACGTTACCCATAGATCATCCAGTATTAAATCGCTTATGGCACTTCCCCGCTCCCCTTCTTCTCTAGATTGAGCCCTTGCTTTAAGTATCGTCCAATACCGATCCTCTATCCATGTAAGGGGATGTATATGCTCACCTGATACAGGGGCGAGCCTACGAATCTGCTCTAATGCCTACTCGTCACGGTTTGTCCGGGGATAGGATTATTTTTTTGATCCATTGTATTGATAAGGCTTGATATTGGAGTGTGAAATGAAGAATCCCCAAGCCCCCCCTTGTTTTTGGTTGGATTATGGAAAGTCATGCCACTCTAGGAATTACCCTATCTTGTTCATGATTCCCTCTCCATAGGAAAGTTGTTACTTGTCGCGAGAGTTCTTCCAAAAATGGAGGTGTGCTGGTTCTTCCATTTATTCATTTTTTTTAGTGCTGGTTTGGAGATCCATTCATCATGTATGGCAGCCATTGGCAGGTTTGCCTATTGCTGTGAGTGATACTCCCACAATAAACATCGTGGCTCATGTCCACCCAAACGGGGGTAAGAAGTGCAGCAGGCCCCAAAATGACCTTTGGCATCATTTGTGCACCCTGTGAAACGCCATTTTTGCACAGGGGGAAGCCATGGTGCAAAAATGGCAGGAAGAGTTATTTTAGGGCATATGACGCCTTGTGCCCCGTTTAGGTTTAAATGAATAAGCAAAATGTTTCGCCGAGGGGAGGTTTTATCACTTTTCCTAATTCGCACCATGGATTTTGTCAGAAATGTTTGATGTTTTTTTGGGTTTATGAAGGTCATTAAAGGTCACTGTGGAAAGAGCAGGCCTCTTCGTGTTTCTTTCTTCCTTTCTTCTTTCTTTTTGAAAATACTGCTATCTATTTTTGGGGAGCCGCACGTGCTGGAAAACAGGACTTCAACATCCTATGATTGAACGCTTATCCTGAGTTATCAACTTACCACTGATCAAGAATTTTTGTGCAAAAAAAAAGGAAGAAAAAAAAAAAAAAAAAAAAGAAAGGAAAAAAAAGATTTTTTGTGCAGGACCTAACAAATGTTGCTTGCTCTGTTAAGATCCGGAGGATTAACTACGACTTTTTTTTTTTTTTTTCTGGAATAATGACGCGTTTGGAACCGCCTGATAAAAACTCCAATGTGACTATTGTCTTCAGCCAAATAAAACGCCTGGTCATTATCGCGGCAGGTGGACGGAAAGTTGTGCCACATGCAGCTATAATGACCGAGGCCGGCGTTCTATAAGATGGTAGTATACAGAGCACACAAAGTTGTGACTCAAAGGGAAACACACACAAAATGCCGCTGAACACGAGGTTCTGTTACTTGTGTAAGAAACAGGAGAGCATTGATTGCTTTGGCTGCTCGGGAACAAGACTTAGTCAGAAGATTGATTGCTCCTTGACTACCTGAGTCTACCTCTCTAATTAGTAGCAGCCTAGCAGGCAGCTGCAATTTCTGTCTGGCTATCCCCCCACCCACTGGCCACCACGCGGCCGCAAAGTCGCACGGCCGCGCGGCCATGGCCGCCCACGGCCGCCTCCGTGGGTGATTCATAGGTGGCAATGTCTCCACTGCAGTAGTATGACCCTCTGTAGGCCTCACCTCATGCACAAAAGATAAAAGAGATAGTGGTGTATGACCATGTATCTGCCTATGTTCATTTGGTGAGCCGTGGAGCCAGGCCCTATACCCATTTGCATCCATCACATTGGTGGCATCTGCTTTTTGCGATTTCTATGTGGTGAGGCAGAAAGGCATTGGGTGTATTTTTCATAGCTGCACTATTGCCTGACTACACTACACAACACTATACATGCATTTGGACAATTTCTGGACTGGATGTCGGTCAGTTGAATAGCACTGGGGTAAGTTAAACGTGGTTTTTATTATATCAGCTTCCAAATTATCCTAATTGTTCAATTTTGACAAACAATTTTGTTGTTCTCGGTTTCTTTTGGCGGTCTTGAGAATGCTTCAGGTTTCTGGGTACTTCTTGCAACTCACTTTAGGCTTCTTCGATGCAGTTATATTCATGTTTGGATGCCAGAACGACGCTGGCCGGTGCTGGGGGGTTGCCCTGTAACCTGATGATAGCAGGAGCGTGAGGCCTGGTAGAGAGATCTGGGGATGCCTTGGGCCAGGCAATTCAAGTGAAAACCAAGGAGCTGGGGTGAGTCGTGTTGCCCTGTAACCTAGCAGGGTGCGGGCATGAGGCCTGGGAGAGCTCTGAGTCGGCAGGGAATAAGACAGTGTTAGAGAATTTTAGAGGGTTTTGTTAGGGATTCCAGGGGTTCTGAGCATTCAAAGGACTTCAGAATCTGTGGCTTTCCTTTTTGACTTAGTATTTGCTGCTCAAGTAGCCTAGCAATACGTCGGCAGTTATCCATGTTTTTCCTAAATTTTCCTGAACTCCTTTAATAGTTCTCAGATTGTTCTTAGCTGAAGTCAGGTAATGGCCCTGGTATTTCAAATGACTTGTATACTTCTATATGGGACGCTGGGCCCGGTTCCCAGCGCATGCTGCTCCCCACAAATAGACTCATCCAGAAGCACCTTGTCCAGTACGGGACCAAATTCATGTAGAGTGTTGTGTTGTGGGGAGAGGCCCTTGTATTACTCATTCCTAGTCTGGAAAGCTGATAGTTTTTTTTTTTGTTATTTTTTTGACAATTGCTCCAATTTTTTGGTGGGGAGCCTCACCTGCTGGAAAACGGGTCCAGCGTCCCTTTTGCACATTGAGAAGAAACCCAGGAATGAGTAAGGGAGGGACCCCACAGCGGCGCGTAAAATTTTTGGAATTCCCACGTGTGGTGGATGTCATCCGTCGCCATCGGACAGTCTCATCCGCAGGGGATCCCACAGCGTCCACATTGCACGGGGGGTCTGCAGAGGTTGCTTTCCCGAAAAGGAAACGGAGGAGAAACTTTCCTTTTCGGGATAGTATTTTCGGAAGACCCGTGTGGGCGGTGTGGTCCTCGGACATTTCACAGGTACGGCCACCTCCATGCACGCAGCTCTCCGTTGGCTGCGGAAAGGGTGCCCCCCCCCCCCTACCCTTCCGTAGCCGACGGAATTCCTGGTTGGCCGGGGGTACGCACGGGCCACGGGGGGAGTGGAAACACTTCCCCTCGAATTCCAGAAACCGCCGCGCATGTCTGTGGGATTCCGCGGACCACATCTTGGAATTCCAAAATGTTACTGCGCCGCTGTGGGGTCCCGCCCTAAAGAAAACAGTAAGGTCTTGGCTGCCAGCATTGACTGCCCCGGTAAGCCGGAGGGTTAACTGTGCAGCTGATCTTCTGAGGGTTCTGTCCTGTTCCACCATTGTTGTATTATCGTACGCGCCTCTAGAGTGGTGCCCGGTCTCCGGAGGGGCGCCGGAGGCCGGGAAAGCTCAGGGCACGGGGAAAATGAGAAATGTAACCGTTACGGAAGTACGATTTTTGACTCAGAAAGGCGTGATCTTAACTCCTTTTAAGGAGAGAGGGTGGACGTACTTCACTATATTGTGCAAGTTCTAGTTTAGGACCACTGCTGCACTACTTTTTTTCTTTGTTTTCTTTACAAAAGACTCAGCTCATTTTATTGCCACACAAAACAAGAAGGCGCCCTGGAATCTGTCCACAAACAACCCAGAAAAAGAACGTAGTACTGGGACCATTACCCACCTTAGGTGCGGGCTTTGGGATTTGCAGTCTAGGAGCAGAACGCCCAAAGCCGGACCGCTGCCCTGACATATCTCAACCCTGGAAAAAATAATAATAATAACTCCGGAAGGCCATAAGAGCCGCACTAACCGAACCTCGCAAACTTGTTTCATAACCTCTTCTTTTTTTTTTGGTTTCATAGGTTTTAACCGACCTGGAGCCGGGACCGACTAGCATCGTTCAAAACGGTGTGTGGCGTTCTATTCTCATTTAAAAACGCATAAACAATGCTATTTTTCATTAAGCCAGTAGCAAAGAAAAGGACCCAAAAAACGAAAAATCACCAGAGCTGACATCAACATCATGACAGTACAGGCTGTGCATCCACACTTCCACCAACCCGGTACGTCTGCATGCGACCTTCCTGCCGGCCTGTTCGCAGTCTTCCATGGAAATCTTAATATTCTCAATTTCTGCAAAAAAAAAAAAAACAACAAGGCGTGAAGCTTCAAAAACCCCCCCCCCCCCCATTAAAAAAACCATAGTATAGTATTGAAGCTTCGCGCCAACACAAACAGGCCAACTAAATGGCCAACAAATGAATTTTAAAACTTCTACTGGCCTATGGGCAGCTGCCTCGACGAAAACAACGACAAGCAACACTTAGTCTAGCAGTCGATACGCTACTGGATCAACGACTGACGGATGTCACGGACGGCCGCACGTGATCGAAAACGAAGGAGCACAATCGTAAATCGGACCTAGTCGGTCCTGGCTCCTGCAGAACCTAAACCACTTGCAGACAACCCTTTTCTTTTTTTTCTTCTTTTCTTTTTTTTTGGACAACTGGGTCACAACCCTTTTCTGCTACCCAGTTCAGGGGGGGGACCACGGAAGGCTAAGGAAGGGGGATGACAACAACAGTAGAAAGCCAACGACAACAGACACCTTCTGTAAAGGAAAGGGACACGGGAACACAGCCCGATGAAGCGCTGCGCTACCCGGCGTACTCGCTGTCCGGAGATGGAAGCGCTCTGAGTCGGTAGCGAGGGTGGGATTCGGGGTGTGGGGCGGAACTATGTTTTCCTCGATGATCTCTAGGTTCGGCCATCACCCTCAGCTCCGACAAGGGGCTGTGTCTCCCTGTGGAATACCAGGGAGCAGGGCGATTCCAACTCCTCCTACAACAGACATCCTACAACAGAATCTACAAGAGTCAAGTAACGAGTGCAGTGTGAGCACGACGAAGGGAGAGTCAGTCCAGTACGGGACAGCGGGCACATCCAACAGCGGCACCTCTCGAGGCAGTGGGTGGGCAGCCGGTGGTGGTGGGACTGGTGTTGGGAGGAGCACGTGAGAACTACTGTTGACCATCTTGACTGGGAGTGTGAAGACCTGAAGCTCTACGGGCGACGGCGCCACCAGTCGGAGTGGGAGTTCCTCTGGTGGTGGTGGGAGCGTCTCCGTTGGAATTAAGGGCACTGAGTGTTAACTAAGCCACTCTCTAGCACGAAATATTTATGTTTCGTTTGGTGCACTCTTCCTTAAAGTTCCTTTGTTTTCTTCTATGCAAAACCTCGTGTAGTGCAGTAATTTGCTCATACTCTGCATTGGGTCGTAAGGTTGGATTCAGGGAATCCTATTCCCATCTCAGAGCCTTAGTATAACATAGTAATTCCAAAATTGCGTGTAACGTTTATCTCACCTAATCTAGAGGCTATTTCAAGGAGTCTTCACTGCAGGTTGGTAAATGTCGAAGGTTGGGGGTTGTTCGTAGAAGGCAACGGAACTATTGGAGGTGGTGGGAGACCTAATAGTTGTGGGAACGTTGCTGAACTACTATGGCACAATAGAATAGCATTTAGCTGTGAAGAGAGCAAACTTGGGTTGTACCCATTGAGATCTCGGGTGCCTGGGAGATGGCAGTTCCTACAGAGGTCCAAGGGTGCAAGGTGGGAAACCTCGTCACGGCAACCCAGGCTCCCCACGACTACTAGCTGCTCTGTCGGGCCAGTATTGGTGTTGTATTCCTTCGGTGGAAATTACTTGATCTGCTCATTGGGCGAATCCTTTTCTTCAACTCTCCAGATTCCTTTCTAGTTCACAATCTGTTATTTGGCTTTGTTCATTAGGGTTTAGTTTATACCATGACTATTATAATTTCAAATGGCGGTTTGCCGTTTTCTGGCCATCTGCATAGGCTGGACTCATAGGCTCGCTACAGATTTTTCGAACATGGATTTTGAATTGGCGACAGTTCAAGGGTGCTGTCGATTTAGACATTTAAGATTACAATTCCATAGGGATAGCTGGTTTCTCAGCTCTGGTGCTTCACCCTCAGAAATGCATTTGAAATCGTTTTAGGTTGCCGGATAGGTATTAAGACCTTTTCACTGCGCTTCAGGGGAATTCTTTTGAGAAGCTTCTTTGAGATAACAGAGTGAGAAAATGGGACACTGGACCCGGTTTCCAGTTCTGCCGAAGCTGGGTAATGGCCCCAGTATGTTCATCCGGGTTGAAATGTGAGGTCACCGACCTCTTCTGAACTTCTGGGTTTTTTTTTTTTTTTTTTTTTTT
>BFEA01000415.1:234280-250468 GCA_003427395.1 Chara braunii | reverse complement strand
TATACAAGCCACTGTTTTAGGATACAGGAGCTCCCAAATTCATCCGACTAGAAACGTTTCCACTCTACTTTTTTTCCGGTGGCTGATAGCTGGGGCAAAGTACTGGTGGTTGAAAATGGATTTCCTTTTCTTTTTTTTTAGGGGGATGGCCTTGAGATATTATCATCATTGAACTGACTGGGTAGCTCAGAATGATGTATTCTGTTTGTTTTTTTTTGTTTTGTTTTTTTTTTTTAAAGGGAGGGGGGCGCTGTCATTCCTGCCAATTGGGTTTCAATTGTTGTTTATCCTGTTCCTGTCCTGTCTCTGGTGTACTCCTCCTAAACCCCTTCTAAAGCCCTTCTTGGCAGGCCCTAAATCCTGGTTTTCCTATTTCCAGATTTCCGGCGCAATTGGCTATCCCCCCCCCTTCTAAACCCTAAACTCAGACCTTTCCAGTTTTCCAGTCCCTGTTTTGTCAGTCGTCCGCAGCCCCCAGAGTCCGGGACTCCGAGTCCAGACTATGCAGGCCATTGCTCTGTTACGCTGATCATTGTAGTACCTGGATTTGCACTTGGGTCTGTATTTCAACATTCGCGGGGTGTACCAACTGAGGTACACCCATTGGTAAAAATGGATTTTCAAGGATGAGGCTAAGGGTCAGATACCACTACCCTTGATTATTCATTTTTCACCCTCGATTACGAAGATCAATGGTCAGAAATGAAGAATAGGGGCTGTGGGATCTGGCCCTAACCATGAGTCATTCTTAAACCACCAGTACTTCCTAGAGTCGTGCCCGTTAACGCGCCATGGAAAATGCCTAATGAAGGACTAAATGAGGCGCTCAATTATTCTGAAGGAGTGCCTAATGAGGCACTAGATTATGGTGGCAACCTGGCAGGCACATTTTTTCACTTTCGTTTTAAATTTTTCTTTTTGGTTTCCCTTCAGTCGTCCCACTGCTACCATGCCTAAATGGGTCTCGCTCCACTACTATCTGCTGTACGATATTTCGCATAGCGGCCGTATAGCTCTCAGAGCAAAAAAAAACGTATAAAACCTAGTGTCGCTCCACTTACTATCCGCTATGCGAGTCTCCAATTTTGGAGTTCACTACAAACTCTCACAGCACTACAAGACATCAATTTGTCGGCCCAGACTCCAGGCCCTCCATACGATTTTGCGATGCTACGCCGACCTCCTTCGACCACCCTCGGAGTAACGACTTCTGCAGGCTGTGAACTATACGGGATCGCCGGAGGGCGCCATCTGACATCCATACGGTGATTTCCGAAGGTGGATTTCGGATAGTAAGTGGAGCGGTGACTTACTATCTGAAATCGTACAGCAGATAGTAGTGGAGCGACAATGTTTATCCTAAAACGTTGCCACCAGTCCCCGGATTCACAGCAATTTCGTCAAAACGAACATTTTTTATTTTTTTGATGAAATTGAAACAGACTAGTTTTTTTTTAGTAATTTGCCCCGAATTCGCCCGAGCCAGGCCAACCTCACTATGAAAAAATGCACTCATTTATGAGACCAAGTTCCTTCAACCACCAGTACTTGGCCCAGCTATCAATGCCGAGCCGGCTGACCCCCTGCGCGCCAAGTTCGGCATCTGACCCCCTGCGCGCCACGTTTTCCCGAACCGCCACTGCGCCTTTTCAACTTTGTTTTGGCTGGCGCTTCCAGCCATTGAGGTCTGGTACCCCAAAGCCCAGAAGTTGCGGGTCGTTAACGACAACGGCCCACGGGCGATGTATGGGCCAAGTAGGGGGTGGTTTAACACCGTTCGAGAGTACTCAAGAGGTTTCCCATCAGAAGCACGCTGGAATGATTATCGTGAAAAGATCCGGCCGGTCCCCGAAACTAATATGTGCCGCAATGGAATCTCGGAGGCACTGGCCTTAGACCAGGCGGAGGAGTTGCTGCGGAGCGCAAGCGCGCTGACCGGTCCGACAGACGAGGCCCTGCGTGGCTCCGGTTGACTATCTCGGTACTGCCAAGGAAGGCGAGGAAGGCCCGCGACATCGCTCGGCCCACGCAAAGCTAGCGAGGGAGGGCGACGGGTTGTCACCTCGGATGGTCCTTGAGCGAAGTAGCGACACCTTCAAGCGACACTCTGCGCTTGATGAACGGAGAGAAGACGGTACATGGAGAAGATATTGGGACAACTAAGCAGGACATGGAAAGAGAATGATTATCTAGGAAGACGATAAAACAACGTAAACACATCGACGGAGAGGAGACGAGAGGTGGAATTGCGATTGATAAGCCGCACAAGTAATCTAAGAGTGGAGGCGACAAAAGGACAGCGAGGGAGTGGAGGAGAGAGAGTCTATTCAGTTTGATGATGGGATAGGAGGAGAAGCTGGCAGGAGGACAACCACACAATAGACATCGAGTGAGAGGAGGGGAGAGGGCGGAACTGCGGATTGACAAGCCGTACAACCGATATAAGTGAGGAACAAGGGAGGGAACGACAAAAAGTTAGCAACGGAGTGGGTGGGAGAGGGCACCTTTGAGAGGGTGTGTACAGTAGCGAAGGGAGATTCTTGGGGCTCGTGATACTCGGAAAGCTTCGGAGGAGGGAACGCAGGGTGATAGACAGGAGCGGAGGTCCAGAGGATGCACTACACAAGCACGGTGGATGGGAGAAAACCCACGGTGGATGGGAGAAAACCCAGGGGACGGTAAGACTCCCCTTGGCCGGCCGCTGAAGCACCCCTTTGACCTTTCCCGATCCCTTGTGTCCACATCCCATCGGCCCCCCCTTTCCTTAACATCAATACCTATCTTGAAACCACACACGAACGAGAGAAGAACTAACACAAGAACAATATCACATCATCACACGGTGAACATAGTACTGACAAGGAATAAAGAAACACATAATCATATCAACATAAAGAAACACATAATCATATGAACATTCAGGTATTCATACACCCTGTAGGAATAAAAACAATCTCAAACGAGTACAACCCTACACACAAACACGAGACTCAGTGGGATTCACCAAACACTAAACACTTACAAAGTGGTAATGATCGTTCATCCAAGGATATACACACCGCGTAACATCAACGAAAGCAGACATAAAATAGATTCACAAGGGAAACACACACCCTGGGCAAGTGAAATGGAGGGAGGAGTGAACCATGGAGGAGAACAGACCAAGAGACAAACGGATCTGACCAGCTGTTGCTTCACCAGAGGTTGAGGCAAGAGGGCCATGGCGGGACCCCCGAGCTGGGGCTGGGACAAATCACCCAGGCAGAGGTCCCTGTGTTGGGACCGGGACAGGATGGGTCCACATCTGACCATGCTGGCGAAGTGGCGCCCCAGATTCAACAGATTGGAACCCCGCCCAGTCAACGACCTACAGAGACTTGGGCATCAAAAGTGAGGACTCCCTCCATAGAGTCTGACGACGCTAAGGATCAACAAGCGCCCAGCGGGCGAGCTCATAAACCTGATCTCCCTGCTGGGATGCAAGTGACGCAGCGGGTCCAACCTGCACAGCAGCGACTGGACACTCCAACTCAAAAAATGCCCAGAGAGACTCAAGATCTGATGACTGCGCTGGCGGCAGCAAGGAATAGTGTGCATGGAGACTTCCTAGCGCTAGACCCGATCGGTCTGATGAGGGCCCACTTCATACAGAAACTTTACGTTCGCCCCATCAGTAAGATCATTGAAAAGAATGAATTTATTTACCCGCATGCGGTCTTTCTCCACTAGGCTCTTGCCAATAGGGATTTAATCTATGCTAAAAACGCACTCCAGGTTGTTTTCCCAAACGAAGCCACGAATGCACCCATTAATGAAAAACTCCGATAGATTAACGGGAGACCGAGAACAATCAAGACACACTTTCAAGCAGTGCAGGATCATTTCCTGATCGAGACTGTGGATACTCGAGTGATAACAGTAATTACTATCTACCCAATTGACAGGGACAATTTGTTAAAAATGAGGAGGATGAAATTCCGAGGCATGCCGATGGAGATATGCCAGTGGGAGCCGCAAAACCCCATTACAGCTGATCAAAGAAGAGAGCAGCTCCTGAGTAATCACTTCTGGGCGGAGTGCAGATTCGCCCCGATATGTGTCCAGGGATCGATCTTGGCTTACCTCCAACAGATTGCTTCGATCCTCGGTTACGTAAACGACCTGCCCCAAGCTGTCCCCAAGAGAGACGACACCCACCCTCCTTGTGGCAGTGGATTGGGACCCCAATAAAGGATTCCCGGTCAGTGGACAGTGGTCCTTTTCGCAAGCAGACCGTAATTATGCAGACCAAGTCAGCCACCCCCAGGATCCCTGGTGTTACACCTGCAAAACAAGGGGGCATTTGTGCACGGATCTGCAGTGCCCCAAATATCCGTACAACCACACTCAGGGGCTCGTGAGACCGCACCCAGATGGCCCGGGCAAATGGATCCCGGAAGACCGGGCCTATGAAGGCTGGGTTTTCTATAGAAAAGCGATCAATATCGTGGGAGAATGGAGGTGGGAAGGGGAGGGGCGACCATCTCCCTCCCCGGCAAATACAATATCATCCCATGACCAAGCCAGGGGGGGTCAGACCAGTAAGGGATTAAGGCCAGATCTGGCCAAATCGGGCCCATCCTCCACGACCCAGACTAGGAATAAAGGGCTGTGTAGAAGGGACCAATCACAACACGATTCTCAACACAAGTCGCTCCAGCAGCGGCCACAACAGTTGAAGGCCCAACCAACACTTGGGTCGCAGGGGAGTCACAACCTGTTGCGACATAACTTCTCTACCCAGCATGCGCAGCAGTAAGGGGGGACTCAACAGAGGGACTGAAATCCGCCTAACAGGCAGAGCACGAACAGTGAGACACTACAGACTGAACTGACGGAACAGCAGGTACGGTCGGTACAGCCTGTACAGTCAGGGCAGCCTATGCAGCCTATGCAACAGCCTAGCCATCAGAACAAAAGTATTGAGATACAACAGGCTCCACAGTCCGTTCAGCCTACACAGCCTTCACAGCCGGTGAACACTCACCAACCCGGAGACCAGCTACAAACCACTATGGGGGTCACCAAACAACTCGATACGAGTCGCCAGGAGTTGCGGCCATCACCGACGAAACCAACCTATACAACAATCTGCAAAGTTCCAGCAGGCGGGACACTACACTGCCCCTCCTGCCCCTCCTGCAATGCAGGCACAACTGCAGAAACATGACCGGCACAACAATGACCAAATTAAGAACTCTGCACAAAATCCCGTGCAGATTCAGCAGAATCAGCAGGTTGGCCACAGCACCGCCCCTCTTGCACTACAAGCACAGCAGCAGGAACATGATCTCGACACAAACGGCAAGGCTGCTATACAGAAACAAGGACAACCGCAGCAACAGACGCACCGAGACATGGCACCCCCGGCCACACAGCCTAAATTAACCCGCCCCCCCAATCAGCAAGGGACGCAGCAACTGCAGAAAGAAACGTATGGACAATCTCTGCAACAACAACTGCAGAAGGAAACGTATGGACAACCTTGGCAGACTGCTGCCTCCACTCAGCAGACACAGACAAAGAACCAATGTACTAACAGGGGGTTAGGCGGCCACAAACAGCAGGAGCATAGGATGGTGGAAGAGGAAGCCACAATGGAAAAGGCACTGAAGTGGCAGGGCCGAATTACAGAATTGTGTGCCCAACAACTCTCCAAAAACAAGGGAGTTCAACAGAATTCACCCCCTAATGACGAGCACACGGGGCGGTTGTCCACCCCAAACCATGGATTAAGGCAGATGCACTATCAACAGGACGCCCCCCGACAGGAAGTAATGGACACAAATCTGGCACCCCCTGCCGCTCTCAACTGCACAGAGGCAACAAGGACATCAACCATTCCCCCCACCAAAACAGATGCGCCTTCTTTAATGGAGGGGTTGGAGAGGGCAACAGAGGATCCAATGGGACGACTGTCGATGGACCAGGCGGGTCCCATGGCGGGACCTGCGGATAATCCCACAGGTACGGCAATAGTCCTGGCTGGACTAGACGACTACACCTCTCATCGAACATTCACTGTCGACCCGGCGCTGACCCCACTGCTGGAGGATGCAGTAAGACAAACCTTGAACTTCCACCAGGTTTTGGGGGGTGACATACAAACACGACCCTATCCACAACAGCAGCCGGTGATCCAGAGGCAACAAATTTGTACCCTTCCGGCTGCGACCTCCGAGCCGCCTGAGGAGCCCCCTCCCCTTTTGGGGATTGAGGTACACATGAGGGACAATGCAATTACCCGAGACTCCGAGAGGATTGGGAGGACCTAACACAGCAGCCTTGTTCACCACCCGGCCAAGGCACTGAGAGAGTCCCCAAACGACTCTCACGGTAAAGAGCAGTCAAAGCAAGGCTCAAAGTCATAACAGACACACTACTTATGGGGCTCATGGCTCATGGAAACCACATGGTCATTCCCCCACTGCACTGGGAAAGCATCCGGAGAGCCTTTATGAACACAACCTCCTTAACGCAGTACATTGACAATTTCCCTGACCCGCCCACGATTGATTGACACACAGTTGCAATGCGGATCCGAGATGCCATCTTTAACCTCAGGGACAAAGTGAGAACAACGAGGCTACAGAAGGGATAGCTGCAAACTGGAACAGAGCAGCACCTCACACTGGAGCCCGCCGACCCGAGAGACGGTTAATGGAGGCCTCAATTTTCAGACCACTGGTTAGGCCAATTATAACAAAAGTCGAGGGTTATTTTAACCAAACTTGCCACCAATTCATAGAGTGGAGATCATACTAACCACTTTTCAGGGTTGAGGGGGTTAACGAGGGCTGAAAATTGGGGGTCCCTGTTAACCGCTTGTGGCCGACCCAGAACCATCACAACGGCAAATCGACTAGGAGGGGATAAGATGGTCGGTTGTAATAATATAGGAGTTGGACAATGTCATGATGGGCAACCCAAATGATAAAGCCTTGACGTTAACAGGGCCTGAAATTTTAGCCCCGCCACACCTTCTCGGGCCCCTGGCAGAGCGCTGGCAATTAACAATGCCATATTTGCAACTATATGGTACAAAGTGGCCTTCTGGCAAGTAAGTCGGAGACAGTTAAGGTCATTAAAATGGGCTGCGTCTGCCTACCTCTGACGAGGGGACCATGAATTTACCAAGTGTATTAGGAGGGTGGCATGGGACATCATCACACAGCCACGAGCCAAGGGGGGGTTAGGCATAATAGACCAGGAGAATGAAACAAAAGTTTTGATTTTTAAGTTCCTGATAAGATGGGTGTTAGGCAATGATATCCTCTGGAACCATATGCAGCCATTCAGATCTCTGCCCTGGCCCCACAATGCACAGATAGTAATCGAGTCCATCCACTGCAATGACTAACTAACAATTACTGGTCGCTCCCTACGCCGCCTTGGAACAGAAGGGATGGTACGCCCGCCTCCACTGCCAAATGGGATCTCAAGGCTGACCCCCTGTGGACAGATATGTTGAGGCTCTGGAGAGAACGAGGTCCGACCCAGGAACCTGTCTCGCTCAAATGGGTATGGAGACAACCTTTGTTTGGGAACCCCTTCATAGTAGATCATACACGTATATCCCTTTTCGCTGCAAACAGGCTCAAGATGGCTCCTCTGGGTGAGAAAAGGGATATACACAGTGTCTGATCTGTGGAATATCCACGCAGGCACATGGTTATCGGTCCACGACGTCCGACAAAAGTTGCCCCATGTTAAAAAACCGAAGAAGAACTGTACGAGATCCAAGAGGCGGTTCCCTTGGCATGGGTGCTAGAACTCAAAAGAGGCCCGACAATACGGCCAAGGGACTGGGTGGTGCGACCAGAGGACTGGCCGATCCCCATGGTGATATATACTGTAGAGGAGGTTAGCCCTCAAGAGGCGAGCCTTAGGGCATACACACCACGACTCCCAGAAGAAAGATGGTCCAAATTGGACCGACAAGACACCCTGGACCGTCAGACACCTGTCGTAGGACTCGTCACATATGTGTGATCAGTGATAATGACAAAGGACCCTTCGTGTATGAGCCAGTTGTACCCCTCTGCCAGCTACCATTCAACCCACAAGAATAGGAATGGGACAAGGGGGACTCCTGTAAACTGCAGATATGGCAGTACACGGTAAAGGAAGGTTACAAAACAGCAAGAAAACCGACACACATATCTGAACCGATCAAATTGCCATGGGCAAGGGACTCGCCTCTCAAAGCAGAAGACTTTGACATAATCAAATGGGCCTCATACGCGGCCATACGACCTACAAACTTGCGGGCACTGCAGTGGAAGATCATCCACAGGTGTCTTCCTACCCAGACTGGATTGTGTCGAGAACAAATTTGGAAGACCGAGGTGTGTTGTCTCGACTCTGCACCTACTGCAGTGGGACCTCCCCTAAGAAACGAGCTACACTCGAACACTGCCTGGTGGACTGCACCATGGTCGCTCAACTCTGGCAATGGTGGGATGCAACATGGCATCATCTAACTCGCAACCACCTACCATGAAACCTCAAGATCATCCTTTCGGGGAAATGCCCCCACAAAGGGAGAGGTGGACACCATTTTGCCTCAACCTGTTGGCGGTAACAAGACTACCAATGCTAATGGTTGCGTGGCGAATGAGATGTGCGCATGAGCACATGCAGCATACATATGGTTTCAGGGAGGCTCGGGCTTTGATTCTAGAAACAATCATTGTCAACACACATGACGCCTGGCAAAAGCTCATAAATATGTTGCGAAAGGAATCAGATATAAACAAACGAAATGAACTCTCGGATAACTTTCGCTCTATCTGGGTGGACAGCGCAGGGGATATTCCACAGATCAGACACTGTGCCTGCGTGGATATTCCCGACCAGCGCTGTCTGATTTGGAACAGAAGGGATGGTACGCCCGCCTCCACTGCAATGACTAACTAACAATTACTGCAATGACTAACTAACAATTAGTAATCGAGTCCATCCCCAATGCACAGATAGTAATCGAGTCCATCCCCAATGCACAGATAGTAATCGAGTCCATCCACTGCAATGACTAACTAACAATTACTGGTCGCTCCCTACGCCGCCTTGGAACAGAAGGGATGGTACGCCCGCCTCCACTGCCAAATGGGATCTCAAGGCTGACCCCCTGTGGACAGATATGTTGAGGCTCTGGAGAGAACGAGGTCCGACCCAGGAACCTGTCTCGCTCAAATGGGTATGGAGACAACCTTTGTTTGGGAACCCCTTCATAGTAGATCATACACGTATATCCCTTTTCGCTGCAAACAGGCTCAAGATGGCTCCCCTGGGTGAGAAAAGGGATATACACAGTGTCTGATCTGTGGAATATCCACGCAGGCACATGGTCTGATCTGTGGAATATCCACGCAGGAGTTATGAGGGGTATAATGGCAAAAAATCCCTCCATCCCCACACCAAAATGTTATTTTCAGTTCCCATTTTAACTGACCAACTTCGTCCTTCTCCCGGCCTGATATCCCCCCTCATAACTCCTAATCCTCTCTCTCTCTTGGACCTTTCCAATCTCTCCCCCTAACCGTTCCCTCAATCCTGCCCTACTACACCCCCCTCCCCTCCCTTCCCGACCACACCCGCTTCCCAATCCCATCGCAGAAGACCGGCCAAGCAGGGACTTCCCACGGGTGACGTAGCAAAGGGGATTACTCCCCAGAGATAGAAGATGCAGCCAGCCCCAACCATACATCGATTCTCGAACAATTGACCGTTCCTCACAGAGTCACAGGTGGAAGGGTGCCAAAGTAGTGGAGACAGACCCAGACAGTACTTGTAAATGACAATACAACGACAATGCGACATTGTCAAGATACAATGACATGATAGCACAATGACATGGGTTTATGGGTGGGTGGGAACAAGGGGCGGTTGAGGCCACCTCATAATAATCGACTGGTTTTTTGGGCTACGAGAGGGTGGGAACAAGGGATGTCCATAAAGTTAATGGGTTAAATGGGTTTATCGGTGTGCTTGGATGGAGGACAGGTGCATAAAGTTAATGGGTTAAATGGTTTTATCGGTGTGCTTGGATAGAGGATATGTCTAAGGGGCTCGATTCACCATATCCCACCCAATACGTGTCATTTTTGGGACAAGAAACACAACTAGGAACAAACTCAAATGCAAATCATGAAGCACAGGGCTACTGTCAACAATGACGTAATAAGCCTTGCATAATGCTATAAGTAGATGGACTATAACTGATAGTCATCCAGACCTCATTAGATTGGGCTCGATGCCTCAGTTTGTTTTTGAGATACTGTTCATCTGCTGGATAGGGTCCTTCCATCATCTGACATATAATGGTTAACGTGCATATAGGTAGGTGAAGTTATCAACACATCTCTGCATAGGGACGCTGGACCCGATTTCCAGCAGATACATTCTCATCATTGTACATGGACACTAGACCCGTTTTCCAGCAGGTGCAGCTCCCCACCAATAGATGGAGCCTTCAACGTTGGGACCTACTTGTAGGGGATGCTCTTATCACCTCACTAAGTAGGTTTCCCGTATACAAAGTTAAAAAAAAAAAAAAGAAAAAAAAAAAAGGCGCCGCAATGGAGGGATGGGTGGTCTATTAAGAAACACACTCAAACATACGAGGAAGTTCCTTCTCGCTTATCGCATGTACACAAGAGGCTTGCATTGAACCGGAATCAACTCCCTCATGAAGGATCGCCGCGTGTCCTTGCACAACCCCAATACCCAAGTGTGTCCTCCCGTACTAGTCCTGATGGCCGCCCATCTATGGCACAGTGGTTGTGATGGCAGTGCATCCATCCCCTTGCCTGCATCGTGTGCCGTCCCCGATGGTCCAACACCAAGATGCTCCAACCTGTCAACCCTCTATATCGTCCCCTACAACATCTATGGCATCCTCCATGTCGAGTCTCCTTGAACGAGTAGTCCTATGGCCTGCGAGACCTGGCCTAGAATCCCTGAATTTCTTCGTGACCCTGTTGATGCTTCTCCAAGATACGGTATTCCCCTTCCTCTCAGACACAAGGGAAGGAGAGTCCTCCTAACCGTCTTGTGATGAGGGTGCGCCTGATCCTCTTGAGCGTCCACATCCACCTCCACCAACACTCCCTCCTGAATCTCGTGGTCGTCTGACACTTAACCGTCCTGTGATGCGGATGTTCCTGATCCTCTTGAGCGTCCACCTTCACCTCCACCACCACTCCCTCCTGAATCGCGTCACGGTGGTCGTCCGACACTCCCTCTACAATCATTGTATCCCCTCCCACCATACTCCCTCCGGACTCGCGTGATACTCCACCAGCTCCAACTTCGTCGATAGGGCGCAACCTTGCCACAACCGACCATGTCCCCCATGATACTCCCCCGGACTTCACCACACATAGACCTATCAACTGCTCAAATAAATCGACCAACTCCATCAACCATCCAATGAGCCCTGACATAGTGACACACCTTCTGGTCTCAAAGGAGTGGTTGGCACAAAACTCACCTTCTGGTCTCAAAGGAGTGGTTGGCACAAAACTCACCTTCTGGTCTCAAAGGAGTGGTTGGCACAAAACTAGGGTTTGGGACCTTTTTCCATCGCGGACGTGAGTAACGCCCTGCTTGTCAACTTTAACCTTATCGCGATCAAGGCTAAGCTCGAGTGAAGAGATGGTTGACACACATTCGTTTGCAATCCCCACCATGATCAACTCGCCTGAGTCGCCTCCCCCTGCGTCTTCGTCAACCACTGGCAGCCCAAACGAAGCCTCTTCATTGACAATGTATTTGGCCCATCCTCATCTCTGCCCTAGCCTGTCCGTCGACAATGTGGCCCTTGTTTGGCCCATCCTCATCTCTGCCCTAGCCTGTCCGTCGACAATGTGGCCCTTGTTTGGCCCATCCTCATCTCTGCCCTTGTTGTTATTTCCCTGTGTGCACCCTTGTGCACCTCCCATTGTATGGTAGTGCCTATCTACAATGCAACAAAATCTTCTTGTCCTCCCTCCTTAGCCTGTGTGGCGTCACCACCTCCAACCCGAGTCTTTTTGTCGTTGTTGGCTCTGTCGAGTGCAACTCCATGAGACATAGTTGCGCCATCGACTGTCGGCCCCAATGCACCTCCACCACCCTCCCCCTTATCATTGTCCCTTTGAGGCGCAACCCCAACCCCGCACGACTCCTCCATAACTACCTCCTCCTCATCCTCGTGCCTTTTGCCCTCCTTGTGTACCTTCATTGTGCCCTCCTATCCTCCCTCATCACCTCGTGTGTGTGCACGGTCGTACTGTCTATGCCCATAATATGTGCTCTCGCACCCTCCACAACAAGGGGATGCCCTAACTCTATTGCCTTGGTTGCATTTTGTTGTCGTCCAATGTCGTGTGTAATAAGGCAAGTGGCCACCATCACCCCAAGCTACTCGCCATCGTGGCGGTTTCTGCGCTCCATCTCAGTCTGTACAATATCCTTCCTCTCCATGGTCGGAGTTCTGTACTCAGCCTCGTCGCCACACCTACGATCCTCTCCAGTGATCCTCCTTGCCTCCGCCAATATCCCTGAAGTCACTCCAGCAAACGTGTGCCCTATCTGATGTGCTCCATTACACACGGTGTTTAATGATGCCCCCCTACACCTCATGCAGACAAAGTGGGGGGGGGCACGTCAAAATCATCCCGGAAATGATGACAGAATGTAGGACTGTAGCGAACCGTGCTCTGCCCCGCCACCTGCCTCACGATGTAACGGAGTCATAGCACACCGTCCGTCAGCCGCATCGTCCCCCGGTCCACCGTCGTCCTTGCCATCTGACCCTTGATCTACTGCAGTTGTCGCGACATCTGCAGGCTTGGGCCTGACAACTCCGAACCCCTCAGAATCGTTAACGTCAACAACATCTCCCTCATCATAATATAAGGATTGCCCAACCTATGATCGCATGCGCACTCTCAAGGTTGCATGCTTCACCCTCGTCTGCGGTATGCCAGGGGCTCAGGGGTGAAACCCACTCATGGGCGACAATTGCTCTAATGATCCCACGGCCTCATATCTCCGCTGGCCACCCTGTCACTACCAGCCTGTGGCCGCAGTGAGTGATCATCTGAATCGTTGCCCCCTGTTCAAAGTTCTCCAGATCTATTCACATCTCAGTCTCCATGACATTCATAGCCTAAGGGTCAACGAGAGGATCATTCTCTATCTCCTCGTCGTGTGGCTTGATGTGAGAGACACGATGACCAAACACCCTCTACACCAGAGGAGGACGTCGAATCGTGAATCCCGTTGCATCCTCTGCGCTTGCTGTCAAAGCTCCTCCTCCAAGACCGCTTTTGATGGCAAGGTCCCCAAGCTACGGGGCTCGGGGACCTCGTCTAAGCCCTCCTCTAGATCACCCCATGGCAACACGTACACCCTCCTCCTCTCCTTGCACGGCATGAGCTTAAGCTTCACAATGATCTCAACCAACTACGTGAGCTTGGCGAACCCAAGCCTATTGCAGCGCCGATCATGCATACACTCGTACACTGCCCAGCTATGAATCCCCTTGACCAGTGACCGACCATAGTCGGGGCAGCCCGATAATGACCGGGACGGTCACGTACTTTGCGGGTTGTGGCGTCGGGCGTTACCGGCCCAACCAGGATTCAAGAATGACAGGAAAAGTCATTTTGGGGTCTGCAACACCTTTTGCCCTGTTTGGGGGGAAATGAATACAAAGGTTTCGTCGCGGAGTGGGTTTATAACTTTTCTCGATTAACAAACTTAGGTTAAAGGACCCAGGCAAAACACACAGCGGGACGGTTTGTGTTTCTTAGCGTAGGGCAACAATCAACAATTTGAAACATAGGCATGAATCAACTAGTAGTTTAAGCCACCACTACCTTTCACCGGCAAGCTTGTGCGATACAATTGCCTGCTTCCACATTCTAAGCAGGCTCGCCCTCGAGGACCTCGTTAGATGGCTGACCCAACCAACAAGCAAAAAATGACCCAATTACACGGCAAATGAAAATGAGTTCTAAATAAGCAAAAAGAACACGTACAAGAGGGTCACTCACGTGCCAACGCTGCCAAGTTTAAAAATAGCACGACACTTTCTAATAAGCGTGGATGTGGAAACTACTAACAACAGGTGCTGACCGTGGTGTGCAGAGGGTCAGGGTTCAAAAATTGCAAAAAACAATCATTATGGTGCTATGTTTTATATTTTTGCTTAATATTCCAAATTGTCGTCAGTGCCCGCTACAACAAACCTTAGTTTAGTGTTTTTTTTTTGCATTTTCAGAAGTCAAACCATGAGTCAGACTCGGATGTAGTCATTTCAAAAAACAAAAAACCCGCAATGGTTCATTCTTGAACTTGGCATGCAGAATGAATTCGCCACAAACACTGAATTTGTAAAAACCTAACAAAACCACAAAACCTAGTTTTATAGAATGAAAAAGTAAAAGTCAAACTGTTTTTTTTTTTTTTTTTCCACATAAAAGAGAACGTGTTTACTGTTTATCGAGAAAAGAGGCAAAAAAACGGACAAAAAGTCTAAAATGTGCAAGAAAAAATCATTTCAAGCAAATAGCATGTTATAAGACTACAAGTCATTCTCAATAGATTGGCAAAAAACATAGCTCAAACATGACAATCTTTAAGAACTACAAAGCAAACCCGAAAGATGTTAAAAAAAACAGTTTCAGTGAATACTCATATATAGAACTATAAGTCGTTTTCAGCAGTTTGGTAAAAACCAAGCTCTGCGAAAACTAGTTTATAGAATTATAAATTAAAATAAAATTTATAAATCCATTGTCAAAAAATATATGCTATGTGAAAGAAGAATTCAAAGAACTTTTGCTTAGGAGACATCTTCAAATTCTCCGCCAACCACGATTAAAAATTAAAAAATTAAAAAATATTTTAATAAAAACAGTAAAAAATAATATATTTGTCCATGTATGAGAGAACTTATCCAAGCGAACGTATTCGTGAACAGGAAAACATGTGTGCGTATTTGGAAAACCCTCAAATAGGTTCGCCTTGGTACATACCTAATAGAACTACAAATATGGTTTTTTTCGATAAACAAAAAATTATTATATTTGAGTTTCTGAACAAACGATGTTTTGCAAGGTAGTGATTTTTTGTAGAAAAACCTGTTTCTCTCCTCACCACTTCCAGTGGTCCTGAAAAAGTACTTTTCTATTCCTTTTTTGCGGTTAATTTACTTCACATAGAATTTTGTTTATGTAGGAGGCCTGAAAAATGTACTATCAAAATCTTTTTAAAAAATAGTACAAACTTAACAATTTTTTTTGTTAGGTTTTCACGAATCCTATGTTTACAGGAAAAAGAGGCTCAGAGGTACTGGTAAACATGGTGACTGACATTTCGTCAAAATGAACATTTTTATGATTTTTTTATTTTTTTAACGAAATTGAAACCGAGTTTTTTGGCCGAAAGTTCGGTCAAATTTGTTGTTCCTGAGGCTCTGACGTTCTTAAAACGCTGGAACGTCGGACCCTCAGCAACAAAAAATTTGGACGAGTTTTCGACCAAAAAGCTTGGTTTCAATTTCCGTCAAAAAATAAAAAATGCTACGTTACCGCATCAGACGTTAGGGACCCCCCTTCACCGTCCGGGATTGTCCGATTGGACAACCGGTTGGTTGTCCGCCTTGGGCCCCACGTTCGATAAAAAATAACAAAAGGAGGGGGCACTGGAATGGGGACTTAGGCGGAGCGGGGGTCTACTGCGGGCATAGATGAAGCAGGGGGACCAACAAGAAGAATTGTCTTAGGGCTTCCAAAAGCGAAAAAAAGATGGCCCAATATGGGTTGTCGAATCTGGGTCATCAGATCTGTTAGATCGATGGCCCAGCTTGGACCATTTTCACATTTGAAATGGGAGCCCTGACTTCCTCCCATGCATGGGTCCTGACCTGCACGGTGTCGGCGGATTTCGGTGTTGCTGTTGCCGAACTCCGATGCTGCTGAGGGCAACCCCAAGTGTCATCACCCGCCCGCGCCAGGTGATCCACCTCCCCTTCCTTTATTGTCCTCCTCCTCCTCCTTCTCCTCCTCCTTCCGCTCCTCCTTTTCTCCTCCTCCTCCTCCTTGTTTTCTTCTTCCTCCAACTTTTGTTCTTTCTCGTCCTCCTCCTCCAAGTCCT
>BFEA01000415.1:223146-234150 GCA_003427395.1 Chara braunii | reverse complement strand
CTCCTCCTCCTCCTCCTCTTCCTCCTCCTCCTCCTCTTCATCCACCTCGTCCTTGTCGTCCTCCTCGTCCACCTTCTCCTCCTCCTCCTCTTCTTCTTCAACCTCCTCATCCTCCTTGTTGTCCTCCTCCTCGTCCCCCTCCTCCTCCTCCTCCTCCTCGTCCTCCTTGTTCTCCTCCTTGTTCTCCTCCTACTCCTCTTCCTTGTCCTCCTCCATCGCCTCGTCCTCCTCACCCTCCTCCTCTTCTTCTTCCTCCTCCTCGTCCTCCTCTTCTTCTTCCCCCTCCTCGTCCTCCTCCGCTTCTTCAGAATCTTCTTCCTCCCCGTCCTCCCATTCGTCGTTCTCCTACTCGTCCTCATCCGCCCTCTCCTCCTCCTCCACCTCCTCCCCTGCCACCACGACGCTGCCGCCATCTCTCGCCGCGACAAACACTTCCCCTTCTCACCATCGTTGTCCATATCGCCATCTCCCATCCCCTCTAATGTTTTTTTTTTCCCAATCAATCAATCAATCAATCAATCAATCAATCAATCAATCAATCAAATCAATCAAATCATTCAATCAATCAATCAACCAATCAAATCAAATCAAATCAAATCAAACCAATGAAACTAAGGCGCGCAAAATTCCTAATCAAGATGAAACTTCACACAACTTGCAAGGATAATTTCGGGAGTTGCAAAATGAAGGAAAACCCAAAAAATCAAATTAGTCAACGCAAGCCATCCATCAAACCATATCAAGGACAAACAGTGGAGAATTATGTTGGAATCCGAAAAGCACGACCGAAAACATAGTGTACAACCCCAAATGATAGGAATGGTATGAAACTCGATGTGGTCGTTTGGTGGAAAATTTAATGTGATCTGGATCGGGTAGAGGAACTGGACTGGATTTGGAGCACGGAATGCACAAAGATCGTTGCCCTCGTCGTCATCTCCCATCCTATCGAATCAATTGATTTGATGGGATCTTCATTCGTTTGTTTGATTTGATCGATCAATCGATTGACTGATTGATTGATTCAAATAAAAAAAAGGTAACCGCATGCGTAGGTGATCGTGTGCTCAATCACGCAGGCCCCTTCCCAGTCCTTCCCCTTCCCCTCCTCACCTCTTCCCCAGCATCCTCCTCCTCCTCCTCCTCCTCCTCCTCCTCCTCCTCTTCTTCTTTGTCCTCCTCCTCCTCCTTGTCCTGACCACCCTCCTCCTCCTTGTTCATTGCTTGCAGTTGTCCACTACTCCTGTCCGTCCTCGTCCTCCTCCTCACCATCCCCCTCCTCAGCCCGAAGACTGTTTCTCCTTTTTTTTGTGGCCGGAATTTTTTGGAGGGTGTCCCTGGTGGTGCACAGACCCCCCGATTTTTTTTATTTTTTATTGTCCCTTCTTGATGGCCAAAAGCCGTTGTCCGCGATCCCGGACAACTCCCCCCCGACCCTCTCCCCGAGACGTCCGCGGGATACATCTCCCCATCAGACAGCTGGCAGCATAGGAAAAATGCCCATTTTGACGAAATGGCAGGTTGGTTGTATAAGGAAGCATGCTTGGATCCTATTTTACCTGATCAACCTTCTTTGTTCTTCTTTTCTTCTAGAAAGTTAACATCTTTCACAGAAAAGAGGCCACTTTTCCACAGTTTCCTTCTGGGCCAGCCTGTGGGGCTGGCTGTGGGAAAAATATTTCATTGTCAGATGTCACGCTGATGGACGATTCTGAACAGTTCTGAACGACTATCTATCAGTCCGCACGCATCTCACTGACAGCCTATCCTCCGGGCACAGGGGCAGGGTCCTGCTAGCAGCAGGCTAGGTTCAGAATCTCGATCAACGTGATTGTTGACCATGCAGATCTTTCATCTGGACGGCTGGCAATTGATCAGCCGCATCTGAACTTATCCTGCAGCTGCCTTCTTTCCGAATAAAATGAACGCACCCATGAATGTATACAAGCCATTTTTCCCAGACTGAGTCCGATAATCATGACAAGGGTGCACTTTTTGGGGGGCAAGGCTTTTACAGTGGTTGGAGAGAGCCCTGTTTTTTTTTTTTTTTTAACATACACGCACCCAGCGCCATCTATTCGGGGGGCACAACTCCGGTTGCTTATCACCGGTGATCATTGTTACACAGCACAAGATTGCCTAACCTCTGCGGCCCTACCCACCGGCCCATGTGGGGGCACCCCTCACCGCCCCTGGTGTGTGTACATGGTCGTGGGCCCCCATTCTGGTTGGGAAACATCCCAAGGTACCCAGACAGTCAGAATGGGGGCTCGCCCGGCAGTCCTATACCGGAGCGTGCCTACGAGGGCGCCCACTTGGCCAACCGCTGATGGCTATCGTGCACACTTTTCTGCCTACTATACCCCAATCAAGTCCATGCCTTCCCCCTCAAAAATCCCCCAAGCATCACACCCTATCTAATTCCTGCTAATCCGATCAAGCATTTTCCCTACCTCCCCAATTCTACTCAGCTCTAATTAGGGCCTCGTTCGACACCACTTGAAAATACTTGAGTTTCAAGGGCGCCGTAAACCAGAAATAATTGTGATTAATTTACACTAACTTGATTTATGGTTCCACGTGCACTTGAGGAAACCCTTGAACAAGCTGCACTTGAAACCGAAACCCACGGCTTGACCAATCCCGGACCAGGATCCCCTGCTGGAAAAAAAAAGAAAAACAAAAAAAGCCCCACTCGAAGTGCTCGGAGGTATCCATTTGCACTTGAACTCAAGGTACCTCGGGGAGGTACCTTGAGTTCAAGTGCAATTTTGCCCCAGCCGCACTTGAGTTTCAAGGATTTGCACTTGAGAGCAGAAAAGTGAAAAACATTACGACCGTGTCATTAGGGAGGGGTGGAACGAAGATTTTTCCTTCAACCCTTGACGACGCTGGCCGGAGCTGGGGTGAGTTGTGTTGCCCTGTAACCTAGCAGGATGGGGGGCATGAGGCCTGGAAAGCTGGGCAGGGAGTAGGACAGTGTGGGAGATCCTTGGAAGGTTTTGTTAGGGATTTTGCAGGATTTGGGGCTTTTGTAGGACTTCTGCAGTCTACTCCCGTCTTTTCTGAGTAACGGGTAAGGGATTGAGGTGAGAGAGAGAAAGGTATCACGCGTCCTGCTAGTGAAGGGGCTAGCTGGTAGGACAGAAATAGGGCATAGCAGCAGTAGAGATGGTGGCTTTGCTGCAGTAAGTCTTGCCGGAGTGAGGTACAGAGGTCTGTTGGTGGATTCCCGAGTTTTTTTTTCTGGATTGGGTTTAATTCTGTATTTCCTTACAAAAAAGGTCTGAAGTAGCTCCAAATACTTTGAGCCAAAGCCGGGTGATGGCCCCGGTACCTTAATTTCCAAATTCCACCCTTAGGTCAATTGGACTTTCCTGGTAGGTTCATAGTCTCATTGTCATGAAATTCTCTGATGGCTTTTCTGAACATACTCGTCATTGGACGCTGGGCCCGGTTCCCAGCTCGTGCCAATATGTGAAGATATGGTTGTATCTATGGGACGCTGGACCCGGTTTCCAGCAGGTGTTGCTCCCCACCAATAGATGGAGCACGGGTTAAAAAAAAAAAAAAAAGTGGTGTCGGACGAGGCCCTACTCCCCCATGTCCTCTATCCTTCTCTTTAAGGAGAGAGGCCTCTTACTTGCCCTTCCTTTGTCTTTCCGACTATGGAAAGTCCGAACAGTCTTGGACCTTTCCTCTTCTTTCCTTTGAAATGCTCAGCAGCCTGTGTAGTCAGGAGTTCACTGTGTACTCTGTTCTGCCGTATGGTCCAGTCTTCATTTTGTCCCTTCTTTTCCTGCGTTATGACAAAGTGACCTCGTGCCTGTGTAAGTTTTCAGGCGACTTCAGACTTTTGCATCCGGTAGGCCCGACCCACGATTCCGCCTCAGAACCGGACACCTGGGAAACGGACTGCTGGTTTACCGCTGATCAGGGCATATGCATCCTCAAATGTCCTACCCTGGTCCCAAATGGCCCCTAGCTCAGTTTGTCGGTTATGCACCTTTGTGGCTTAGGGTGTGGGTTCAAATCTTCAAGTCTACACTCTGGTGTGCTGCACTGGATATTGGTATGGGGGGTGGGTTCGAATCTTTGGGCATTCACTCCGGCATGATGTTCAATTTTTTTTTTTTTTTTTATAAAGACTCTGCAGGAAATACTAGTTGAGGTGATATGAGCACCCCCGGCATGATGTTCTGAGTATTGAGATTGTGGATTCACTCCACAGAGCTTAGGGCCATTCACAGACCGCCTTTGCACTGTAGCCCAGATGGATTGGGTGCCTGTGTTCACTTCCACAGTTTGTGGGTTCAAGTGTTGTCATGCCCAGTGGGGCACTTGTGGCACATGCTACAGGCCTGGCGTTAGACCTCAAAATACACCTGTTATTCAGAGACTCAGGTTGCAGATTCAATCCCTCCCATGCCAGAGTGTTGCAGATTCAATCCCTCCCATGCCCGAGTGGATGCTTAGGGGCAGGCTTTCTTTTTTTTTTTCGAGCAGCTGCTAGGGGTGCTGATAAGAGCAGACACCTTCTAGCACCGTCAGGGAGGCTCCATCTATTGGTGGGAGCAGCACCTGCTGAAAATCGGGTCCAGCGTCCCACGGCCTGTAGAGTACAATGTAAGAAATGAAAGTAGTGCAAGCATGAACTGTCAGTATGCATGAGGTGGCTGGGTGGTGAGGGGCTCAGCACTCTGTCAGACCTGTTTTTAATGGAGCATTCAGCGAGATATCGTTTATGGTGTTGTTACTGTGACCTATTGAATGTCAATTACTACCTATCTACTTGTTGCCTTGTGCTGTCGTGTCTGTGTCTGTATATGTGCAATTGCACATTGGATTGTGCTGTGTGGGGTGTAGTTGAGGGTGTTCCTAAGCGTGTTTCTTGTCCCATATTGCGATGTCCTGTGTAATGTGTGGTTGAGAGTATTCCTGAGTGTGCTTCCTGTGGTACATGCATGTGTGTGAGTCAATTTGTCAGTGGGCTAATCCTATCAGACGCAATTATGCAGCCGATGAGACAAAGAGTTATTGGATCTTCTTCACTGTCCAGGCTGCTCTTTTGTATCCTTTCACCAAGTTCATGCCCCGTACATCTGTCTGGCCTCCAGTGGGACCAGCAGGTCCCTTTAAACCCTTAAACCCTTTAACCCTTAAACCCTTAAACCCTTAAGCCCTTAAACCCTTAAACCCTTAAACCCTTAAACCCTTAAACCCTGTTGGCCGTCATGCCTCCTATTGGATGGGCTGCATTCCTGTGCGGTGCTATGACAGTGTGAGGTGAGGTGTTAGCGTGGCTGTGTGGGGCAGCCTTGGCCACCCCCTCGGTCCCCCTGTTCCCACCCTCCCAAGAACCCATATGTTCCCACCCTCCCAGTCTCCCAGCAGTGGGAAGCAGTCCGGTGTCCACTAACAACTGTACATTGCCGCCCAATGCTCGGTCCAGTCTGGGTCCGTTGTCCGGACGTGGGGGCAGGCTGCCGGTTCCCGTCCGAGCCTGGATGGATGGTGCTCCATCGACTAGGGGGGTCTTGAGCCTGCTGTCTTGCTGGCACCGCTCTGGGCCATCAGAGTCTACGGTTCGCTGCCTGGATTAGATATGTGCCTGCTGTCTGCGACCCAGCAGCTGGGCTACAGTGCATTCACCTTCTAGGGTCAGGCACTCCTTGGGGCCATGGCCCGGATGGCCCAATAAATTGAACCCGTTGGGGGTAGGTTGTTCTTGATGAGAATGGAAGGGCTGCTCGCAGCACCTTAGGGGGACCAAGGGTGACACCTGTGCGACTGGGTACCATTAAGGTCTCTTGGTCCGGAATACTCTTGGGCGTTAACCCTGAGATGAGGGGGGTTGGTCCCTGGCAGTGCGCTCTTGACCTGAAACGGCAACTGCTCTTCCCTTAACGTGTACAACTTAATAAACAAAGAAGGGAAGACTCAGGAGGATGCAGCTTTGAAAATATACTTTCTCTCAGCCCCCCAGCAGTCCCCTCACATTTCATTAAACTGTGTTTTTTTGAAAATTTTTCTGCTTCACAATTTGTAATTGAGTGACCTGAATGCCATGTTTATATAATAGGTCATTGATCCAACTACCTGTCAATGGCTATCATCTAGTATTTCTTTGTTGTTGTTATGACCGCCATTCATCTATGGTTAAGAGGGGAGGAGGAGGGGGGGAGAGAAGAAGAGATGATAGGCAGTGCTTGGGCGTAAAGAGATATTAGATGACAGGCTCGGCTCCAAACTTGCGCAGGCAAAACTGGTCCCATGCACGGCCTGCTTTGCCTGTACGTTTTTCGTGCGAAATGGCAGGCCAGTACATCCCGCCAGAAGTGGCACGAGCATTGCAGGGAAATGACTGGGAAAAGTAGTGGTGGTTTAACTGTATAATAAAATGTGAGGGCTTGAATGATGCGGGCCAGGTTTGATGGCTTTTCATCAAGCGTCCATGTGAGATTATGATGCTGTTTTTCTTATTCTTGATTTCATACTGTGTACAGATAACGACTTTGTGCAATGCAGTCAGTTGTGATCTTCCTTTTTTCCAGATTTTCTGGGCCTGACAGGGCTCTATCGAGGCGAAGGGCAAGCCAGAGAGCAGTGGGTGTAATACCCAGCCATAATTGCACGCCAGACTCGCCAGTCCCATGGCCAGCAGGCTACTGTCTTCCACCATATTTTGTCTCAGCAGAGTCACCACATTCAAGTCAGCATCGAGTTTGGGCAGTGCAAGAATGTGTGTTCAATTGTCTCGGCTCACTTGGGTGCCTTTTAGAATATGGGAAAACCATTTACACCAAGGTAGGGCCAGCCCCTTTTGTTCCAGTCTGGTATAGTCGTCAATGCTCGTCATAGGTAGGCAGGCAGCGATGCACAATCTTCTTTTTTTGTTTGTTTGAGAAAACATCCTCAGGGTATACCCCAGAGGCTGATAAGAGCAGCCCCCTGTGGTACTCCCTTCTGATGGATCCAATCTATTGGTGGGGAGCTGCACCTGCTGGAAACGGGGTCCATAGATTTCAATTTCCAAGGATATGAGCAACTATGAGTGCAGCAATACGCAATCTGCCACTGCAAAGACGGAAATTCTGCAGGTCTACACATTGTTCCCTGGATGCAGTGGATTTGTCTAGGCAGACTCCTGTCAATGTTAAGATGCTTTACCCATTTATCGTTGACTTCATCTCTTAGCTCACTTAACCTTCTTTTTAATTGTCAGCATTTTATATCCAGGTTCCCCCTCTAGCTTCTGCAGATACTTTACTTTCAGAATCTGCTCTCTGTTTGCTGGTCCCAGAGCTGGGCACCGGGCGCCCAGAGCTGCACCCACCTGCACCCACCCGACCCACAGGGTGATGGGTCGGATTTAGGTCTACATGAGCTGTCTTGGGTGGGTTATGGGCCAGCATGCCTTTCTGGGTGACGGGCGGGTGAAGATTTGACCTGGGTCACCCGTTGGGTGGGTGGCAGGCGGGTGATGGCTTGGCCTGGGTCACCCGACCCATAGACCTAGGATCACCCGAAAAATATGCAATCCCCCCCCCCCCCCCCCTTCTTCCCCCCCTCCTTGTGTAGTACGTCGGGCGAGGTTGTATAGTGTCTGATTCAGTTGACCAGGTCCCCTGATCAAATTACACCGGTGCAAAAGCAGTGCAGCTGCCCCTGGGCAAAAAAAAAAAATCTTGAAATATTTTCCTTTGAGAAGTTCAAGTCGCATTGTTGATGTTGCCGTTGTTTCAATAATAGGATTTTAGATGTCTTTGTTGCAATGCTATGTTGCAGATGAAATCGTGATGGTGTAAGGGACTGGCGTGGGCAGGCGCGGGCTGAGGCGGGTGGGTGCGGGTGAAGAAAATTTAGGTATTGGACGCGGGCGGGTGATGATACTCTTACGGGTGCGGGCGGGTGTGGGTGAGGGCTTTTTTCGGGTCACGGGCGGATCGGGCGTGGGGCTGAAACTTCCAGAAAATATTTTGGGTGGGTGGGGTTGTCTAAAAGTAAAAAATAAAATTCTTGGGCCGGGTGGATGGGGAAAAAAAAAAATTGGGCGGGTTGGTTCGAGGGTGAGGGAAAAAAAGAATTGCCCACCTCTGGCTGGTCCCACCGGTGATGTTGATCCCCACTGCAGCGGGGGTCCAGGGGCGATTCAGAAGTTGGGTTGTCGGGTAACCGTTGATAAGCTCTCTGTTCCTTCCCTTCCCCTGTGACATGAATTCTGTATACACCATCCATGTCTATCCATTTGAACTGGTTCCTACTGCCTCTCAGTTGTCCCTCTTTTTCTACTGCATAAACTCTACTAACCATGGAAAGGATGGGTCAAAAAAGGGGTTTTACGCATCAAGGACATTTGGAGTGAGGATTCTAAGGAATGAATTTCGTCAGCTGATCTGCATAGACAGTTGAGGTATTGCCACCATTCGGGGGAAGCATTAGAAAAAATCATTGAACTGATCCCTTTAGACTGGATCCGTATCCTTAGGAAAGGCCCAAAATTGGAAGAGGGAGATTGGGTAGCTGTCACAAATCAACTCCACACGATTAGTAATATCTTACAAATTAACACCAATGGAGAAGTTTTTTTAGCCATATCCAAGTTAGCTCAAGATAACACAGTTATTCCAACAGAGGAAGCTCAATGGGTAGATAGTCAACTCATTTTTAGAATTAGAGTGCTTAAACACAAGACCTCATAGCTGGCTTTCAGGCCAGATATTCCCATTTCTTGCTTGGCCCTAGATCCTATTAATTGGGTCTGGACGTCACATGACGGTAAGGGTCGCCAGTATCAGAGAGCTCTCCATACCTTGACAGTCAAGTCCACATACAGAATGCTGAGACCACGAATTAACTTAAAGGATAGAGTGATAACCAGGTGGATGAATCAACTGAATATGAGTGAAGAAACACTCAAGTCAATTAAGTGGTTTCGGATTATGGAGGATAAACCAGCCAAAGTGGCCTCACTACAATGGCAAATTGAACATCGTTGTCTTCCTACTAATGACTGGCTGATAGATCATACTACTCTGGAACAAAAAGGAATGGCACTCCCTTGGTGCAAATTCTGTAGATCAGCCTTCCCTGCAAGAACCATCCCGGAGACCATCGAACATATTTTTTTACAGTGCCCAGGGGCTATTTGGCTTTGGAGATGGTGGGACCGGATTTGGCGACAATTGGATACTCAATGCCAATGGCAATGGGATTGGGAAGCCATTATGTTGGAAACTTAGAATCCAGAATCGTGTGATGACTTCACTCACAACACGTTCATTGTGGGAAGAAAAGCAGTCCTTTGGGCTATCTGGCTAAGAAGATGTACCTTTGAAATGGAAGGGGCCAGGCTGGATGACCCAGAATTTACAGACACAATCAAACAACAAGTTCAAACTACAATCAGAACTAAATGGGAAAATACAAAGGAAAAAATTCAACACTTAAACTCACGTACTGAAATTCTAAAAATTATTAAGGAATTCTCTCGATGCTGGCTTGGAAGTCCTCAAGGGGGGAAAGTGGGAGCAGTCAAGTGGGAAGGGGCTGAGAAGAGGGACATCGATGAAGTATGCAGAAACTACAGCCTGACGTTTGGGGATTGGCCAGTGGTAGATCCAGTTATACCTATGAGACTCGGAGTATTGACAGGGTTGAATGACCCAGAATTTACAGACACAATCAAACAACAAGTTCAAACTACAATCAGAACTAAATGGGAAAATACAAAGGAAAAAATTCAGCACTTAAACTCACGTACTAAAATTCTAAAAATTATTAAGGAATTCTCTCGATGCTGGCTTGGAAGTCCTCAAGGGGGCAAATTGGGAGCAGTCAAGTGGGAAGGGGCTGAGAAGAGGGACAGCGATGAAGTATGCAGAAACTACAGCCTGACGTTTGGGGATTGGCCAGTGGTAGATCCAGTTATACCTATGAGAGTTTTGACAGACTTCCCTGTCCCCTTTCCCCCATCTTCAAGTTCCATGGTCCCAAGGTCTTGGTATGGTTATGATTAATCTTCCATTTGATGAATGTCTTTGGCTTGCAAGCCCCCAATGAGGATTAGAGGTTTCTTAGCAAGTATTAGAAGTTAGATCTGGTGCCCTCACATGGGGTGAAGAGGCTGGATTACCTCTCCAGGTGGGGGACCGTTTCCCCCAAGAATCATTCATCGTCATCATTCGTATCATTCACATTTCTCATACAATCATTAGAAGTTTATCATCATCATCGTTGTCAGCATCAGCATAGTCAGCATCATATGAGGGACGCTGGGCCCGGTCCTCAGCTTTGTTCGGATCGGTTTCTCCGGGTAGACTATGAGGACCCTGGCCTCAATTTTCTTATTGGTAATATCAGCCTTGGGCACTGGGCCTGATTTGTTTGTTAAAAAAAAAAAGAAAAAAAAAAGGATGCTCTAAATGGATCCTCCACACCCTGTCTGTCTTCCCGCTACTGGCCACCCAGTCTCCTTCCTCCAAGGTTGGGCCTTTTCTTAGGGTGATGTAGCATTTTCAGCTGATACACATCACATCATTGTACAGGGACACTGGACCCGGTTTCCAGCAGGTGCAGCTCCCCACCAATAGATGGAGTCTTCGACGCTGGTGGGGCCTACTTACCGGGGATGCTCTTATCACCTCGTTAAGTAGGTTTCCTGTATACGAAGTTTCAAAAAAAAAAAAAAAATGTAGCAGGACCATGGGAGGGCTTCAATTAGAGTTTCCTTTCTTTCGTTTACATGACGGCAGTAGTGTTGTAGACTTGTAGTGGGTCCGGAAGTTGTTCTGTAGTTTTCCAATCTTTGGAATCTGCATCCCACAAGTTCCCCACTCTTTTCTATTTTTTTTTTTGGACACCATGTTTCACGGAACTTTCACCCATCCTTTCCAAGGGAAGGCCAAGCTGCACATCAGTGTCAGCACCGTGAATGATGATTGGCACATGTAGTGTGCACTGAACGGCCGACCGCAAGGTTTTCGGGTCCTTCCTCCCGTGCCC
>BFEA01000415.1:151710-163094 GCA_003427395.1 Chara braunii | reverse complement strand
GGCGGGCCTGCGGGGTTGGGCGGCGGGGTACCCGGGGCTGGGCGGCGGCGGGGGTCGTCCGGCGGTGGCGGGGTTGGATGGCCCCCGCGGCGGGGGTCCGGGGTCCKCAGCCTCACACCGGCTTTGCCCCCGGGGATCCCCGCTCGACAACGCTGAGCAGGAGTGGTATTTAGGGGGTTGTTATGAACTGGGGCTGGGAGGTGAGGGGGCGCTTCCCCGCGGAGGCCGTGATCAGACAGGGGGTCGTTTTTTTTTGGTGAAGAGGAGTAATCTGTCTTGGTTCATGTGAGCCTTGTACATGCAATCAAGAATTGAATATGTGTTGGAGTTTTCATGGGGAGGGTGTTTTTTTCCCTCCCTTCCCCTCTTCTTGTAGGAATAATAGGCGCTGAAACGTGTTTATGGTTTTCTCAACATTTTGATTTTCTGATTTCTCAATATGTTTTTGAATGGGATTGAATTTTCTGATTAAAAAATTCTTTACGAGTCAGCGCTGGTGGCAGGGGGCTGTGGTTGCGATGGTGGGGGATAATGCGCTCTGCGGCCATGGGGCTAGCCTACAGGGTGGAAATAGGGTATAACAGCGGTGAAAATGGTGGCCTCATCGCAGTAAGACTTGTCGGAGTAGGGTTGTGAGGGATTTTATGCGGGATATCTACAACCAGTGCCTGAAGGAGTTGAATGATCGGAACTATAGTTATGATACTGATTGATGGCTTGTCTGGTATTCGCTGTAGTTTTGGGTCCCCGTGGGTTTGCAAATGGACGAGGCCAGAACGACGTTGGTCAATGTTGGGGCTTGGTCGCGCTGCCCTATAACTCGAGTTGTACGAGGGCAAGAGACCTGATGGAGAGATCTGGGGAGTTGTCGAGAGTGGGCGACACTCTAGTGTGCTTTGGTAAGCTGGTACTTAGTCGACGTTGGTCGGAGCCAGGGCGGGTCGTCTTGCCCTATAGCCTAGCCGGTGGGAGTCTTCTGGGGTGGGTCGTGCCACTTTGTAACCTAGCAGTTAGGGGCGTGAGGCCTAGTAGAGACTTAGTATCGGGATATAGGGATGAGGCAGGTAGGAGTGGGCTACTGAAAAGCTCTTAGGCAGGTATTTCTCGATCTCAATGTTCTTCAAAAAAAATAAAAGGGCCCTTTGCATTTAGTACTGTATAGATGTCTTTTTTCCTCTATTTGCCTCTTCGACGCTGTTTTCATTAGTACTTGGTGCAAGTTGTTCTCATATTTTTCTCAAAAAAAAAACCTATCATCAAAGGGCGTCCCTTCTCAGTTAACCTTCTGGTTCCGGGGCAATCAATGTTGGCAGGGGGAGGTGTTCTTAAAAAATTTTCTCAATTTTTCTATAAAAAAAAACGTGAGCATGCCTTAGGATTCCGGGTACTCCTTGCAACTCATTTTAGGCATCTTTGATGTTGTTATATTCATGGACCTGCGGTTTTTTTATGCGAGAACGACGCTGGCCGGTGCTGTGGGGTTGCCCTGTAACCTGTTAATAGCAGGAACGTGAGGCCTGGTAGAGAGATCTGGGGATGCCTTGGGCCGGGCATTCCGAGGGAAAACCAAGGGTTGTTATTGGGATGACGTTGGCCGGAGCTGGGGTGAGTCGTAGTGCCTTGTAACCTAGCAGGGTGGGGGCATGAGGCCTGGGAGAGCTCGACAGGGAATTAGACAATGTTAGATAATTTTAGAGTGTTTTGTCGGGGAGTCTTGGGTTCTGAGCATTCGAAGGACTTCTGTGGTAATTGCTGCTGGAGTAGCCTAGCAATAGGTCAACAATCATTCACGCTTTCTTAAATCTACCTGAATTTTTTTTATAGTTTTCAGATTGTTCTTAGTTGAAGTCAGACAAATCATTTGTATATTCTGCATGGGACGCTAGGCCTAGTTCCCAGCACGTGTTGCTCCCCACGAATAGAAAAAAAAAAAAAAAAAAGGAATAGACTAAATTCGAATTCATGCACGTTTGGACACAACAACAGAGAAAAGGCTACCGAACCAAAAAGACAAAAGGACGAAAATAGACTCGAAGCCTGGACCTTCCTCAGAACAAGTGTATTTCTAGGCGACAGATATAAGGTTCAAGGCTTCAGAATAACCATCAACATCTTATACATGCCTCTGTCTGTAGGAAAGGTTCGTAGACAACAACATACCATGATACCAGTATCTACCGACCTACGTCGACCGACCTAAATTTCGAACGGAAGTTTCCAGTGTTATTATCATCCTATGTAAAAAAAGAATAATATAAAAAAATAAAAAATAATAAAAATATAAAAATATAAAAAGAAGAAAGAGAAGCAAAAAAAAATCTCATACTTATCCATCCACTACCTTACCCCCAACCCGTGAGACACTCCACTCATTCATCCCATACCTTACCAAACTTCTGAAAGAAGAGAATCAACGCAAAGTCAAAGTACCGGTCAGGAAATCCTTTCATTCTGAGCTCAACTTTCATTGTGAGCCAAAAGGCAGCGTCTGCGCCCCTCATTATCGTGTACCTTTCTGCAAGATACAAAAGAGAGTAGATTATGATCATCTTTTGCTGCTTGCTGGAGTATGCGTAGTAGTCCTGTAGATTCTAAAAGATCAGAGTTACGGTACGACATTGTACCACACCCTGGTTCTTGTGTGTCGCAGCATAAACAATACCAACTGCCCATTCTCGCACATTAATGACACAACCCAGAAAATCCCAACTCCTTTAATTGCCAGTCTTCTCCAAAGTCAAGTTCTCATAGTAACATTTCCAAAAAAGTTGGATCACGCTCTCAGCTTTCTCCTTCGATACCATGTCTTGCTTTCGGTATCGTACGAAAAATGAAAACATCATCCATAATCCGGCATCCATACGTGAGTTGTCCCATCGACCCAAGAGAGCTAATAAAGCGATATTCATGATAAGCACTCCGGAGACAAGCGAGGGTTGGACTAGATGCCTTCCCCATTGAGATACCCATGCATTGCCGCAAAAACACACCACAGGCATAAACAAATGTACATCCAAAATCAAACCTGACAAACTTAATAATTTCTTCAAATTTAGCTGTTGCCCATCCTTCCTCAACGGTTCCCCTTCCTCTCATGATCTTTGCCTCCTTCCCTCTTTTTTTTAACAAAACTCCCTTGGCCTCATGCGAAACCCAGAAGTCAACAACCCATTCTACCGCCTCCATGACAACATCGTGAGGTAGGTTAAAAAACGCCTCTTTGATGTCGAAAGCCGCAGCGACAAAATCCTCTCCCTCCTTTGATTCCTTGTTGGCAGCAGACAACCTGCCTATCAGCTCCTCCGTACACTTCATGTTGAAATTGCTTTTGGTCGGCAGGTTCCTCAACAAACGATTGACAGCCCTTGCAACCCTCTTACTAGCCATAACCCCATATTCCTCATACATCGGGCAGATGGGATGCCATCTGCTAATATCCTTATGTTTTGGGGCCCCGTTCCCAGCACGTGTTGCTCCCCATGAATAAACTGGAGCATTTGTTCCAGAAAAATAAAATAATAATAATAATAAAAATCCTTATGTTTCGGAACGATATAGCACCTTCCCGTTTTTTCTTGCTTATTCCACTTACCCAAACTCCGACATCCCAGCTCATCATACCTTCTCCCATTTTCTTCATTCACCATCCGCTCATCTCGAGTACATAGTCCAAATTTCGATTTTTCCAAGAACGTGGTTCTCATTCCCCGGTGGTATACCTTTGGGCAGCAAATCAGTGTATCTCTGGGGTTATGATCAATCGAACAACAAACAAGCCCCTCAACACGGCGCTTCCAGTCCGCAACATCATCAGTTGAACACTGACTATAATCCTTACACTGGCACCCTCGGATGCTAAAGCAGTCACTTAGCAAGTCCTTATTTACCCAACTCCGAAAGACATCAGATGAGACAGCGGAGTGCACTCAGATCGACCGAAAGGACAAGACTAACTTTCTTTTTAAAACCTGCATAAAGTAACTTTTCAATGGCTTAGGAATATTCTTTGCGTCCTTCAAGACTTCAACCACTTTGGTACAAACGACGCTTCCCCTAACCGAAAACAAATGTGCCCTCCTATCCACAGAAAGACTGCATTCGCCTCCTCACAACTCCATGCGGCATTCCCGCTCCTAACATATCTCCTGAAGTTGCACAACATATCCCCAATGCTAGGATCCTTACCCCATACTATCCTCATTCCCCTGACCAGCATGCATCACCAGGCGTCAGATATTCCGAGCTTCTGAAGGAGAGCTACGCAAGCTTTGCAAACCCCAAGTTTACACACATTCTTATCATAATTAACTTTCATCGTTAATCGACTTCGAACATTTATTCCACATCATCGTCTAATAACTCCAGAAATCATACACCTCATAATATATCTTGTCTGTTTTTCCAAAATTTTCAAAGCCCCCACCACACAAAATATCCAGATAAGCCTCTCAACATCCCAGTCCATCATTTCCTTCCACGACGGAGGATAACTCAGAAATCTCGCAAGCAATGGTATGAGGACAGATAATGAGGAGCAAAAGGAGAATCGATTCAAATTTCAGCTCCAGAGTTCATACCATTCACAAACCAATCTCTGGCCTTCCGAAGTTGTAAAGTACCAAACCTTGATTGGATCACCATAACCGCACTTGACCAATTTCCATTGCTTCACTAATAATCGCACCCCATGGCAGATCGTCGTTGCCTTCAACACCCCACGTTCTCTGAGACTATTTAGCATTCCCAGCAGTTTGGCCGACACACAACCATCAACAAAAACGAGATGCGTATTGCTACCAACCCGATACAAACAGTCTGGAATATGTGGCGATCTTTTTCGTATCTCTTTCTTCCCCGCTGTCCGCCTTTAAGTTAGACGTTTCCTAGTTCTACTCTTGTTATTTAGAAAAGCGATGGTTGACTAGTTGGACTAGTTCTCGTATAACGTCTGACGAATGCCAGCACAAGAGATCCCCGTTCAAACCTTGGATTCCAACCCTCTCACCTAAAATCCTTGGCACCCCCCTAATTCGCATTTCCGGGCCTACTCCCACTCTGATCAGGAAATAATTCAGGTCATGAGGTTGAGCGTCACAAACATATAAATATGATTTTTCTGTGTGAGCAAAACCTGATACATCGTTGAACAATTGATAAGAAAAATAGTCATCACTATCACGGATAATAACTGAAAACCCAACATTCTTAAATTTTGAAACAAAAGTAATGACCTATTTTAGGCTATTTCGGTTAGTATTTCCTCTTTTTTTAAGTTTTTTTTTTTTTTTTTTTTTTTTTTTTTCCAGATGAACCCCTTAGTGAAGAGAGTCTGTCCATTTCACAATGAACATACCAATTTATGAAGAGCGTAAAAGTTAACCCTAGTTTCCAAAACAAAGTACTACTGTACTACCACTAGACCCAACATTTTGTAACATAGGTCCCTTTAGCCTATAAGAACCGGATGGGGGAAGTGGTGGGGCAAGAGGTGCTATCTCTCTTGTACAAGAAAGGTGATAAGACAAATATTTGAAACTACTGGCCTGTTACCCTACTGACAGCGGTATACAAAATGGTGGTGAAGGCCTTGACAAACCGTATGATCCCGATAATGGAGGATATTATCCACCCAATGCAAACTGGTTTTATAAAAGGCAGAAAAATACAAGATAATGTCCTCCTAATAAAAGAGGTGATCAAATTATCACATCAATCTAAGCACAATGCGACGATGATCTTTATTGACTTTGAAAAAACCTATGATCACGTTGACTGGTTCTTCCTCGATAAGTGTCTTGAGAAGTTAAACTTCGGCCCTTGCTTTAGGAGGTGGGTGGAGATTCTACATCATAGTGTCACAACAAGGGTGCAGGTAAATGGGAGGTTGACTCCCCCCATTTGCTTGGAACGCTCGGTTCGCCAAGGGGACCCGATCACCCCCTTTTTATTTGTTATAATCATGAAGGCGCTGGCAGCAAATCTGAGAGCACATAAAAAAATTCAAAGAATACGAGTAAGAGGATATCCCAATTTGCTCCCTGTTTGCAGATGACCTCACCATTATGGTAAACGCCTCGCCTGAAAATATGTGAGAAATCAAAGTGTTGAATCGTTTTCAACTTTTCGCTTCCTGTCTGATATGAGAGTGAATCGGGGGAGCAAAATTGAAGGGTGGTGGATTCAATACCAAGGGTGTAGACCACCGGAGTCTCCACAGGTAAAATGGATTCCAACCAATTCACCTATCAGAATCTTGGAGATACAGATGTTCGCTGAGGACCGTTCAACAACCAATGATGAGTGGTTGACACAAACAGTTCTGGAAAAATTGTCATGATGGAAGAATCTTCGCATATCATTAATGGGGAGGGCCGTTATCATCAACAACGTGGTGTTGGCGTCTCTGTGGTATATGACAGCCATATGGTCACTCAACAAGTCAGTATTGTGCCCCCTCCAGAGGCAGGTAGCGGCCTTTATCTGGAGAGGGGACCACAAATGTAATAGCGTGATTAGAAGAGTTGCTTGACATGTAATTATTCAGCCGAAATCCAAAGGGGGTTGGGGATCCTGGATCCCGACACCTAAATTATGGCCTTGACCCTGAAATGGGTTAAAAGCCTCATTTTCGATATAGACATCCCCTTGCGACAGCTGGCCTTACAGCAGATCAGAAGGCTGGCCCCGCCCACCCATGATAGACCCGACCGGGTGGCTAGAAGACAGGTATTGGAGTATACCAAGAAGGACAACGGGGTCGGATGAAGAACACGAATCTGATACACAAGCAGTAAGGAGGGACACAAAAAATGACCCCTTTTGGACCACACTTCTCAACACCTGGCACAAGCTACCGCTCCCAGACAGGTGTTTAGACAACCATTATTCGGGAACCGATGGATTACTCATTCTTTGGGCACAATCCTTCTTTGCACAGAAACTCCCTGGAGGGGATGGGCAAGTCGGGGCGTCCTTAGAGTGGGAGATATCTGGGATTTGGACACTAGGGATTGGATCACTAAAACCCAATTGAGAGAGCGACTGTGATGTCGTCATAATATTGTAGAAACTCTTGAGAGAATTAATTTTCCGATACCAATGGACTGGGTAAGGATCCTGAGGAAAGGACGAACTATGAATGAAAGTGACTGGGTAGGAATCAGGGTGTGTGTAGACCGGGTAGGAAATGTGGTGGTGTCTACCCGCCCGAATGGCGAGGTTTTGGTAAATCTCTTTCAAATGAGGAACAAAATCGATTGGTCAGGACGGATCCGGATGAGACAAGGTGGTTTAAAAAAGAGGAAATCTTTCGAATTAGGGTGCTCAAGGAAGGAGAACAATGATGGGCGTATAGACCCGACACCTCAATTGCACATCTAGCCTTTGATTCGGCCTCTTGGGTCTGGACTACCCAGCTTGGCAGAGGTAGAACAGGAAACAACAAATTTTCTCAATGGCAGTTAAAGGAGCCTACTGTCTGCTACATCCAAGGGTGAATCTAAAGGATGTGGTAATAGATCGTTGGATCAGGCACCTAAATTTGGAAAGGAAGGCCCTGCGACATATCCAATGGTTCAGGCTCAGTAATTCACTATCAGCCAAGATTGCATCCTTACAATGGCAAGTGGAACACCGTTGCCTGCCCACAAATGATTGGTTGATTGACCGTACATCCTTGGAACAGAAGGGCCTAGCTCTTGCCTGGTGTAAACTATGCGTGACATCATACCCGGCCAGGCGGAGACCTGAGATAATTCAACACATCTTTCTGCAGTGCCTTGGGTCAGTTTGGTTATGGAGATGGTGGGATCGAGTGTGGCGCCTGTTAGGCGCATCAATCCCTTCGCCATGAGAATGGAAACCAATTCTGTGTGAAACCTGGTAGTCGGAACAGGCGAGCAATTTTGAAAGAAACATGTTCACTGTGGGACGAAGAGCAATCTTTTGGGCAATTTGGTAGAAAAGATTCACTAGGGAGGTCGAAGGAGTTCGCCTTGAGGGACCTGCCGTTATAGAAGCAATCAAGCAACAGGTTCAGGTTGACCTCATGGTTCAATGGGATAAGGTTAACAAAAAAATAGCCCTTTCACACTCAAGAACAGAAATCAAATTGCAAATCCAATAGTTCTGTAACGACCGGCTGGGAGGGGAGCATGGGGGGTTGATAGCGAATGTGCAATGGAAAGGGGGGGAGGGAGGGGAGAGAGGGAATAAGGAAAGTTTTGAAAGAGACTACCACCTTCAGTTTCATGATTGGAATAGAATTGACTCCTCCACCCCATTGCGGCCTCTCTCTGATTTCGCTGATCCCTTTCCGCTATCAGCAAGCTCAATGGTCGAGACTACTTGGTATGCAGGCGCTTAAAGAAAGTTTCATCTGTGTAGGATGAGAATATTGTTGCCTTTTCTGATATTTTTGATATTTTGTCCATTTCAATACCAGATGATATGAGCCAGGGACCTCACAATTGGACTCGGAGTTATCCTGGCAGCCTCAGCCAGACAGTGCGTGGCTAGCGCTGCTATTCGCAAGTGCTGCTGATGTGGTGGGCTGGGGGGGCGCGTGGTCGCTGCTGGTTGGCAAGTTGGCGCAGCGCATGAGCGAAGAAAGGAGCGCGTGGGAGTATCTGGCAGTGCAAGTGCGTGCTACAAGCGGAATGGACGCGAGCTTCTGATGAAGTTTGTGGTCGCTGTTGGTGGCCGGGTGGGCGCTGTTGGGGTTGCACATACGCGCTGATGGCACATTGCCATGTTAGCGCTGAAGTGTCCAAGCTTCCTGAAACTTGGTTGGGCGTTAGCTAATTGTTGCAACTTCATTGGAGGCTACATGACGAGAGAGAGGCAATAACAGGGACACTTGGTGTTTCCGGTCTTTTGAAAGCATGTTTGTGCCATCTCGTTGCTTCACACTTCATTCAGGCTATGCTGCAGGTTAGTATGTCGTATGGAGGAGAGCTTACTTCCTCTTGGAAGCAAAGTTTTTTGATGTATCACTCTGGCTCTTCATTCACGGGTTTTTGTGGAGGGAGGTCGGCAAGCTGCGAAGGGAGAAGAGAAGAGTGTTGTCACGTGGAGTGTGAGGAGGATTAACAGGAAGCATTGAAGTGCGGGCTCTTCGAGTGTCGAAACGATCTCATCACGAGGATGATGCTTTAACTTGGGGACGTTCATGTTAGGCCCGTCAGAATGGTCTTCTTTTCATTATAATTATCTTTGTCAGGGATAAACTTCAGTATCATCATGGTCATCATCATCTTTATCAGCATCAGCATCAACATCACATCTGGCGTGGGTGATACTTTTGAAGAGGTGGGTGAGAGATTGGAAGGTGTGCTGAAGTTCTTCAGTGAAGGTCTTCTTCCCAAAGCTGCGAAGATTGTTCGTAATTGCCATCATCAAGACGCTGTTTGTACTACTTCATCATCAATCATCATCAATCATAATCAATCACCCTTTTTCTCAACATCATCATCATCATCATCATTACAATTATTATCACTATCATCGTCATTGTCATCAAGTACCTATTCATCATTAACATCATCTCAGGTTGTTGCTGATAATTAGTATCTTCAACATTTCAGCATGGTTCGGTTCTCTTTCATCCTCACGGCATGGTTCGTCATCTTTTTCATGATGCGGTGAGTCATCATCTTTAGGGTGTTTTTTCATCTTCATATTGTCATCACCAGCATCCAGGTCATCATCAGGGTGCTGATGATCATCATCATGACATCCATCATATACAAGCATTCTCACAAGTATCAATCTAATTAAAACAACTTATACTAAATAGTAAATTCCTAATTAATATCCCAAATATTCATAATTCCTTGTAATTCTCAAAATCTAAATCTGCGTTATTAATTAACTTGAAGGGTATTATTTAATACCTAAATTTCTTACTGTTTAATTTTTGAATCATTCATCTCTATCTACTACATAAACAATAGCTAGTAGCTACTTGAAATTTCATAATCTACAGAAATGCGGTATCCTATAATTCACCACTATCGATTTTTCCACGTTAGTGTTTTCTCTAGTAATAATCTTTATGTCTCTTTTCGGTGCTTGGATGTTTTTTGCTGATAAATGGAGGATCGTGGTAATATGGGAGAGCTCCATTCGGTAAGGGCGACACAAGGTGGGAGGTGAAGCCCTGGACGGAGTGGCGGCAGATTTAGGGGGATGCCCTAGTCTGTGTTGGGGTGGGACCGTGGGGGTACTCATCCCAACAGGGGCGTATTAGGGTAAGGGGTGGGTAAAGTCATACTTTAGGAGGGAATTGTATGTATGCCTTTAAGGGATAGAGGAGGGGATTGAGGGTCTGTCCCAAGTTGGGGCTGAGATGGGTTAACAATCTTGGTGGATGCAGCTGTGGGATAGGTTGGTAAGGAGGGGAGGTGGGGCACTACTAATTAGGCTATGTCAATATTTTCTGGTTTTTCCACAATCCTAGATGACATCTGGTTTTCCTCTTATATCGGTTGCAAGATTTTAGGGATGGTAGAATTCTGACTGATGCCTTTCAAAGCTGTGTTGTTCTGTGCCCTTGGTTAGCCGTTGCCAGAACGACGCTGGTCGGTGCTGAAGCGTAGCCCTGTGACCTGTTGAAGCAGGAGCTCGAGGCCTGGTAGAGAGATCTGGGGACTTGTCGAGGGAGGAAGACAATCCAGGGGGTGTTGCCATGACGACCTAAGGGGCCGGGTATGGTCTAGGTAGTGAGAACATGTCTGCTTTGATTGGTATTGGTTGGTATGACATTGTCTTTCAAAATGTTGTGTTTGGTATAGGGGGGGAGAACAGGAGTTACTCACAGATTGTGAGGCCAGGAGTGTTGACATAGTAAATTCTTACCATAGATTTAACGTCTTTCGTATCATCATCAACAACTACTCTAATTATCTTTTTTTTTTTTTTTTTTATCGCAGTATCGGTAGTATCAGTAGTAAAAAAAAAAAAAAAAAGTCATATCAAAAGCTATATCAAGCTTTCTGCTATTCTGTAATGCTTAGCGGCATCTAGTCTTCTTCCTCATTCGGGATATAGGATTTCAAAGATGGTTGAATCTGGACTGCTATCTGTTGTAGGCCCAAACCAACTGCCAAAAAAAAAAACTTAGGCCCAAAAAAAAAAAACTTAGGCCCACACCATGCTTCACCACACTCAAAACGCGCACTGCGGCAGCTAAGAAGTGCGCATGAATTTTATTTTTTTGCTAACGAATAGTCAAGATTATTATTATTTTTTTGTTTTTTTAACAGGCTAGGCGGCGGGCTTCCTGTTACACTTGGATCCATATCTTGCCTCGCCACACACCAAATCCTCACCGGCCTGCTAAGAAGTGCAAGTGAATGTTTTTTTTTTCCCAATATATATACTGA
>BFEA01000415.1:115115-129040 GCA_003427395.1 Chara braunii | reverse complement strand
GGAGAAAGAGAGAGAGAGAGAGAGAGAGAGAGAGAGAGAGAGAGAGAGAGAGAGACCCTCTTTACCAATATATATATATATATATATATATATATATATATATATATATATATTTGCCAAATCCGGGGTGCACAACACGTAGCCCCCCCCCCACAATTTCAAATTCGTGATTTGGGGGGGGGTACATTGTTTTTCCAGAACCCCTCTAAAAACAAAATATATGACCCCCCCCCATTTCTCTTTTTTTTTTTGCTTTTTTTTTGGCGGGGGAGTCAGGGGCCGACATGCGCAGGCCCACGCGCCCCAATCGCCGACGCGCGGCTCCGCCTGACTGTGGCGTGGCCGTGGACAAACTCGGCAACGAGGTCGGCCGCGGGGTTGCAGCTGGCCTCCTTGGCCGCAATATCCGCGGCCGAGGGTGTCACGTAGCCTAGGAAGGAAGGGGTCCAGAAAATGACATAACTGCTGAATTCCAACATGACCTATGGGTCGAGTGCCACCAGCTTTTTTTCATGCCTTTAATAACTCCGAGGTGGCAAGCCTGCTGCGGACTCCCATTCCGAACTGCCCCCCAAAAAGAATAGGTCCAACCTAGACTTTCGCCCGCACTAGTACATTCCATCTAAGAAATGAATGCATGAAGGCCATGAAGTGGGGCAGGCAGCATTCAAACCTAGTACATAACCTTCAACACGGGGCCCACCCAGGTTGAACGAAAAACATGAGGCTCGTATACGGCCACAAAGTTTGGGATTTCAGGTGCCGGACGGAAATGGCTAGTGGTGCGCGCCACAAGCAGGCCTGCATGGGTTCTTTCCTTTTTTTTTATCTCGGGTGTGGCCGAGTCGTCTCTGCCGTGGCTGGGCCACACAGCAGAGATGCCTCGGCCACGCCCGAATGGGGGGAGGAAACGGAAAAAAAAAAGAAAAACGACAAGAAAAAACCGGCCACATAGCTGACTGAACTGCAGTAACTGTGCAGTTAACAAACTCGACCGACTTTTCTGCAAAGCCGAGTAAGTGTTTCGACTGCATTGTAAACTTGAGACCGGACTGGACTGCAGAAAACGTGTTCGGAATGACATTTTGAAACTCGAACCATGACCGCGCCCTACCGTCTTCTTCACCTGAATAGAACGCCCTGTCATTATAGCCGCCCTTGGTGCATTTTTCAGTCCAGATGCAGCGATAATGACCGGGCGTTCTTCATTTGGTGCATTTTTCAGTCCAGATGCAGCGATAATGACCGGGCGTTCTATCCGGATGAAGACGGTAGTTTTCTCTCGTTTTTTAATAGAAGTCCAAGTTGTTGTAATGGCTGGACAATACAGTCTTCCCCCGAATACAACGCACTGTCATTATAGCCGAATTTGGTCCATCTTTCTGTCTAAATTCAGCTATGATGACCCTACGTTGTATTCGGGGGAAGACTGTAGGCACATGACATTCCCTTCAGTAGTTACTGTTGGCCATTTGATCATCCAGATGATCTATGTAGCACCCCTCTATGTAGGCCCCCTAAGAGACTCCCTCCCACCCTGATCACGTGATGCCCAGCTACAAAGTTACCTAGACCTCCTGAGGCTGTGGGATCGGTTTTCTCTCTACCATCCCCGGGCGGCTATGATTCAGCAGCAGAGCATGCACTTGGCGATCTGCACATCTAGGTGCACTGCGACTGGGTTTGTTTTTTCATCTTCAGAGCTGAGGAGGCCTTTTTTTTTTTTTTTTTTTTTTTTTTAGGAGGCCATTTTTGTGCTTTCCCAGGGTGATTTCCATGCATAAGGGGCCAGATTCCACTGGCAAGGACGATTGGATTAAGTGTCTGAATCTGGACGTGTTCCACTGCGGAAAAGCAGATCAAAAGCAGTTTTCTGCACCTCGCAACAAACACGTCCAGATTCAAACACTCATTCCAATCCTCTTTGGCAGTGGGATCTGGACCTATTTCCTACGACTGGGCTGAAGACTCCCTGAACCACCCGTACTTATGTCAGCCTTCTGTGGACCCCTAACATCTTTGGGAGGTGTCATTGAATTCATCCGGCTGCAGATGGGTGGGTCCATCCTACAATCTTACCCCGAATACAACGTGCGGTCATTATAGCTGAATTTGGTGGATCTTTAAGTCTAAATTCAGCTATCATGACCGTACATTGTATTCGGGGGAAGACTGTAGGCTTCTGTTTTTTATTGCGACCAAGTCGCTCCAGTCCATTTGTAGGTAGCATCACATGCTGGGAACCAGGCCCAGCGTCTAAATTCCACCCCAACTTTTACTCTGAAGTGTCTGCACAAGCTGCATCTGAGTTTTTTTTTTTTTTTTTTCCCTAAACTAAAGTAACTCCCAACCTTTCTTGAACCAGGACATTAAACCACCAGTACTTGGGCACTGCGCGCCGCGCCGGCCGCACCTTTTTTGAAGCGGCGCGGGCTGTCGATACGATTTATCGACGGCCCGCTGGTAGCGAAATTCGTCGATAGCGAAATTCTCGTAGCATTAACGCTAAGGGGTCGCCCAAGTACTGGTGGTTTAAGGATCTATAGCGAAATTCTCGTAGCATTAACGCTAAGGGGTCGCCCAAGTACTGGTGGTTTAAGGATTCAGAAACAATCTCGGGTTGAACTGGCAAATGAAAGACTTAGGGGCAGATCCCACTTCTTATAAGCAGGGCACTTTTAGGCAAAATTTGCCATCCCACTTCTTTCCACGAAACAGGGATCCCATCCCCGAACGTCGGGGAAGTGGAAATGTTCTCGTACGTGGAGGTGCGAGCGTGATCGCAGGGGCGGTAGTTCTACCGATATTTTCGAAAGTGGCCTACGCCGTACCCTGCACCGTGAAAGAAGGAGCCCTTGTTTTTTTCTTCCTCTTTTTTCCCCTGATGTGCAGGCCGTTGGATCCTCGAGGCGCCAGAAGATAGTGCCGCTCCGTTAGGAAAAGTCCTGCAGATGTAGGGCATGTGGGGTCGTGTTTTTCTTTCACATTCCGTGCGCTGCACCTCCATCTTTCACGGCACTCTTACGTTCTTTCGAAAAATGGTAGAAGTGGGATCTGCCCCTTAGTGAGATTCCTCTCCGTGAGGCATGTGAGGCATTCAAACTGCGGACAGCAAAATCAAGCAAAATACCTTACCTTTGGTGCTGTGCATTTAACGACTACCTCCCCCACCTTTGGTAGACTCTGAGGCGATAAGTACTAAGCTCCCTGACAGATTCACCAATGCATTGGAGCCACAATCTCAAATTTCACTACATGGCTATCAATTCCTGATCAGACCCTGGACCTGTCATTCTAAGCCGGTAAAAGCTAGTGGGCCATGACGAATCTGGCAGCTGACAAATTGCTCCAGGAGTAGGCCACCTCAAACATAAATTTACAGTTCATCATCTACTCTCTGCTCCCGAATAGGATGTCCAAGGCCATGCCCCACTTGAGGACTGGTCTTTTTTTCATTTCTTTTTTGTCTTTGTTTTGTTTTGTGGAGCAAACTGCGAAGAACCCTTCAAGAGTAACAACCACTAGAACACACTTCAAAAAGTGAGCTAACTCCTACTCTTGATTTTTTTTCAATAACAAAAAATCCTTCAAAAGCTTGGCGCTGGCGGCAGTGGGTTGTCTTGGCTGATATGGTTGGAGATTACAAGGAATTTAGAAGAAGAAATTTTACAGAGAGCTTGGAGCAAAAGGTCTGCAAGATTCTGAATTCCACCAGAAGGCCTGGGGTGCTTTGTCATCTGTTGCTGTGAAAGGACAAGAGATGTGCTGTTCTCGGAGGGCATCAAGATATTAATAGGAGAGCAGAGCAGGGCAGGGTATATTAATAGGAGAGTAGAGCAGGGCAGGGTTGAGTTCCAACACAAGCAATCTAGATACCCCCATGCACACCCATGCGGCCTGTCTATCTGCCCATTCAGATTCTCTCTTCAATCAGAGAGAGCGGGTGCGGAGGGAAAGGATCAGGGAAGTCTGGTGGGGGGCAGAGCGGAAAGGACCAGGTGCCTTTCTGGGGCCGAAGGTCAAGACCGCGACCGGGGAGCAGCTGCAAGCGGCCAAGTTCCGGTCGCCCAAAAAAAGGGCAGGTTGTAGAGGTTTCCACACTCTACAAACCCATATTTTCTTCTTTTTCGAATTTGACTTGTTTTACAATTAAAGAAAAAAAGCAAAAGAAAAATCCCTGAGGCAAAAGTTGGTCAATACCAACTTGTGTCTCTGAGCCTGTGAGGTTCTTTGTCATTAACTTAAAGTACATGCTACTGGAAATTTCATGCTAATGGTAAGGCATTCAATCCACATGACAGACGCTAAACAGTTTGTCACTACCGTCTTCACCCCTGCGCCCGTACGTCGTACGGGGGGTCTCCGTATGGCCCGTGCGTACGGACGGACGAACGGCCGTACGGGCGAGGGCCGTCCGAAGGTGTTTTAGGGGCAAAACAAAATCAAAAAACTAAACTATGGGGTTGTAGATCTTTTCGAGATCTACAACCTCATATTTTGTTTTCTATTTTTCGTCCTTAAAGAGGATTTAAAAAAAAACAAAAAACAAATGAGAAAAAAAAAGAAAAAAAAAGAATTTGGTAGCAAAAAAAAAGGGGCAGTTGCCCCCCATGCGTGTGTGTGTGTGTGTGTGTGTGTGTGTGTGTGTGTGTGTGTTTTCGCAGGGGGGAGGCGAACCCCCCCACTTCATATCAATCAATCAATCAAAAGAAAAAAGAAAAAAGAAAAAAAAAAGAAAAGAAAAGAAAAGAAAAAAAAAGGTGGCACGCGTTTGTGTGTATGTGTGTGTGTGTGTGTGTGTGTGTGTGTGTGTGTGTGTGTGTGTGTGTGTACTCGAGGAGTCGTGGGGGGGAGGCGACTCCCCCCACCTTGTATCAATCAATCAATCCATCAATCAATCAAAAAAGAAAAAAAGAAAAAAAAAAAGGCCGCACCCATTTGTGTGTGTGTGTGTGTGTGTGTGTGTGCGATCCCCCCCCACCTCATATCAATCAATCAATCAATCAATCAATCAATCAATCATTCTATCAATCAATCAACCAATCAACCAATTAATCAATCAATCAATTTTATTTTATTTTTTTACCCCGGGGCCAAAAAAAAAACACCCGACCCCCCCCAAGCCCATCCACCCCCTCAACACCCCCCCGGAAGGCCACGTACGGAGGGCCCAAAGTCCATACATCCGTACGGGCGCCGGGGGGCCCGTACGTACGGACGGGCCGTATTCTTACGGCCGTATACACTGCTTCACCCGAATAGGACGCCCAGCCATTATAGCTGTATCCGGACTGAGAATTGCACCAAATACGGCTATCATGACCGGGCGTTCTATTCGGATGAAGACGGTAGCCAGTTTGTTAGTCAACTCAGAGGACATACTACAAGCTTGCAAGAACACATATTTTGTTATGCAATATTTTTTCTATGCAAATAATCAATTGAGCTTTAAACTTTCTGCCAATGCTACCGTCTTGACCCGAATAGAACACCTGGTCATGATAGCTGTATCTGAACTGAAAATTGCACCAGATACGGCTATAATGACCGGGCGTTCTTCAGGTGAAGACCGTAGCCCATAGACAGGGCACTCCATGACCTTTCCACTGATTCCAACGATCAATTCTGCAAAACTGCAACTAGTCTCGAAGGTGGTTTTTAGTTGTCAATTTGGCACCAAAGATAAATGCTAAAAGCTTCCCACTGTTAATCAAATGCTGAGGCACTTAATCATTCTACTATCATTAGGGTAAAAAAATGCTTCAACTCCCCCCTTTCTTCAAATTCCAAGCAGCTGCTGCATACTCAGGTATGTATCACTCACTTCCATGAACTTCAATGTGGTAAATTCCACAAAACTGCAGCTTTCCTACCAACTGCAAAGCCGTTCATAGCTGCTGTCAAGTGACTCAAGTCAATAAAAGCCAAACTGCTACAAAGCTTGCACCTTTCTGCAAGCTTGAAGCTTCCTGCCAATGCTGAAGCAATCTGTGGCTTCGTCAGCACTTTCAAGACATTACTCAAGTAAACACAAGGCGACTGCTACAAAGCTTGCAAGCTTGCACCTTTCTCAGGCTTTCTGCAAGCTTGAAGCTTTCAGCCAATGCTGAAGCAATTTCAATTGACAATGTGGCTTCGTCAGCACTTTCAAGACACTACTCAAGTCAAACAAAAGGCAACTGCTATAAAGCTTGCACCTTTCTCCAAGCTTGCACCTTTCTCCAAACTTGAAGCTTTCTGCCAATGCTGAAGCAAATTTGTGGCTTTGTCAGCACTTTAAAGACATTTTAGTTCTCGCAAACTTCGACCCCTAGACTCACGCACCAGATGTACTGTTGGATTGCCGAGTGTGTATCCTATTCCTAGGATATATCTAGTACGTCAACATGGTCGTCCTTGCTACCTTCTCTACGTCCACAAAACTGCATCTTTTGCGAAATTGAACTGCAAGTGCCAAGTAGCCTTGAACTCGAAGCCCACTTGAGTATCGCAACATTCTACCAATGTTTTAAGTTTCCCACTACCTCCCACTAAAATTGTTGAAGGACACAAAATTGCAACTTCCAGCATGTGCTCTGTCGAAGTTGAGACTCACCATTGACCACACACCTCACTTAAGGAATTACACATGTACGAACCTGGTCCAGTTTATTCTGTTCAGGAGACCTTAGTACAATCACCTCTCCATCTATCTACATCTCGACGTCCTCTTCCTCCTCTTCTTCCCTGCCTCCGCATCGTCCTCTCCAACTCCCCCTGACAGTGTTCAGACATCTGAACGTGTGTGTCGCATGAATTTTTTTGTCATCGGGTGGCTGCACGATCCATACATGCTGTCGTTTTTTCTCCCTATCGACTAGTATCAAGGACGCGGGATGAGCTTCATAATGTCTCAGCACAGGCAGAAAAAAATGGCCTTACCAGTGTAACATCTGAGAAAAATGGCCTTAACCACATGCTTCTGCAGCCATCGCAGAGCATGGACGATAGTAGAGATGCCACCTACCAGTAGACATTCACAGGAAGCACTTCCATTCCGTCTGACAGTGTGCGCTCTTTCCGGAATATAGCTACTGCAACATACACAGGGGACATACGGATGTGCAGTGATGCATGATCTGCACCTGTATGTCCCATTCCCCAGGTTCATTCAGGGAGGCCCAGTTTTTTGTTCGTAAGGTCATAATTATAAAAGGGCTACCGTGATGGTCGCACAGAAGGGATGTGTTGAGATGACTAGGCACTTGCAGGCAGCACCTCCTTCGAACATTCCCGCGCAGGAAGATGCCTCTCCGCTCTCTCTCCTAGAAAGATCTCCACCGAGTCCATTTCTATCCGCTTTCCTCCCTCCTCCTTAAGGCCGAGTAATGCCCGCTCCCATGCCCTTGCCGGTGCCTGCAAACAACGTACAACATCAAGATCATGTCATTATTCAGTCGGCTCGTATAGAATATATATTGTATATATATTCTATTCTATATTCTATAGAATTAGACTAAAATTCAAATAACAGAAAGGTGCAACAAATAAAGAATAAATGGGCTATCCTGGATTTGAACCAGAGTCCTCGCCCCTGAAGTAAGTTCCCTTTTTTTTCTTTCTTTTTCCCTCCCTTCGCAGCCAAATTGCAGGCAGTCAGGTTTTTCGCTGAAATACATTATGAATCTATTTTTATTCTATTAAGAAGATCATGCAGACTGGTACTTGAGAGAACATATTGATGATGCAACAAACAAATCCACAGGACTGTGATATTAACTCCGCACCTAAGGGCCGAAAAAGAAGAACAACAACAAACTGCACCTGACTGAGCACACCTTAGGACCTTAAATTCTGAAGAGAAAAGGTAAATCCATATTGAATTTCCTGTTGGATGAGCAAATTGATTCCTTTTCTTGGGGGGGGGGGGGGGGGATAACTTATGCAGAGTCACAAAAACGAATTATAAATAATTGCACTATGGGGCAAGATACAGTTCGCAATTGCACTCTGGGCACCCTACCTGGGCAGAAAGCTGGGTTGTATACATTGCCCGAACTGCAATTTGAAACTGTATCTTGGCCCATAGTGCAATTATAACTCGTTTTTGTGACTGACTCCCGCGTAGTTTCCCCTTCTTTTTTTTTGTGGCATCTGTCAATGAGAAGACCAGCACCCTTTGCTACTACTGGTAGTAAAAAGTAACCGACTTTGAGGTTCAAATGGCCATACTGATACTGCCAGGGTTCTAAGGCCCAGCGAGGTTCAAATCGTCAAAAGTAAGTTAAGCCCCTTATCACCTGCAGGCAGGCGAGCATATAACATTCTGATACTGTCGGGGTTGTAAGGCCCACCGAGGGGCCTGATACGGCTGCCGTTTGCTGGGATAACAGGGTTCATGTCTGAAACGGCCGCCGTTCGCTAGGATAAGCTGCAGGCAGGCGAGCATAGAACATACTGATACTGCTGAGCTTGTAAGGCCCAGCGAGGGGCCTGAAATGGACGCCATTTGCTAGGATAACAGGGTTAGTGTCTGAAACCGCCACCATTTGCTAGGATAACAGCGTTAGTGTCTGAAACGGCCGCCTTTTGCTAAGATAACAGGGTTGGCGTCTGTACAATCGACGACTTTTCTCAGGGGTATGTATTCAATTTAACTTTGCTGCTGACTTCTGCACAACATGGTTTTATACTCCTCATCCATCCATCAGTCAATGGTCAAACACGTCCTCGGCAAACCCTCGGGGTTCAAATCCTGTAGAGTCAGAGAAAGACACCAAAACATTTGCTCTGGTCCAGACGTTCTAAGACTTTTTCTGTGGAGTTTTTTTATAACGAACATGATCACAGCAGGCACAGCACACAAAGGGTCACGGTCAGTCACAACAATGTCTCGCATGCACAAAGAGACACACACACACACACACACACACACAAATGCAGGCACACACAGATTGTGTCACTGGCTGCTTTTTCTTCATCTCCTAAGAGTTTCCTATTCGGCTAGGTATTTTCCCTGTGTGCCGCGTAGCCTAGTAGATGAGTTATGCCAAACAGTCGGACTGAGTGTGCCAGTTTGTAACTTAATAAGTGTGTGCCACACTGCTGGCGACGGACATTCATCGGGCAGCTTCCTAGTTCTTGATGGTGCCGTAAACCTTCAGTCCAGGTCTGATAGTCCACTCTCTGTTCCTTGCTGTGTCCATCGCTTTGCTGCATGTCTTGCTGCTTTGATGTCCCGCACAAGTTGCGACACAACCCCCTGGGCCCCCTCCGCTGCCTCCAGCACTTCCACCTGCCTTGCCATTGTGTGCCTTGTTCCCTCACTGCTTATTGTGCTGCCTCCCCTCCCTCCTTCAAGTTGTTCCCTTGCTGCTCACTCTCTCGGTCACTCTCCTGCCCTCAGGCTGCTGCTTGTCGTGCTGCTCTGCTGCTTTCCTCACTCCTTGCTGTCTTGCTGCCTTGCTGCCTTACCACCTTCCTGCTGTTCTGCCTCTGCTGCTTGCTTTACTCCTTGCTGTCTTCCTCCCTTGCTGCTGCTGTTCTGCCTTGTTGACTCGCTGCCTTGTTGCCCTGTTGTTTTGCCTTGTTGCCTTGTTGCCTTGTCGTGCTGTGCGGATGTCCTGCCCGCCTGATCTCCCTCTTGCCGAGATGTGTTGTTGTGTCCCCGCCCTCATGCCGAGGTGTGTTGTTCTGTCCCCGCCCTCATGGCGAGATGCATTGTGTCCCCGTGTTCATGCCAAGGTGTGTTGTTCTGTGACTTCTGTCCCCGCCCTCATGGCGAGAATCTGATGCGTTGTGTCCCCAGACTCCCCACGCACCGCACCCTCATGCCGAGGTGTGTTGTTATGTCCCCACCCTCATGCTGAGATGCGTTGTATGAACTTGTATCCCCGCCCTCCATCCCGCCAGCCCACCTGTTTACCTTGCTGCCTGCCCGCTTGACTTCGCTATATGTTGCCTTGTCCAAGCCGCATTTTTTCTTCTCTTTGCCTTCCTGATCACAACAGGGTCTAAGCTGCTTATAATTGAAAGCATTGTGAGGGGATCTCTCAGACTGTGTCGAGGGTTCAGCCTCCTGAAGACTGGGTGCTGTCTGCTTTCGTTCGTTACAAATAGCAGTTGCATAGGGCATGTACAGTTCAAACTGGTTATGAACGGATCTGGTATAATACACAATTTTTTGTGGAGCACCCGGCATAGCAATGCTATTGGGCAATCTGCAACACATATTACATGTTCGCACACACACACACACTACAAACAAACACACGCCTTTTCCAGGTGAATCAATGCGATCCTCACATACCTTCCATGACAGATCTTGAGACATTCCCGCAAGAACCATCCTCGTGAAAAGAGATGGTGTTCTATACACCTCTTCAGCTCGTTTGAGTGCTTCCACGACCTTCATGATGTCCTCCGTTTCAAGATCGGGCTGACAGAAATCACGAAAACACAGTTTTTTTTCCATTCAATTCAAGTTACATTCATAAAATTCTAATTGACTCGATCAATGAGCTGATGAGACACATGATGCAGCCTGACTCAAGCAGCAGACTCCGATTGAATGCTTAGAGTTTACAGATCCAGACCACTATTTTTTTCTGAATTTTTTGTTTTGAGTTCTTCTCGTTTTATTTTTTCTAATTATTATTATTATTATTATTTATTTTTAGTATTTGTTTTCTATTTTAAATTTGGTAAAGAATTTGGCTGTAATGTTGAGGCAAATGTTGTTTGGTTTATTCTTCTGCATAACATATATTGTTTTCAGTTTTTTTGGAATTCATGTTTGTTTTTTTTTTTTTTTTTTCGGGGTCCGTCGAGAGGGTTTGCGGAACTTTCGGGCGTTCGGGTTCGTGCGTTCGGCCCATCCGGAGGCACATAAGTTCATGTCACCAGAGAGTCAGACACTCACACGGGTGACAGTTCCAAATCTGAAAGAAAAACGTATTTCGGGGGGCCATCATATGGCAAGTTCGGCACTGCCTGAGTTCAAAAAAAAAAATTGAAAAAAAAAAAAAAAAAAAAAAAAAAGCGTTTAGGACTCGGGCCTGCAGTAATGAGAAGGTGGTTGCCGTAGTAGTTTCACTTAATAGGCATTCGGGTCACGAAAGGTACCGGTCCGTTTCCCAGGAAGCGGGCCTTGGTACCAGGTACCAGGCTGTTCCACTGGGTTTGGGAAAAAAGATGGGACAGGGGTGTAACAGCCTAACAGGCTATTAACAGCCTTGTCAAATCAAGAGGGACATGGGTATTTCCTACAATTCCCATGGCCATTTCACTCCCACTGTTCCATCTCTGCTCCAGCCTCCAGCCTCCAGCCTCCCGGTGCTTGTCCACAGTGTCTGGACCACCATCCAGGTACGTACTACCTCGACATATCATGCAAGACGGAGAGACAGAGAGAGAGGGATCACCGCTGGCACGTCGCAGCACACGGTGCCACGTGCCAATCTCTCTCTCTCTCTCTCTCTCTCTCTCTCTCTCTCTCTCTCTCTCTCTCTCTCTCTCTCTGAGACTCACTCTGAGACTCTCACTCTCTCGACAAGTTTTGGTCTACCTCCGAACTTTCAGGAGGCCGAGCCCGCCGTTGATAAATCTGATCGGCGGCCCTCGTTCTGAAAGGTCGGAGGCCGAGTATTTTCGAACAGACAAAGGTACTAGTGGGGTGTGTGTGTGTGTGTGTGTGTGTGTGTCTGTGGCACCCCGTCTCTCTCTCACCCCACAATACCGATTTCCCCGAACAAAGCACACACTCATTTTCCCTGCCCCTGGCCGGAAATATACCTTGTATACATTGGCTATCAACTTATCAGGGTGCATAAGTCTGAACTCAGGGAAAGACAAAGAATTCAACTTCACTCCGCTGGAGGGCCTGGGTCGTTTGGGTAAATGGGCAGAGACAGCCTAGTACAAGCGGGGCCGAACTGGGGAGTCTGGGATGGCCCGGGACTCCGGGACAGGCTGGGCCAATGCTGCCATTACCACTTGGTTCTGTTTTTTTTCGCATTTCCGAACTCAGTCTGGGGGCCTCAGGCCTGGACTTTACGGCTTTGTAGTTTCTTTTGCCTTTTCAAACTCAAAACCCGCCGCATGCACATTATTTCTTTTTGTTTTTCGCAATAGAATCAAAGGAGAAAATAACGTGCAACGGCATCGTCAGAAGCTCTCTCTCTCTCTCTCTCTCTCTCTCCCAATTCCAGTTTGATCTTTTCGGAATCATGTGGCGCACCGGCTTCTCCTGAATAGAACGTACGGCAGCGATGCATGCATTTGGACCAACTCTCAGTCTCTGTGCAGCGATAACGACATCCCCCATTCATTTGAAGGTTTGGTTTCCCAGATAGAAAACCCAACACTTGTCCTCCATTTGCATTTGTGCAATCTGCAGTGATCAGCAGAGCGGATGGCAGAGCACTAAAGTAAGTAACCACAGTCCTTGTTTCTGTCCCAGTAGAGGGGGGCCGGCCCTTTTAATTCCGTCCGTCCTTAGTGGATTCGCTGACAGTGTTCATATTTACCGTAAGGCTGAACTTCCCCATGTGCAAGCCAGTCACACCATCAAGGACAGAATCCATGAGACCGCCGGTTGAAGCAACAATTGGCACCTGCACGTGCACAAAGCACAATTTAAAGTGACAAACAGGCCGACGTGCGGTTGGACGATCATTGCCATCAGCATTTTAATTTTTAAGCCACATGAATTTATTTTAAGTTGCCAAGAAGCTAGGAAGATTTTCATGCCTGCCCGGCCAGGCACCCGGGCGTGACGCCCGGGCGGGTCTGACGCCCGGGGTGCCCGGGCGTGCGAAAAAATAAAAATAAAAAATCATAATAATAATAATTTTATTTTTATTTGCCTTTCTGTGCTCTCCCAGAGGAGCCCAAATCCGGGCTCCTTTCATTTTTTGAGAGTTAGCTGTCAAGGGGTGGGGGGGGAAGGGGGGTATAAATATGTTTTAACGGGGCTAAGGGGGTTTGAAGGGGAAGCCTTCGCGTGATTTTGTTATTTTCTTTTTTTAATCTCCGATTCCGATGTGACCCTCAGCCAAAAATTGTTTGTATTGCAATTCTTTTTCATTCACGCTTTTTTTTCTTTTTTTTTTTCGCCGGGGCCGCTGCCCCGAACCCTGCCCGGGGGTCATGCCCGGGCCGGCCGGGCACCCGGGCGTGTATCCGGGTGGCGTTGTAAAAGGCAGGGATGCCAAATTGTGAAATTGTGAAAAGAGTCTACCCATAAATTGATCACCCCAAACGGCTCACAGAATATTAACCAGTAAAAAAAAAAGTACTAAAAACTTACAGTTGAAAACCCAAGTTCAGTACTGAAGACTCGACAGTGAAACTGTGAAAAGGAAATTAATCCATAGATAACAGATCATAACAGTTACTGAGATAAAACTCCTAAGATCTTAAAACAAAAATGGCCGCAAAACATTTCAAATTTAAAGCGGAATGTGGACCACAGAACACTGCACGGACTCCAGTCACTCCTCCAAATGGAATGTGCAGACAGAATGCAGAAGGATAATTGGTATTTATTGCAGACAGAACAAAATTGTCAGAAAAAAAAGAAAAAGAAAAAAAAAGACAGCAAAACACTCCGTATAGCGATTAATACATAAATGGAATGCAGACAGAACACACGAGCGCAAACAAAAAATGGCATTAGGATTTTTCCAAATGGACTGAAAAATGCAAACTTAATTCAAAAGAGCGCAACACCGAATACAGCGTGTGCAATTCAGCCCCCTGGATGCGACCGGAATCCAAACAGCGGGAAAGTAGAATGCAAAAGAAACACAAGAGTGCCAACAAGGTACTAAGCAATGCGATGCAAACAGCAAATCAAGGAAGCATCACACACACACACACACACACACACACACACACACACACACACACACACACACACACACACACACACACACACACACACA
>BFEA01000415.1:52180-68123 GCA_003427395.1 Chara braunii | reverse complement strand
AACAAATAAATTACTTGTGAGTTAGTGCGCAACCACTCTAGCACGAGACCTAGCCTTAAGGTCTAGGAACCGTTGGCCACAGCGTGTGTGTAATCAGCCAATCAGAAGCTACTCACCAAATAGAATTAAATAAAATAAAATAAACACTTTCTTTAAGTGTGGGAGCGGTGTAGAACACGTGGCCTTCACTTAAGGTCTAGGCATCACTGCCCGCAGCATGTGTGATCATCCAATCAGAGGCTAATCACTAACATAATAAAATAAAATAAATTGAAACGCTCTCTTTGAGTGTGGCAATGGTGTATAGTACTTGGTCTTTACTGAGGGTCTGGGCACTTCTGCCCGCAGCATGTGTGATCAGCCAGCATGTGTGATCAGCCAATCAGAGGTTAATCACTAACATAATAAAGTAAAATAAATTGAAACGCTCTCTTTGAGTGTGGCATCGGTCTATAGTACTTGGCCTCCAATGAGGGTCTGGGCAGCATTGCCTGCAGCAAGTGTGATCAGTAAATACAAGGTTGATCACTAAAATAATAAAATAAAATAAATTGAAACACTCTCTTTGAGTGTAGCAGCCGCATATAGTATTTGGCCTTCACTGAGGGTTTGGGCACCGTTCAAGTTGTCGGGACGAATACCCTTACAAGGGTATCCGCTCTGGTTTTTGCAAATGACTGAAAAAAAATTTTGATTAAAGATTGGGAACGAAAGTTGAATGTATCATGCGAGTCGCGGTCATCTTTCCTTGCTATGACCAACTGTATGTTTACAGGAAAAATAGGGAGTGTGTGGGCGCTCAACGTTGAGGCGCACGTGATTTTTTTATTGATATTAGAAGCTAGCATGCTTGCCGGCTAGTTTTTCTATGTTTGATTAAGCCAGGACTAAGGAATATTTTCCTTGGTTCTTACGTTTGACTGTAATGCGCGTGCGCCCATACACAGGTTGGCTCTGACGGCGATGCGGTTTTTCTGTGGAGAGCGAAGTGAGTGATGGAGTACAAACACGGTTCGAGCCTCCGCACAGTGGTTGTGGGAGCTTGGTGGTCATGGATGCGACCGATAGGCGGAGGAGTGGCCTTGGAGTGTTTCAGTAGGCCACACATTGCGTGACAACCGTTTATATAAGTGTACACTTGTGCTAAACCTAGCTTTGGGCCTAACACTATTGGTGGCGGTATTGGACTTTCAACACGGAGGTTCGGGGAACGAGGCTAGCAACCGGCCATGGAGGAGCAAGGGAGTGGCTTAAAGGGAGGCCGAGGGATTGAGAGTCCGGCAGGACCAACCCTTTTAGGGTTTTATTGCTAATCCCAACTGCGGGCCCGATCGGTGGCGCAAAAGGGGCTGCCAACGACTCCCCTTCACCCTAGTACCGCATCCTCTTCTTTTTATTTTTATTATTATCTTTTATTTGTTGTTTTTTTTCCATTTCACCTACGTTAATTATCGTTCCCGTTTCTGGGACGCGCTGCCAGTGCTGGTTTTAAGACCTGCGAGGTTAGCTCAGTTGGGACGCCCACGAACAGTTGAAATGCAAACCTAAGTTCGGGCTCCATAGGAAACAGGTGAGTAAAATACTACAATTCAGAATTACCAGGGATCATTCAAGTTTAAAGGAGTGTCTCATGACTATGCTCGCAAGGCAATTCTTCGGGCATTTGTTAAAATTGGGTTTGGATGATATAAAAGATCGGCATGGCCTCAGCGTTTGGTCCCCGGTCCGGCCATGGGACCAACTGGCCCAGCTCAGTTGGTATATCTGCGGACTGTTGAAATGCAGGTTGGAGTTCGATCTCCAGTGGGAGCAAATAAGTGAAGTGTCATAACTTCGATACCCTGCGGTCGGCCAGCTCCACGATATTTATCCCGGGGCCGTAGCCTCACTTTAGTCCTTCGGGACATCCAGTAAAATTAGAACAAGACAGAAAACATTAGTATCGCCTCTGCATTAAGTTTTTTTTAATCATGAATAAGACACCCGATAACGGGCGGGTGCAATGAGCGAGGTTACTACCCAAGCTTCCTGGTTAGCCACGGGAGTATAAACCAGCGGGGCCCGACAGCGAGGAGTTTTGTTTTTCAGAATCGGAGGTTGTCGGGTCATACGAGAGAGGGGAGTGGCTACAAACGAAGGAGGTTGAGGCCATAGACGTCAACATAGACGAAGAAGAAGAGGGCAATGGATGACGAATGTGATGGGGAAGAAAAGAGAAGAGGGAGGGAAAAGGTGAAATTCGTCGACGGAATCGGCCAAAGTAAATGCCAATTCCAAAGTTTTGACACAAGGCGAGTACAGTGATAGTGTTAGTCTTGGCACCATTAGAGTAGTGGAGGAGGGGTTAGTAAAGAAAGGGGCTGCACAAGCTGGAGTCCGAAACTGCGTGATTCGAGTCTGACGTGGCAGGATAGCAGCAAACAGGGAGAAGGTAGACGAAGTGCTTACCTGGTCGACGCGCTCGACAAGATTTTGTCAGCGCCCATCTGTAGCATGGCCACCATCGCAGACAGGACATTGTTCGAGTTCACCGTCGGAGTGTCAGCAGGAGGTGACGCAACTCGTTTTCGTGCGTACGTCGGTCAGGCCAATGCACCTAGTCGGGTTTAGACGACGGGTCCATTCTCATGTTTGCTTAGTTAGTGAGTGGTAAAACGATCTTGATACGCTTACTCATGATGAACATACAACTCCGTTTTGCGGTTTTCGTCTAGTACCGATTGCGTTTGTTCGTGATCACCTTGATCACCGAGCTCGCCGTTAAATTGGCCATCATCTCGGTGCTCATCTTGTTCATCGCGACAACAGTAACTGTTCCCCACCTCGTGATAATTCCTGCACTTCAGTGCAAGTGAGCCTAAGAGGATCGGCAGGGATGATGAGGACCGAGTAGGTGAAGGAAATTGAAGTAGGAAGGGGAGGGGGTAAAAAGTGAAAAGATGAGGGTAGGGTGACGGGACACTTATCTAGGTTGGAGAAGTTGGCATGAACAAGATCGCAGACTGGAGTAGGTGTAGGAAGTAGAGACAGGGAAGGGAAAGCAGTGAGCCGAGGCGACAACATATACGGAAAAGGAAACGTCCTGGTGAATCTTCTCATGTTCAAACAGAAGATTCAATCTCATTGTGCACATTTGGTGAGTGAAGGATCACAATCCCAATTGGCTATAGGCACGCTCGTGGCATTTTACCTGCTTTCTGCTATCGCGTCCCCCTTGAGGCGCTAGGCTCATGTTTTGGTCGTGGCGACCACCTTTAATGATTGGAAATTGCACGTAGCTCGTTCGTTCTTGCACAAGGACGAATCCCGAATCGGCTCGGTGGAATGATTGGGTGCATTCTGGAGAGAAAGGTGAGTACAACTAAGAAGGGGAAGGGGCTTGTGGAACACAGCGAATGAGTAAAATATCTGGAGGAGTAGGGATCGAGTTGGTTGTGACCGATACCTGCCTCATACTACCTTTGTCGCCGCTACCTGAAGTTGCTTGGGTTGTTGTCCCTCGAGGCTCGAGCCGAAGCTGTGATTTCTCACCTCATTATTGTTACCCGCTGATCGTTGTTGCTCTTCTCTCATCGACAAACTTCTACCGCTTCTGGGGCAGAGTATGGTGGTTGAGCTCTAATTGCAAGCAATGGGCTCCTGGCCACTGCGACAGTTCTTTAGCAGCGGTGAGTTTAGTATTGGTGCCAGCTACTGGGCTTGTATGTCCTCGCTTCGCCAATTTGTTGTGGTACTTGGTTTATGGGGGAGGCTATTGTTGAGAAATCATTGCTATTGCGGATTGGTGCCCGGCTCCTGCAGTTACCATGATTTATGTTAAGTGTTGGGCAAGACTGAAGACTCTTTGTTGGGAGATATCCATTGCCACTGTTGTTGTGCGCCCCAAGTGACTTGCTGCACTTATGCCTGAATTGTTGATTACAATTGAGGCTAGTACTGCGGTTGGTGTTGGAGTTCGACTTGTTGCGCTTGTAGTTGACTTTTAGGTTGTTATTGTTGCTACTTCGAAGACCCCGTGAAGTTGACTCCATAGCCTGTTGTTACAATTGCGATTCAACCGATGTCCTTCTCGAGTTGTTGCTACTCAGTGATCGTGCAACCGCCGAGTCTTTCGTTGCGCTAGTGTGGTACATTTCCTATTGTGTGGAGTCTGCTACTTTGCTAAACACTGTTGGGCTGCTGTGTTTTTTGTGGTAGTTTTGGTTGCTACAACCGTCGTCGCATTCACAGTGCCTTGCGGCTGGGCATGTAGACTTTTGTTGAGTTTAGATGAGTTTTGCCCACATGTCAAATACAGTACACGGGGTGTGCTCTATCTGAATGTGGTCATTCTCGGTTGCGTACCTGCGATTTGGTTAGAGGTTGAAGCGAGGTCGCGTGGGGAAGTGATCAGGCTCTGCAAGAGGGTCACTATTGCAACTTGGAGGTCTGTCACAGTGCCGCCTACTCTGCATTGTAGCCACAGTTTGGCCGCTCTACTGCTCATTTGGCCACCATTGCAGGGCCCTCTGGAGATTAAAGGTACCAAGACCTCACAAGCGAGTTTGAGCGGAACTTTCTTGGATCTGAGCGACTTAATGATTTTTTTTTTTTCCTTCTTACTCTCAACCTAGTTTATTGGTTCATAGAGGAATGAGGCAGGCGGTATTGGAAATCCATAATCTGTGCCAAGGCCTTTGTGAGAGGTTTGCCCCACCAATTGCGGGAGCTCTGTCAGAACCCAGGCAAGGTTTTGGAGGCAACGAACTGACAGGTATACCTCCTTTGCCTTGTGTGTAAGCCCACTATGCCCCTACCATTACATCTTTCTAGTTTCTTTGAGCGGTTATGCAAGCGTTCTTTTATGATCTTCGTTTCTTTTCAAAATTCAATCAGACTAAGTAAAAGGACTGCGTACGTGAATTTCAGTTTCGTTTTGTTTTGAATAAAAGCAGAGTAAGGGATGAACTGGGTAAGGTGGGAGGAAGATGGTATTGAACGCGTTTGACCAGGTCAATTAAAGGTTGGGCATTGCTTTTAAGAAGAATGTTTCTTATCTATTTTCAAAAGGACCATACATTGTTTTTAAACAGAATGACTTGGTTGTTTTGTTTATTTCTAAGGGTTTGCCTGTCTGATATGCGAGGTCAATCATTGTTTCGAAATAGAATGGCTTGGTCTATCTGTTTCTTTTTGGGTTTCTAACTCAAATTTGGCAAAATGGTCCAACTTCATATTTTTGTGTGACTTGAGATAGGCTGACCATTGTTTCTAAACAAAATGGTTTAGTTCAATGCTCATATTTTGAAGATAAGTCAGATAATTATTAAACTTTGGATATTTAAACAGTTCAGGGCGACTATGCACTGTTTCTAAGCAGAATGGTCTAGTCACATGCCGAAAGAAGAGAAAAACTAGTTGTGCAACCTGCTCGTGTATAACCTAAGGCATGCTAGGCATTGTTTCGAAGTAGAATGGTCTAGTGACACACCATATGTAATATGGGTAAAGGGTTAATCATCTGGAGGATCAATGAATTTTCTTATGAGGAAAAAACTTGAGAATTTTTTGTGAGAGTATTTACCCATTATGGTATGAACTTGTATATGATTGAGTGTGAGCTCTACTTTCTTTTCAATCTTAGCTTTGATAGGTAGTTACTTTTGATGTTCGCCACTTGCTGGAGCTATAGAAGTTTGTTCAAATTTCTTATTTTTTTTGAATTAAGCTTATTTTTCATATTTGGCTTTGTTTAAATTTTAAAAATGCATTTTCGCTAAGGGAAGTGTTGGCCAAACTTCTGCAAAAACATAGAGTTTGTCAAATTTTTGCCTTTAAAAAATCCAACTTTTTTTAGATTCATATCCGGCTTAGTCAAAATTTTAAAAAACCTATTATTGTAAAAGGGGTGCAGCCTAAATTTTTACTCAATCGGATAACTAACTTTATGAAGTTATCGTTATTTTTGTATTTAGTTTTTTATAAATCTTGGAAATAATTTTTTTTCTAGGAGAAATGTTGTAAAAATTTCTACAAATCTAAAGAGTTTAGTTAAATTTTGTATTGGCAAAATTCAAGTTTTATCTTGAATTCATATCTTACTTGGTATAAATTTGGAAAGCCTACTTCTCTAAAGAAGTTGCAGCCCAAATTTTTATTAATTCACTAACAGAAAATCAAAATTTGAATCTGTAAAGTCAAAGATGACTTTCATTTCATCTTCAATTCAGTATAAATTCTAAAATGACATTTTCTCTAAAGGCTGTATTGTCAAAATTTTCTTAGTTTTAAGGAGTTATATTATATTTGAATAAGAAAAACTTCAACGATCCACCCTGTACAGATACACGGAAAATATTGTCGAAATTTTTTTTATACTTCTGGTGCTTATTGAAAGGTAGATTTAGATTTACAACAGAAAAACTCCCACAAAAAGTAAAAGTTGAAAACATTCCATTAAAAAAAAATATTTCATATTTAAAATTATCATCTCAACGTTCGTTCAGTTTTATTTCATAAGTTTTCGTCCAAAAATTAGTTTTCCCTTAAACTACATTTATTTGTTGAAGATGGAATGAAAGTCTTAATTAAACTTTCATTCTACTACAACAAATATCTTCTAATTTAGATAGGATTAACCTATTTATGATTGAAAATCCGTATGTAGAATGACAGTTCAATTAAAATATTTAATGAACTCATTCGGACTTTTATTCGATCTCTAGCATGCAGTTCAAATAAGAAGGCATACTTCATTCTTGGAATGAAAGTTTTCGAGTGAAACGGGAAATTTTCAAATTGAATGTCAATTTGTAAGATGAAACAAAATTTTAAATGTAGAATGTAATTTTATTATAGAAGGATTATTTAATTCTGAGAATTTTTTATGTTTTAGTCTTAGGAGAATTTGAGTGAGATGTGATATGGGGTTTATTCTCCATACACTTAAAGTTTAGTTCTAGGTTACCAATGGTCCGAAAACCGGACGTCTCCACCGGACGTCTCCCCCGGGCATCTCCCCCCCCCGTCGTCCGGATTTCCGGACGACGCCTTTTTGACACCCAAAAAAAAATTTAAAAAAAATTCAGATTTTTCTAAGCATTTGTTGATAGGGTGGTATTTGGGAAGGGGGGGGGGGGGGGGTAGAAGAGGTTTTGGTGGGGATATGAGGGGTATAGATGGGGAATGAATCTTTAAACATTTTTATTATTTATTCTGCTGGCCCAAATAATCCAAAAATTTGGTGGCATACACCTAATGCAAGGTGGAAGCCACATGATTTTTTTCTTTTTTTTTTTCTTTTTTTTTTTTCTTTTTTTTTTTGCGCTAGGTCGGACATACCCTGTCCGGTCCGACGTCCGACCAGACGTCCGGTCCGACATCCCGGACGGTCAGGGGGGTCCCGGACGTTCGGCCCGGTTACCTAGGTCTAGTTTTGATAATAGGTTTGTGTTTTGTTATAGGTCTTTTTTTATCATTCGTATTCAAGATCTGACTACTATTAGCCCGATCCTGTGAGGATCGTCTTCTATTACCTTTTGATAACAGGTTGGTTGTCGATCCGTCGTTTCCGTTTCAACTCTTACACATTCTCACTAATCAACCTAAGGTCTTCGCCCAGTGGGTTGAAATGTTTCTTTTAGTTTTTGTCCGAGCTTTTATTAAATGTTCACTTAAAAAGGACTAAGTGCAGTGTAGCACGGTGAACGTGTTCTCACCCCTCTACGTTCGCGCGAATGTGTTCACGTATTCGCGTGAACAGCTCGCGAACGTGTTCTGGCGAACATATTTATTTTTCGTAAAAACAAATCAAAAATGAATTATTATTTTTTTTCAATTTTTTATTTTCAATTCACGTTTGGCTAAAATATTGAACACGACTCCAAGGCAAACCTTGCTTCTATTGTTGTTTTACATGAAATGTATTTTTTTCAGATGGTTCTGAGACTTTTGTTTTTAACTATTTTTTTACGTTCACGTTCGAATGGTTTTTGGCGCTAGATCGTGTTTGGGCTAACACATTCGGGTTCGCCTCCGAACGCGAACATGATGCTACATAGACTGAGTGTTTTCTTTGAGAAGGATTGACAAAGGTTGGGGTTTGTCTGAATAGGGCAAGCGGTGTGAGTGCAGAGAATGGTTGAAGTTAACCCCTTGTAGTGAGTGGTCTGTCGATGTCAATTCTTTAATGTGATTGCATGTATGTAATGTGAGTTGAAGTTTGGATTTGACCTTGCTTGTGATTATATGTATTTTGAAGGGGAATCACACTGTGATTGTAAGAGTGATTGTCTTGTGTTCTACAACCTCATTATATTTATATCTTGTGTATTTGTGTGGTCTTCTTTAAGGGTTTTTAAGGATTAAGCAGGTTTGAAATGAGAAAAAAAAAAGATTAATTTTTACCTTTGCATTTTAGAATTTTTATAGTTGGTCGTTAAGGTCCGTGACGGTTGTCAAAGTCAAACCCCTTGACCTGTTTCCATGCCTCTAATGATGGAGCCTCATTCCTAGGGTCAGAGGCGTTTAGCTGCCACAAAGGGTCAAATCACGCCTACCACTCACTTGCGCAGGGTGCAGAAGAGGGTAGGTCTCCCAATCACACTCGTGATTGTTTAGCGACGAAAGATTATCCCTCTAGACACATGTCAACTGACACTTGAGCGTCGATAGCGACCCTCAAGATCACTGAAGGTCGCATCACTATGGGTATCATATAGTACGTCATCATCGCGACTGCTTCGTGTTCATGCATGACTAGTCGATATGAGAAGGCCTACGTAGCGATATTTATTCAGAGTCTCACACGTGTCTTTCGTTTTTTTTTTTGTCAAAAGGTTATAGGTCGGATAGAAAAAGGGACTAGGCACGAAAAACACATGAGAATTTGGTTTTATGATGGTGAATTGTATCGCGTGGTTAGATGGACTGTCCTAGTCGATCGGTGCAGAGTCGCACTTGGGAAATCAGCCCCCAGAGATACGACTCGTTTATGGGTTCAATTATGGCGTTCGACCCCTCGTACCCTCTATACTACAACGTACGACAAACCCCCTCGGCTGGGCCACCTCTGCGATTACAACTGAGTAACTTTCGCATGTGGTTCGGTAGCTAGGCATGAATACACTTGTCTAAGGGTGGTGACAACCCCTTGAGCAGAGGTAAGTTGTGTCTTGTGTGGCCTCTATCCCGTCATAGGGGTTCGCGAGAGGTACGGCTAACGCACTCGAACGGAGCGGCGAAAATTCCACTGCGAAGAAAGTCCTGCAAACTCCCTTGTGACGCGGTCGGGAGGATCCCCATGCGGGACCGATGCATTCGACGCCGCTACCTGAAGCGTGTGTGTGCTCAGCCGATCAGAAGTTGATCACTCTAAGGACAAAAATGCATATATAATAATATAATTAACCAATTTATATTGAGGCAACAGCTGGACACCAAAGACCTTCACTCAGGGTTGGCGTGCCACTGACAGATGAATTGATGATTCATTAATTACGGGTTGATCACAAAATTAATAATAATAATAATAAATAATTCAAAGCAATTAATATCAGCAACAATGACATAGTGCAACCTTCACTTAGGGCTAGTGTGCCGCAGACAATAAGTGATCAGCCAATTAGAGGCTGATTCACAAAAAAAAAAAAAAAATCATTTACAGATACTCAATATTCGCAGCTTACACTCGAGGCATTCTCTCAAATTGTCGCTAACATATGATAAAGTGGTAACGCTCGATCACAGTTTTCAGTAGCGTGGTGGTGACTATCATAAGTTAGGGCTAACACACGTTGTCCACAACCATAGCCCAAGTAAGGACCTCCTTGATCATGCAGCAACAAAGTCTCATGTACTGCAATAAAAATAAATAAATTGGACAAATTGTAACTTGGGGTACTCACAGCAGTCATTACTTGTGGCTACTCTCAACAGAAGGTTGTTGCATGTTGCCCGCTACGTCATGGCAAGTTATGTGTCTGATTTCGATTCAACGGGGGGTTCCAGTTGTCGTGCCAAATACCCTTACAAGGGTATATGGCGTACTTTTTGCAAGTCACGCCGGCGCGACCTTGTCCGTAGTTGAGTGGCCCAAGCGGGGTATCGACGGCAAGGTGCAGCCTTGCGTAGGTCGGGTGTCCGCAGCGTCGCAGGCGCAGCGGGACGCGCAGCCCCTCATCCCCTTGATTTGGTGTTTCCCCGCACTTATTATTTTTTTGGGTATTGGTATTTGTATTATTATTGGTTGTCCTACCTTTTCACTGTTTGGGCTCGGCGATCGGTTTCGAGGCCGGTGTCGGGACCGTCTGGCCCGACTCAATTGCTACATCATTGGACACAAGGCGCCGAAAAAAATCCTCAACTCTACCCGCCTTGCAAGCACGGACCGAAGAGATCGGCGTGGGTGAGAGCGATGCAGTCCGTAGTCGTGGCTTCCCTTTGCGATTCAATCGGAAAGCGTCAATAGCCTAAAAATGGGAAGGAATTGGAGGGCATTCTAAGTGTTATGGTGTGAGTACACCCGGTTCCGCTGGCTGTTGCGGGAAAGTTGGGAGTGAGCAGCCGTTGGGACCTGAACAGAAGGAAGTAAATGTTGGGCACAGTGGGTCAAGGGACGGCCGCACTGTGGCCCAGTTCGTGTGTGAGAGTACCAAGATCTGCACGGGGACTCACCTTTACCCAGGCCCATGCTGCAAACTTGGCAGCAGACCCGTGCCCTCATACTCGCGGCATTGCAGCACTATCGGGGAGTGCTACACACTCCTTAGCGGACTACGGCTGTGCGACCACAGGCTTCGCGGGTCTCGGTCGCGCTACCACCAGCCTATTGTTTGTGTCCGGCGACACAGGTCCGGTGTACGAGTTAGCACACTGTTAATGTTGGAGGCGGAAAGAAATCTGCGCAAGGGGGCACTACGGGTTCGTTGCTGTCGGGAGGAGCGTTGGCTGAAGGAGCAAGAGCGGAGCAACGACGGGCAGGTAAGGACGAGCGGCCGGGCAGGCCGTGAGGAGTGATAGCGCGGTCGGTGACGAGTAGCGGGGGCTGTCGCAAAAGTACATTCCAATCCCGCCATCTGCTTAGAAAGGTTTGAGTGTGACTGCGCCATTGGGAACTGACAAGCGGGGCTGTGTCTGGGCACAGACGGCCTGGGGCACTATCGAGGGGCCGCAACAGTACTGGCTGCAGCAGGCGCTCGCATGAGACCCCTCCCCATCTCGATCTTCAAAATTCTCAATTGAATATTTGATACTACCACCAAGATCTACACCGGGACCCGCCTCACCCAGGCCCACGCTGCAAGCATTGTCGTTGGCGGTTACGGTGTCTGCTACTGTTTGGTTGAGTTGTGACACTTCAACTGTGCATAGCTGCGCAGTTTGATGTGTGTCACTACGTTTCGAAGTAGAACACAAGCATATGCTTTGCTTTGAATAGGGACCCTCCAGGCTGAGCTATTGATTACAGTTATCGGTCGGTATAGGGCTGGCAGTGCGTGTGTTCGGCCAGAGTGAGGGATTTGTACGTAGCATCCTAGGCTACACAGAAGCAGCCTAGTCAAAGGGGATTATTGCTGTGAACCGAAGGGTCGCCAGAGAGTCGAGAACCGGCAGGTATGACTTCTGTTTGACCAAGTTGCTGCATCCTTGGCCAACATTGCGGGGCCCTCAGGCGAATCAAGGTATCAAAGCCCGCTCCTGGGAGTTGAGTTTGTCCCATTCCTGTATCTCGAGCGTCTGAAACCCCTACTTCTGCCTTTCTAAGTCTAAGTCTAGTCTATTGATTCTAAGAGGAAGGCGGCAGGCTGGATTGCAACCCGTAGGACCGCAACAAGACTGTGGGGAGTCCACCCACCGATTGCGGGAGCTCTGCCGGAACTGAGGAGGAGTTCTAGAGGCACGGAACAAACAGGTAATCATTTCCTCTATCTCTATAAACCCATATTATAGCCCCCATCTGTATTTCCCATTGCATGTTTGACTGGGTATATGATATGCAACCCTACTTTGACTTTTTGTCTGACTTTCAGAACTTAAACCAGATTAAATAAAAGAATGTTTGGGATAATCTCAAGTTTCAACTTTTGTTGATTGTGTGAAGGCAGACTGTTTAAAGAGATTGCATCTGGGAAAGGGCAGGATGGAAGACAGTTTTGCGTGAGATTTGACTGGGTCATTAAGGCTGGGAGGTCCCCATGAGTTGGGGATACCCAGTGCCCTGTTTATTTTGGATGGTGTGGAGCATTAGACCATTCTATAAGTTTAGGTGGTCTGATTGCTCTGGAGGCTGGGAAGTCCCCATAAGTCTGGGGAGACCCAGTGCTGTGATTTTGCATGAAGGGTCAGGCTGCTCCAGAAGTTTAGGTGGGTTGACTGCTCTGACTTGCGAGGGCGTGATTGTGATTGATTTTCAGGGGCCGAGGGCATTTTATAAGTTTAGGTGTTTTTGGTTGTCTTGTTTCTTGGGGTTTCTCAGTTTCTTTTGTTCTTTAACGAGGAGGTCTGAGTTGTTCTATAAGTTTAGGTGGCTCAGTCTCTTCCTGTTTTTATTATGAGGAAAAGAACCTGACGGAAGGCAGATCGTTTTTTAAGTTCAGGTGATCTAGCCCAATGCCACGCACAGAATGGATCAGAGGGAAACAAATCAAGTAGAGAGTCAGACTGTTCTGTAAGTTCAGGTGGTCTGACTCAAAGCCTCGCACATGTTGGAACCCAAAGGCTATAACTTGGATATATATTTTATTATTATTCTATCTAAGAACAGGCTAGTCAGACCGTTTTATAAGTTTAGGTGGTCAGACTATAGCATATCACAACATGAAGAGAGTATAATTAAGAATATAACTGGTGGTAAGATGGGGCAGGCCGAACTTAAGTTAGTTCAGTCCTATGCATCCTTAGAAGACTGAGGGAAAACAAATATATATAATTTGGATATCTTAAACAGTTCAGGTCGACTAAAATGGTCTAGTCATATGCTCAAAGAAGAGAGAAATAGTTGTGCCCTCTGTTTTGTGTATATTCAATGACTAAGTTAGACATGTCCCATAAGTTTGGGTGGCCTGACTTTACGCCTTATGTAAATTGGGTATAAGGGGATAAATCATTGAAAGACCATGAACTATTTTTTGACAAGGATGACTAGGGAAGGTGAGAGTACTTACATTGGTGGTCTGGCCTGCATGCGACTGGGTGGAATACTACTTAGTTTGTATTTCAGCTGGATAGGTAGTTGCTTTAGTTGCTCGCCACGTGCTAGAGTCATAGGAGCTAGTTTGATTTTCGCATATTTTGAGCTGAGTCTATTTTTTGCTCAATCAATTTCTGAATTTTCTAGGATCAATTTTTTATACTTGGCTTTGTATAAATCTTGGCAAGCTACTTTCTCTACGGGAAGCGCTGCCGAAATTTTTACAAATCCAAGGAGCTAGTCAACTTTGGTTTGTCAAAGTTAAACTTGTTTTATCTTCGTATACGACTTAGTAAGATGGGACGTCTCCTTTTCTAAAAGGAGTGATGCCTAAATTTTTACTAATTCGGGAAGTTAGACAGAATTTGACTTTGAAGAGTCAGAGTCGTTTTCAAAGTTCTCAACTTAGCTTTGTATAAATCTTCGACTAGCATTTTTCTAAAGGGAGTGCTCCCAAAATTTCTACAAATCTAAGGAGTTGTTAAATTTTGTCTTTACAAAAACTCAAGTTTATTCTGAGTTCAAATCTGAGTTAGTATAAATCTCGGAAGTTTACTTCTCTAAGGGAGGTGCTGCCCGAATTTTTACTAATTCAGGGAGTTAGACAAAATTTGACTTTCTTAAGTTAGAGATTATTTCAGTTTTCATATTTGAGCTTGTATAAATTCTGGGAAGGCATTTTTCCTACGGGAAGCGCTACTGAAATTTTCTTAGATTAAAGGAGTTAGAGTATATTTTGACAGCTGATGACTTTGGCAATCCATCCTGGATAGGGGAGATCATGTCATGAGTCTACCTCTCTTTGGGCGCTGACTTAGAGGTAGACTTAGGCTTAGCTATTAGAAGAGGCTCTGAGAAAGATTGTGGTATGGGGATTACTCTCTAGGGGCTTATGGTTTTAGCCTGGGGTGTTGACCTGTCTTGTGTTACAGGTCTTTTTGATCGTTTGACTCAGAATTTTGACTAATTTCAGCTTGATCCTGCGAGGATCCTTTTCTGTTATCACTGATGTTATCACTGATAACAGGTCGGTTGGTTGATCGCCGACTTGTCGGCTCACGACACAACTTTGCTTACACCTGTACCTCAACTTGATTGCCTTAGCCCTGAGATTTGATATGTTTCTTTGAGAGTTTTAACCGGGCTTCTTTTAAATGACCATTATAAAGAACTTATGAGATTTGTGAAAAGTTGGGCTATGGCCGGCGCTTGAGTGTGTGAGGCGTGGTGTGAGTTACAGGGAAAAGTAAAGTTGACCACATTGGTGTATGGCAATGTAGCTATGGTGTATGTGTCTGTGTCTTGTGCAGGTTAGTATTTTGGAGGTTGATATACGAGTCATACTTTGGAGGCAGTGAGAATGACAACCATGTGTCGCACAATCTACATACCTGATGGGTTTATGTTTTCCCCTTCTTCTATTGATATCTCCAGTCCTGATTTGATATATGGGTATTGGGATGCCTATTTATTTATTGAGGGATTTTGCCTGTTACTTTTTATAGTTGGACGTTGCAGTCCGTGGCAGCTGTCAAAGTCAAACCCCTTGACTTTTTTCCAGGCTCTAGATGATGGAGTTGGTCTCCAGGGCAATAAGAGACGATTGCCACCATAGGTATGAACCTGTGTACCACCCACTCCCCGCAGAGTGCAGAAGAGGGTGTGGTTGTCAACCGCACTTGACAGTTGTCCAAGCGTCGAGAGAACAATTCCTCAAGGCGCGTGTCAGCCGACACTTGAGTGTCGAATGCGACCCTCGAGATTAACGAGGACCGCATAAGCATGGGTACTACATAGTACATCATCACTGCGACTGCTTGCGTACGTTTGCATTGCGAGTCGATATGAGCTAGCTCTGCGTCCGCGCGGTTTTATATAAGTCTCGCGCGCGATGATTACCCAATTTCCACATCGGAAAATTATGGGATGGCTACTAAGGGACTAAAAGTGTTGTCACGTTGTTTCGATGTGTGTGGGTGTGTGTTTTATTTTTGTGTTCGTAGAGTGGTGTGTGCGTGGTGTGTGGGATGCGTCCTAGTCGACCAACGACGTGTCACACTTGCAACCTCAAGCCCCTAAGATACCGGTTCGCGTGCGGGTTCGATAGACGCATAATACCGCGCGTACCCCCTATGCTACATCGAACGAGAAACGCCCTCAGCTGGTCCACCTCTGCGATTGCAACTGATTAGCTTTCGTACTGTAAACTAATAACTCGACGACAATACACCCACCGAAAAGAGGTAACAGCTCTCGTAAGGTGGAGGTTAGTTGTGCCTCGCGTAGGCCCTATCCTATCGTAGGGGCTTACGAGAGGTATGGCTGGCGCACTCGGCCGGAGCGGCTTGCGGAAGCTCCATGTATATTCGCGACGAGGAACAAAACCAACTCCTGCGTGTCGCGGCCGGAAGGGTCCCGCGCTGCCTCGTGCGGTGCCGAACCGATGCGCTCGACACCGTTGAATGGTTCAACGGTCGTTGAAACCACGTTTCAACGCCGCACTATACCTCGTCAGAACGGGGTACAACGTGGCCCGCGAAAATGTTTTTCGTCGGCAAAAAATAATTAAAAAAAAAAACAAAAAATATGGGGGTGTAGATGTTTTTGCGCTCTACATCCTTTATATTTTTATTTTTATTTTTTGAGAATTTGAATTATTTTTAAAAAATCAAAAACCTAACTGAACTCAAAACACATCGATTTTTTTTATTTTTATTTTTTTTTTGATTGATTGATTGATTGATTGGTGAGGGATGGGTCGCCCCCCCCCCCCCC
>BFEA01000414.1:1420076-1457561 GCA_003427395.1 Chara braunii | reverse complement strand
TTCGGTTAATTACTTTTCATTTTTTTCGGTTAATTACTTTTCATTTTTCATACCATAATCCGGGCTGTAAATTGTATCATTGCTTTTGGTTGTAGAACCTACGTTAGTTTCATCGTATGTGCGGATCTCATTGATTTAAACATCACTGATATATTCTGATTAACTGTCCGTTTTTTATTGGATTTCTTTCCCCTTCTTCGATTTTTCTTCTTTCTTGAATTCGTCCTTTTTCCACGTGTATTTAGATATGGATTTAACCTTTTGATGAGAGCTTCTTCCATTGATGCTACTTGGGTCTTAACTCTATACCATATTGGAATTAGTACATTCTTGTACCATCCAAACTTACGTAGCCAGCTGTACAACTTACGTTGTATCCATTTACCTGATTTACGAGCCAAGTTGACGTGTTCGCACCATCTTTTATCTGGCCGTATTCCTGTCTTTCCTATGTAAAAGTGACTGCCCTATGGTGACGCAAGTACATATACGCAGTAGTTCGAGTCCAATAATGTATCTACTCCCGCACATTGTGCCGTCCATAAATCCACAAATGATCCTGCCGATGGTATATAACCCTCTGCTGCTAATGAGATAAAGAGTAATTTGTATAGTCTATTAATTTCATAGCAGTGTATAATTTGCTCGGTATTTACGAGTACTTCTAGTCTAGATGTTGTACGATGTATATGCGTCAACTTTTTTTCTCTTGTGAGACCCCACGTTGGCTCTGACCGATCTACCTTCCCTAAATATCCTGATCACAAAATAATGTGGATGACGAGTCGTCTTCATCGTGTCGTCATAACTCGAAGCTTCTTGTTTTATGTCCTCTGGGTCAATCCGCGTTTCGAACTCAGAATCATGCGCAAAGTCTCTTCCTTCATATATAACGAGTCCAGGTACTTTGTGCAATGCAGCTATGGCATGTGGCTTGTCCTTGTACTTGAGGTCGTGAATCTTGCATAACTCCTTCAATTCTGTGTAGTGAAGCCTTAAGAGTTGCGTATCCGTCATTGGTCCATACCCGAAATTGATGCTTATCTTTGCCTTTGCTGCTCGCTTGGTTCCGTTCGTCTTGTGGTTCTTCGTCCTCACGTTCTTTGGGTGTGGTGTCGGCGCTCTCATTGGTGCACTCTTGCTCATATGTACCGACGTTGGCGTACTAGTCATCATTGAACCTTGAAAGTGGGTTCATTGCCGATGACACTCGAGGTGTGCAAGTTCTGATTGGTTTGTTTATCTTCTTCAGCGGTCCTTTAATGGCCGCTAGCTCATACTTCATCAACTTGATTTCATTGGCATCTCTCTGTACTTCTGAAACCATCTTCTCCACCTTATCCTCCTTTGTGATTGTCTTCTCTGTTCTCTCACGTCATGTCGCATGTTACACTCTTTGCTCGTTTCTCCACCGGGATGTCTTGGCAGCGCAGTTTCCAGTGCCTTGTCAATCATTGCCTTCAGATCGGACGCCGTCAATGGTTTTGTTATCTTCTCGTCCACTACCCTAACTTTCATCCCTCCCACATTCCCATTGGTTTCCATCTTCTCCCGTTGTGCTGTCCGACAATTTCATTGATATTTGCTCGATGGACTTCTTTATCTTCTCCACTTCCCGCCTCAATGCAAATATCTCCTCCTTGAGATCGGCGGTGAACCACGCTCTGTTTCCTGGTGGTGGAAAATCATTACGCCTTTGTCCCATTGACACCGTCCAATTCTTCTAGGTGAGTCGGACCCTGCTCTCCCCCTCCTTACTGAAGTTGATCTTGATCTTCTTTTGTGATCACAAGGTGACCTGGATCTCCCCCGTCTGATCCTCTATCTCCCCTTCGACGATGTTGACGATGACGAGGAGTGTTTGCGCCTCCTTGCCGACGATGATAGCGATCACGCCATCCTCCCTTGAGTATTTGGTACCTCGGTTGTCATCCCGCCACATGAACATTACCACATTGAAAATGATCAGGCGTGCCTAACCTAGCTATATTATTGTAATCGACCATAGACGTGGTGTGCATGAACCATTCCTCCATTGCAAAAATTAACAGATGCATAAATATACCTATATATCCATAAAATAATCAGCAGAACATGAAAGGAATGAATCTCCATCGTGGTATAAAAACTCGCTCCCCAAGTATATTGGCAAAATAGGTAAGTAACCAAATACAAACTCTGTCGTCAACAGCTGCAACCACTACGCCATGTGTTAGTACAATCCATCCTAGCAAATAAAATGTGGATATGGACATGATGTCGTGTATACCAACCTTAAGGCAGTGCCGATCTTCACGCGTGCTTCCCGCAAGTGCAAAGAACTGTGCTTTGAGATACACACTTGCAATATTGGACAACACATGCGAGGCTTTACTTTCACAGAATACACGTCTTGTCCATGGCCTACGACAGATCCTGCCGCGACTACCCTTCCACCTCTTCTTTGCTCAGGTAATCTATCCAGCCAATGTCAAAAGTACTCACCTCGGCCCAAATACTTCACTGTCCTGCCAGTCCTGATGCTGTGTTCGTCGCTGTATATCCGAAATTTTCCTCCGTCGACAAAGGGTTATGTCATCATATCCTACGACGTAACTCGTCCAGGTAGTGTCTCCAGTTCACTTCCTTCCCTTGTATCTGTCTACCTGTCCTCAGAATCCGTGATGTGCCGGTGTTCTTCAGCCTCAGAATTTTGTCCTCGTATCAAACTTGATATGTATATAAATCTGTCGCCATGTTGTGTTTGAAAATATCTTCGAGATGAGTCGTTCAAATTTCTACGATGAAATTCCATGAGTTCCTTGGGTGGACGGCCTGAGATAAAACGATCGAGTTTCCATGGTCTTCGGTTGGTAAGGTTCTGTGACATGAGAAGCACAGCTACTTAATTCCTTTCCATGCGACTGCTTTATGATTATATCACATGTCTATATGTGTGTGATTCTTTATGTGCACGACTCCTGGGTTCATTGGTTCATTTGAGACGTTTCTTTCGGCCGAAAAACATCATGTTTAAGTATAATCCAGCAGAGAAATTCAAAGTGCCCTATATTTCGATTGATTTATTTCTGCTGCAAAGTACTTTTCATTTCTTGCCAAATCCTTCTGTCTTCCGTTTCCAGAAAACTGAAGATGACATTACGCACCGTGCTGACCTTATAGTCTCTGAGAAATGCCAGAATTGCCGAACATGTTGTCTTCCACGGGTATTCCAACAGTTTCAGTTCCACACACTATAGTTTCATTACGGCGGGTAAATCGTGCACGTCGTACATGTTTGCTACCATTCTAAGTAATGTGCCAATGATAGTCAACACTTCGGTGTTCACAGAACCGCCGACACTGCTAAAATGACAGATAGACCGAAGCGAGAGAGAGAGAGAGAGAGAGAGAGAGAGAGAGAGAGAGAGAGAGAGAGAGAGAGAGAGAGAGAGAGAGAGAGAGAGAGAGAGAGAGAGAGAGAGTGGATGAAGCAAACCTCTAACTGGCTGGACGATTGACATGGTATTCGCATAAGAGCGTGCAAAGATTAAAAATTACACAGACATACGTAGTACACTAGGAGCGCACAATTTTCTGAAAGACAACCGAGCAAGGCAACGACAGAAAAGAAGTTCAGATTCTGAACATTCATCATCCCTCCCTCCCTCCCCTAACACATCACTCACGAACCTTCTTCCATGCTTGCTCCACATTTGGAATGCGTGATGCCAATTGAGGTCGAGCTACTGCTCCAATAGTGAGATCCTGCACACATCATCAAGGACAAAAGAACACCACAGCACTGCCAACCAATCACGTGCCAACGCACTCGTATCTACACCCAGGGTGATGAAAGGGGACCATCGGAAACATATCCCCTTGAGCTCAATTGAGGGGCGCAGTGGGGGCGGAGGAGGGGATGAAGGGGAAGGTGAGAAAAAAAGAACAAAGCACCAGCCTGAGAAGTTTACCTGGAGGCTGGTAACAACTGCAAGGGACCAAAGCAAGAAAATAAACATACTGCAGAGCCAACCAAAAAAAAAAAAACAAAAAAAAACATGAGAAAATGCAGTGCTAAGCCAGGCGACCAGTGTGGCCCGGGACCACTTGCCCGGTCGGGCCAAAAAAAAAAAAAACAAGTGCACATTCAGAAGAACCAGAACTATAATGCCAGAAATTTAAGATCAATTTCTGACCATGGAGCCCTAACTGTATGGGTGGGACCGTGGAACCCCCTACTTGTATGGGTGGGACCGTGGGAACCTAATTAGTCGTTGCATTGAAACCTCGAATTGAATGGGTCCTAACAATCAAAAAGCCGCAGATGGGATTGAGAAGGAAAACAGATGTAAACAATCAGTATAAATCATTATAAATCCATAGTAACATTGACATTTTCGGAAAATACAAACTCGTCAATGAGCCCCAATGCTCATTGATTTGGATCGGGCCATATGGCCCCCCTACGGTACCCTTTTGTTGATAAATCCCTTGGACAAGGCCTCTGCAATGGACAGTTCATAGTAAGGACAGGAGGGCTTAATTGACAATTTTGCGGGGCCCTTACGGGAATACGCGGACAATTTTAAGGGGCTAATTGGCAAACCGTACAAGTTTTGAGGGGTTTATCAACAAAAGGGACACTTACAGTTGAGGGGTTTATCAACAAACGGGACGCTTACGGGGGCCTTTCTGGGCAAATCAGTGTAACATCAGGGGCCCAAATATTTTCTGGAACAACCACAATTAACTATGCTTAATAGTACACACCGGTTCCATTCATCAGCTATTAAAAGCAAGTTGGAATAAAATCTTCTCTCTCTCTCTCTCTCTCTCTCTCTCTCCGCTGGGTGTGTGAACGAGTTGCAGGTTTCAGCGGGTGTAACACCAAGTCTTAGGCTGTTTTCTAACATTTTGTGAGTTTTCAAGGTGTTTGCTGTGTTTGTTTGGTTGTTTGAGCCTGCCCCCACCAGCGGCCCCCACCCTCGGTCCCACCAGCGGCCCCACCCACCAGTGGCCCCACCCACATGGGCACATGTTATTTTTACCTGCGCATCCATCTCCATCGTGGTGATGAGCTGGCGGCCATAGCTGGGCCAGCCAGCTATTTTGAGGGCAACGCTGGGCTTACAGGCCCTAAGCGCTGTAGGCGCATCCTCCTGTTTACTGTGCCGTTGGGGATATTTCAGCTGCCTGCAAAGCGGCTCTTCCATGAGGTATTCTTCGAGAGTGGCAGGCTCCATCTTCATCGTGCTGGAGTTCTTCTTCTTCGTCCAGGGAGCTGCTCTCCCCTGTTAAGTGGGCACTTCATCTGCAGTGGGCATCGTGATTGGACTGCTGAATGCCGTGTTGGGTTCAGGAGGGTTGGGGGCGACTGATGGGCTGTTGGGTTGGGTGCTGTGCCACGCCATAGCTAGAGCTTGACTGGAGGGAGGAAGAAGAAGACTCTTAGATACTTTGATGAAACTTGTGTAAATAATTGGTTTCTGCCATTTCCTGGATGTTAATAACCTGGTTCGGATTCTTGGAAAAACAGTGCGTTCATTGGCTGGAGGGAGCGGGTTATTAATTAGAAATTGATTAATTTCAATTCTACCTCCCGTTTTGAGTGCTTCCACTGTGTATTCTCTCTCACCTGGTGTGGTGTGATTTACTCTCTCCAAGATCTCTTGTCATTGCGCCTGTGTATGGGTCAAAAGTACATCTCTTACAAGGAGTTTCTTTCATATGTCAAGGGCTGGTAAGGTTTTGCGCGTTGTATCGAATTAAACCACATGCTCCACCGCTTGTGCAAGCCCCCGTCAATTCCTTTCGAGTTTCAGCCTTGCGACCGTACTCCCCAGGCAGAGTGTTTAACGCGTTAGCTAGGTCCCTCATCGATTCGCCCCCAAACATGTGTCCATCTGGGCTCGAAAGCGGAAGGTACCCTTTCCACAGATTAGGGGCTGGTGACTGACCTACCTGTCTCTCCAACCTCTTTGAACGNAGCGGAAGGTACCCTTTCCACAGATTAGGGGCTGGTGACTGACCTACCTGTCTCTCCAACCTCTTTGAACGGTCGTGTAACTTCTCACATACACCCTTCAAGTCCATCGTCATGTTGTACAGGTGCTCTGCATCTGGATGGAAGTCCGCAAACACAGCTTTCTCCCCGAGGCCCAGATGTAGATCTGCTACCAGATAATAACATCCCATTCATCGGAACATTGCAACCTTTCTTTGTAAGTGAAGGCAAGTAAAGACCACAAAAGAAAAAAGGCCAAACAGAACTTTCCAGAGAAGCCCGCAATACATTTCGAATCATTCCGCAACCCCAACCCCAACCCCCAACCCCCGGTCACTCCCGCCCCGCCCTGCCCCGCCCCCCCCCAACAAAGAGCTGGTAAACCATTCAAACAAATTAAAACAAAAGAACAGAAATAAGCAACAGTTTTGTGGCACTTTTCGTCCACATGTAAACAAATGACACCGAGATAAAATGCAAGGAGCTCAGCCTTTGCACAATCAATTGTTTTTCAAATCTTCGACAGCTACTTTACCAAAATATATGAAATATCAAAAAAGCAGACCAGCACCCTTCCTCCACCTCTCCCACACTTATCCATTCTCCTTCACCTCTCCCTGTTCCATGCATGGCTGTCATATAGTCCAATCGGTAAATGTGACGTGTCTATAAATTTCTTACTAAAAATAGCCTTAATCAGATTTGCCAATGTTATCTACTATCTGGTAGGACCAAATGATTCAATAGTCGTGCAGATCCGTTGTGGCAGCAATGACCCCAAATGCAGGTCCTGAGAGAGAGAGAGCCGACCTCAAATTCAGGTCCACAGAGGGACAGATGACCCCAAACCCAGGTCCACTGTCAGAAAGACAAGCCCAAATGCAGGTCCACAGAGGGAGAGGCGAGCCCGAATACAGGTCCGCAGGTCTACAGAGGGACAGATGACCCAAAACACAGGTTCACTGTCAGAGAGACAAGCCCAAATGCAGGTCCACAGAGGGAGAGGTGACCCCGAACACAGGTCAGCAGGTCTACAGAGGGACAGATGACCCCAAACGCAGGTCCACTGTCAGAGAGACAAGCCCAAATGCAGGTCCACAGAGGGAGAGGCGACCCCGAATACACGTCCGCAGGTCTACAGAGGGACAGATGACCCCAAACGCAGGTCCACTGTCCGAGAGACAAGCCCAAATGCAGGTCCACAGAGGGAGAGGCGACCCCGAATACAGGTTCGCAGGTCTACAGAGGGACAGATGACCCCAAACGCAGATCCACTGTCCGAGAAACAAGCCCAGATGCAGGTCCACAGAGGGAGAGGTGACCCCGAATACAGGTCCACTGTGGGAGAGAGGACCCCAAATACGACTGCAGGTCCAACCCAAAATGCAGGTCCACTTCGAGAGAGACGACCGCAAACGATAGTTCTGCAGCTACAGTGGGAGAGACCTATATGGTGGGAGAGACGACCCCCCAGGGGCTGGCTATCAATCCCCTTTAGGAAATTTCCATGGTTCAAAAAAGACACCAAATTTGGCAAACAGCAACCTTGAACCAAAACAAAAACAGGCAAAAAAAAAAAAAAAAAAAAAAAAAATAAAAATAAAAAAAAAAAAACAAAAAAAAAAAAAAAAAAAAAAAAAAAAATCATAAAATTGAAAATTTCAAATTTCAAATTTGACCCTCAAAGTTCAACCCCTAATGATTTCAGTTCTGAACCTGTTGCCCAAGACCGCTGCTGAAAAGTGGTGGTCCCCGTTAACCACTTGTGCTTTATAGCAGAACCACCATAGGGGCACGTCCATGTGGCCAAGATGACCCCCAATGCTGAGCAAAGTCCCTGGCCAAGGCAGCAGCAGCAGCACGGAGGACTGGCTGTGGGAGGCGCTGTGGAATGAAAGGGATCGATATCCAGCCTCACAAGCGGTTAACAGGGACCCCAACTTTTCAGCCCTGGTTAACCGCCCCCAGCACTGAAAAGTGCATTTGGGGATGATTTTTTTCAGCTTTTTTTTATTTTTTATTTTGCCCTGAGTGTGTGTGGTTGTAAATTGTCACCACAGCAGCCCCTTTTCCACCCAGATGAGTAGATTCAAAGTTCAAACTTGAAGCAGTTTTACACTGTAGCGGACGATGAAGCACACCAAGGATAAGCAAATCCACTGAAACAATTTTACCTCGTTAGTGAAACACACGAAGCACAATAAATCCGTTATATTGCCTTTTCCTTGTACAATCCTTTTTCTTCGCTATCTTTACTTTGGCTTCCTCTGGAGTACCCCTTCTATTTCTTCCTGCAGCTCCCCTTTTACTGTGCCTCTAATGTACATACAAGTCCTGGCACGTTGATCGTGGTTGAGCGCAAGCTGCCCAAATCCCTGTGCACCATAACCCAGAGAGCATATGGTGGAACCGGTGAACCATTCGAATCTCTTTCCGAATGGGGCAGAGGGCTCGTAGTAACTACCACACTTCGCACCTACCGGCAGAGGGGAAGGAGCCTAAATCAACGGACTTGGACAGCGAAACCAAGTACGTCGCATACTTGAGAGTTCAGGACACCCATAACGGCCCACTTGCACGCTACGAATGCATGGAGGCAGAGTACCGCAAAGGTAAAGAACTTGAAATCCTAGAGATCCACTTTCAGGAAAAAAGCCTGGTTCAGAATACATGACCAAAAAGAAAAAGGACCGAGTGAAAAGGTATGCCATGGTCCAGGGTTTTAGGCCCGTCGGCAAAGCACGGGGAGGAGGGTGTCCCCAGCAGGTGGCACTCGCCACAGAGTTTTCCAACCGAGGGCTCGGCTCATACGCAGAATGCCTCCACCTGTGTGGGGTGCTCAACCCAACTGGCCTACACACCGAGCGCAGCACGATTAGCTACTCTCTGTTAGGGAGGAGGTGTCCGATCATCACAAGGAACTGGTATGTACAAGGTTTGTGTCAAGCAGGACCACCTGCAGGGGTGATAAGAATGAGTGGGAGTACTCCAGAACTGAGTCTGCCACCCCTTGGGCCTTGGGGTGGGTGCTAACTCTACTCACTGTGCGGAACGAAAGGGCAAGAAACCGCACCCTTGCGGTGACCGCCACCACAGAACCCCGGCACCTGAAGAAACAACAAAAGGTCAGTCATTTAGACAAACCAAGAGCAATCAAACAGGTGGCTCCATTCAGTTCAGTTCTCAATCCATGACATAACAAACCATCACACCAAACAGGACAGAAAATGAACTCAAGGCAAACTCACACTTCTGGCCAGAAGGCATACTACGTATGGTGTGTGAGTGAGAGTGAGTGAGTGTGTGTGTGTGTGTGTGTGTGTGTGTGTGTGTGTGTGTGTGTGTGTGTGTGTGTGTGTGTGTGAGAGAGAGAGAGAGAGAGAGAGAGAGAGAGAGAGAGAGATGCAGACCTACAATGTTGATGTCATGAATGAATGAAGGAATGAGGTCACTGCACCTTTAAGAATGATGCTGAGCATCCACTTCATTTCCTTCCAACTTGTTTTATTGATCATCTCTCTCATCACCATGATGTTTTCCTGCCTGCAAACAAACAAACGCGCACACACACACACACACACACACACAAAAAAAAAAAAAAAAAAAGGAAAAAAAAAAAAAAAAAAAAAAAAAAAAAAAAAGCAAGCAAACAAGCAAACCACAACAAAAACAAACAAATAAACAAACAAAACACAACAAAAACCAAACAAACAAAGTCCATCATTTTCCTCCCTTTTGTATTACTAGAAAGCCCTCTGATGGTGTCTCATATGTTTAAAGAACTAACAGCGCGCCATCGAAAAAGAGCAAGATAACAACTGTGCTTTGGCATTCAATTTTTGTCTGTTTAGGGTTTTTTATTCTTGTGATTCTTTCTGATTCTTTCACCTTTTCACAAAGCTATTTTCCTCCTCGTTTTTGTTAACTCCTCCGCAGAAGGTCGTGTCATGCCTACTGGAATGGAAAGCCCGCTTGCAACCTGATAAGATCAGATGCAAAATTGCGTAGCCACCGCTACTGTCTTCCGCCGAATAGAATGTACAGTCATTATGCCCTGTATTTGGGACAACTTTCAGTCCAAAATTCTCCAAATACAGTGATAATTACCGTACGTTCTATTCGTGGGAAGACGGTACCCAGGCATACACATAAATCTGCCATTAGCTGTGTGTGTGGGGCAGGCAACCGGCCGGCATACATTTCAAAAACAAAAGGGCATCAAACCACCAGTACTTCCGATACCTCTTCGTTTTGGCTGCGTGCCAATTTCTGCCGCAGGTGCCAATTTGGGACTTTTTTTTTTTTTTTTTTTTAAACAACAACTTTCAATTAAAACCGGGAAGTGGGCCTGGCGTCCCTCAAATTTGGGACATTTTGCTGGCTGTGATGCCCCAAATTGTGCTAGCTGTGATGTCCCGAAGTTTGACAGGTATCACAACGGACGCCATTATGATTGTCCCAAGGCCAAAGGACCATTTGTGGGCCCATTGTGATTGTCCCAAAGCCAAAGGACCATTTGTGGGCCCATTGTGATTGTCCCAAGGCCAAAGGACCATTTCTGGCCCCGTTGTGATTGTGCAAAGATTCGCAAGTCAATCACCCTCAACCTCGCACACACACGCAACGAGAATCCAGACGAGTGTTCAAACCGATATCCGAGACACTGAGAATCACACGAGAGATTGATACGCAAAATATCTTTATTATATGAAGAAAGTGTTCTCCGCAACTTCATGAATGACCAACTGATGAGCCGCTGGCCTGTAGCCGCTAAATATAGGACTGGCCATAGCTTGGCCTACTTCAGACTGGTACCGGTCAGCCGCGGCCTGTCTGCTGCAATCATTTTGTCGGTCCGGAAGCTTCCTGGACTTTCCTGGGACCCGCTGCAATTTTTGTGGACTTGGGACCTTCCGGACTCTTCTGTGGGGTACCGGACTGGCTGTACAACAACTCAACCTTCTGGACTTTTCTGTCGGGTACCGGTGCGACTGCACATCCACTTTACCTCTCCGGATGCCGGGCCCACTTATACCGACGACGCCCCTACTCGTCTATCAGGCCTACTCGACTGAACCCACGGACTTGGGACCTCGAAACTTTCGGAACCTTGGGGATTTGGTGCCGGGCTTTCAGGGGTCTGCAGCGTGAAATCCTTTTCACTCCCGCCAGCCTCACTTCGAGGTTCTCCTAGAAAGATACGATCTCCACCTATCTGCGTGCGACATTGATCCCATTCCTCGCCCTCTCATAATAGGAAACAATATCTGCCACAGTCTCTATACGCTCGTCCCTTGTGAACCAGCGATCCTCTTCAGGCTCTCAGTATGCAAATCTAATCTAACTTCGTATTGTAGCTAAGGCCGTCCCCTTCCTCCTGATCGGTAGACATCTTCAGCTAAGATTCTGTCAATAGCATACCTACCATCCACATCAGGTGGGATCATCGACCTCCATGACAGAAACACATCAGGTGGGATCATCGACCTCCGCTATGGTTCCCCGGACAGCCCGGCCATGCAAGGGCCAGCGAGGGTCCATGAAAAAAGAAAAAAAAAAACAAAGGAAAAAGTCAAAAAATGCCCGGTCGGTATCCCGGTTCAGAAGTCAGACGTTAGATGTCAGATCTATCTCCGGCTGGGCGAACTCCTTTGCAAAAAAAGAAAAGAAAAGAAAATACTAAAATAGGAAGATAACTGCAGGGGAAAAAAAAAAAAGATTACTTGCTGAAGTGAATCAGCTGTCTAGGCTGACCACTTTAGTTCATATTCAATGTCCCGCAACTTCTTTTTATCCGTCCCAATTAGCCACTTTTGAACAACTTTTTTGACATTTCAAATAAAATCATCTGCATATCTGACGTAAAAAGGAGGCAGGTGCAGTTTACCCTCATTTGTTCACTCATTCGTCCCATGTAGGTACGATAAACCTTTTTCTTGTTCACAGCTTCACATCATACACTGAACAAATTAAGGCCCATGCCAGTTGCCTTCTTTTTGCACTTTTCTTTTTTTGCTTTTTTTTGGGGGCCATTTCTAAATTTATGCGTGTCATCCTTGCACAGGGGCCGTTGCTAATCTTCTCCTCTAAATTGAACAACGAATGTCCCGAAAAACTTTTTGCACCTTTTTTTTTTTGTTTTTTGGACGTAAAACCCTTTTTTGTGTCTCTCTTTCTGGCAAACATAAGATGATGATCCATCTCTCCATAGGTGTGACATCGGTCTGCTCTGACAGCCATCGCAGCCTACATACGGCCTTAGCTCGAACAGCCACCTAGAGTTTTGAGCTTTTGAATATGTTAAAACTTAAAACAAAAAAAAAACAAAAAAAACTTTAAAAAAGAAAAGAAAGAAAAAAACAGAAGAAAAAAAAAAAAAACAGAAAAAAAAAAACGCTCTGTCATGGAATCTGTCTCTTTTGACACTTTTATGTTTCTTGGGTCTTCACCGTCTTCCATCTACTTTCACGGAACAAACTTTACGAATTCAGAAATGACAGACTAAAAACCGAAGTAGCAAAGTAACGACTATCTTTCGTGAACTTCTTAGCAAAATAAGAAATGAAATCTAAGGATCCCGAAGTTCCGAAGCAAAAATAAATAAAAATTGCAGCAGTATCTTACTTCTCAGCGGCTGCTAGCCGATCAAGAAGGTGGTTAGCATCCTCAAGCGTCAATCCAAAAGATGTCTCACTCTGTCTTCGCGTAAGAACCTGCAAAAAAACAATAAAAAAAACAAAAAAAAAAAACAGTTGCCCAACTATCACCACAGAAAGCAGAATACAGATCAACAAAACAAAACAAAACAAAAAACTAAAGAATCATTGAATCAATAGATTCAGTAGTATCAGTACACATGAATGCTTGGCTGACTTTTGAAAGCAGCTATGTCGGTCGGCCCAAACCAGACTGCCACCACAGAACAGAAGGGTGCAAGTGAGTTGAAGAAGAAGAAGAAGAAGAAGAAGAAGTAGAAGAAGAAGAAGAAGAAGAAGAAGAGGAAGAAGAAGAAGAAAACGAGAAGACGAAGAAGATGAAGAGGAAGAAGAAGAACTTTGTCAAACAAAAAAGAGTGAAGAAAGAAGAAGAAGAAGAAGAAGAAGCAAACAGACGAAGACAAAGAAGAAGAAGACGAAGAAGAAGAAGACGAAGACGACGACGACGAAGAAGAAGAAGAAGAAGAAGAAGAAGAAGAAGCACAAAGAAGACGAAGAAGCACACAGACGAGGCACAAAGAAGACGAAGAAGAAGCACACAGATGAAACACAAAGAAGACGAAGAAGATGCCCGAGGGTGCAAGAACAAGCTACAGGCGTTGAGCAGTGTGCGTACAGGTGGCTCACCTCAACAGCGACCAAGACAAAGTTGCCAGTGTTCTTTCCGTTTTTTTTCCCACCGTCTCGCCATCCTACAAGCTTGAGCGCGTCTGGTGAGTCTTTTGCGACGCCCAGTGCATCTACCAGACACTTGGCCAGCATCTGCTGCTTCATGCCATAGCTGTTCCTCTCCTTGTCGAGAGCTGGAAGTATTAATCTCATCGCCGGGTAATAATCCCGACCCTGATAATATTCATTTAGAAACTTGCGCAGCATTTTCCTCTTCATGCCTGGCTTTGAATTCCGTTCGATTGAATCAAACAGCATGCACAGTCCATTGAAAAGGCCCGAGGAATCTCCCATCTTCGTTTTGTTAGCTGATTGCCCGCCCTGCTGCTCCGATGATGCACGGCTCAATCGCGTGCAGCTCCAACTTGACAGAACTATAATGAAAAAAATTGGGCAGACGTAGATGGACAACAAACAAGGAGTCCAGAAAAGCTGATCAGTACACAAATGGACAGAAGCTCTTGGCACCGACCAACTGGCGTAGATCAGTTGGTACACCCATGGAACTGTCGAAACGTGAAATGTGAAATACAGACCTGAGTTCGAACTCCAATGAAACCAGATGAGTGAAAGTTCTCAACTCGGTCAATAAAAGTTCTCAACTCGGTCAATGAACATTCTCAACTCGGGCAATCAAAGTTCAACTCGGTAAATGAAAGTTCTCGACTCGGTCAATGAAAGTTCTCGACTCGGTCAATGAAAGTTCTCAACTCGGAAATTACCTGGGGCCGGTCAGTACAAAGATGATATCTCAAGGCTGTAGCCCTTTCGCAAAAACAGAGGGGGGCGGAGGAGGAGGGGGGGGGGGGGGGATAAAAAAAAGTTAAAACAAACAAAAAAAGAAGATTCTAACACTGGACAAAAGTGGAATAAGAGTGGTAAAACTGGATTGAAAAAACTGCTGGACAAAAACTGGATAAAACTGCTGGACAAAAACTGGACAAAAACTGGATAGAACTGGACAGGTTTTGTGGATAAGAACTGGACAAAAACTGGATAAAACTGGATGTGGATAAGAATAAAGTTCAATAAACGGATAAATGGCTGTGCTACCAGCCATGCCGCGCATCTGGATCAGGTTCGCCCACCTGCCCGGGCCGCCTTGACGGGCAACTGGACCAGGCAAGGTCCCCCAGGCCATTCTGCACAAAATCGCCGGGGGGGGGGGGGGGGGTCAGGACGGATTTCCACCCAGGCGCACTCAGCCTCCCTTCCGGAAACAGTTGGGGCAAAGGGGGGGGGAAATCATTTCCCTTTTTTTAATTCTTCAGAACAGACAGAGAGAGAGAGAGAGAGAGGAAGCAATCCACATCCAGTTCCTGCAATCTGATAGCAATGTTAGAGGTGGACCCCACTGTTTTCGTTGGCTGGGGAAACTCTGCGCGTCTGTTGCTGGAGCGCTGCTGCACTATTTTAGGGGAGGGCGTCAGCCATAGCTGTGGTTTGGAAACGAAATGCTGCTATTTAGCAGCTCTGCACGCGAGCTTCCACAGGACTGTGTTGTTGGGTTTGGGCGCTGCCATCCTCCACTTGGCATCCATATCTGCTGTTCCGCCTCAGGAGGAACTTCATCTTCATCTTCTTCGAAGTGCTGGATCGGTTATCTCCTTCTTCATCAGGACTTCCAGCGCTGCACCTCCGTGCAGGCGCTGAGCAGGCGCTACTATCATTGGAGTTGGTCCCCGGTAGTTCAGATTGGCACGTTGTGACAGCTGGGGGGTTACTGCTGCTACGGCAGCCATAGCCAGGGAGGGGTATGAGGTAGCGAGGAGGAAGAAGAAGATTCCCGCATGCATGCTTCGTTCGTTGAACACAGTCTTGTTTTTGGTTGTTAGGGGTGGTTGTAAACGCGGTTGTGATTCTTGAAACAAGTACTCTCAGGATTGATTGGAGGACACGACGAGAGATTGCAGAATTGAAATTCGTTCGTTTTTCAATTCTCTCATGTGTATTTTGAGCTTCCGCTGTGCATATCTTCTCTCCGGTTTTGTGTAGATTTGCCTCCTCTGAGTCTACGTTGCAATTTCATGCGTGTATGGGAACGTGTGAATTCGTTGTGGATTGAAGTTCAATCGGGTACATAACACTTGCAACCAACGGGGCACTCTCACAGGTACTCAAGATTCTGTATCCAGCTGCTGCGTTTACGTCCAAAGAAATGTTGCTGTTTTTTTTGCTTTATTTTTTCCCTACAGCCGTGTTTGCTGACGGCTGTCACGCCCATTGGGAGGGCATATTCTCACTTGTGCCCAATGTTCTGTATCCAGCTGCTTTCACGTCCAAAGAGTTGTTGCTTTTTTTCCTTTTTTTTTTTTCTTTTTTTTTTTCCTATTGCCGTGTTTTGCTGAGGGCAGTAAACCCCCTTTGGCAGACTCAAGTGTACCCAATGTTCTGTATACGGCTGCTTTCATGTCCCTAATGTCTTTGCTTTTTTCCTTTTCTTTGTTTTTTTTTTGTTTTGTTTTGTTTTTTCCCCGACGGGTACCAGAAAAGAGAATACAATGGGACCCAGGCTCGGCAAAACTCGGTGCGCAGTGAAATTCAGGGTCCGAAAGAAAAAGGGGCTCGGAGGTGGTGGTGGTGGTTTAAGCCCCCATCGAAATTAGTTGTGAGACGGCGCACAAATGCACGAAGAAGATCTGATCCAAAAAAATGCAGCATCTTTGTTACTCAACATTACGAAATATAATACATACCTCCCTCCTGTTTTCCTTTTTCATTTTTATTTATTTCCCTTTCGTATAGAAAAGGCACACTGTAAAGCCTGCCCCCTGCAGCATGAATGGAAACCTGAACATCTGGGGGATTCTGGACAGGAACGTAAATTGGGCACAGACTGCCCAACAGAGTGTACCTACCTGATGGCGATAGCCAGGTACAAGCAGCTAGATCGGTTTTAATGAAACAGAAAAGGTGGTGGATGTTCAAATGTCGTTGGACGCCACAAGAGTCACAAGCCATTCGCCTCATTCTAACCAATCTGGGGAGAAATCTTTCCAGGTTTCGATCTGGGGAGAAATCTTTCCAGGTTTCGAAAAAGAGAAGGCTCCACCAGACTGAGTATCAAGAGACGAGCTCACCGTCTTGTTCGTGAACGTCATGGCCATCCCACGTCCCATGCGAACCTTACCCAGTGATGTACTTTATCCATCCCATTATCTATCCGCGAACCTTATCCATTTCATTTATTCGCCCGTGAACCTTATCCATCCAGCCCATCAACAAAAGGACAGGTCAAGAGAAGGTGCAAGCACCTGGAGGACATGCAGTCAAGGACAGCCAGGCAGGTTGGAGACCCGCAGGAGGAAGGCGGCCAACCTCCAGGCACGGTACTGGCGGGCAATCTGCAGGCAGCCTACAGGCGGTCCCCATCACAATGGCTCAACCCATGGGCCTGGAACGCCATCCTGATCAAATTTGCATAGTCTGACTACGGGAGAAGGATTCCATTTCTTAGCACATGATGTTCTCCACCGTGGCAAAGCCTCCCACGGGCTCGTCAGCAGATTTGCTCCGGCGGGCAATCTGTAGGCAGCCTACAGGCGGACTGCAGGTGGAAGGATAGCTGGCAGGCAGGCACACAGGCAGGAGCTTGACAGGTAAGGCAGGCTGGAGGCAGGCTGGAGGCAGGCTGCAGGCGTGAAGGTGACATGTCAGCAGGCTGCAGGGGGAGAATAACTGCCAGGCAGGGGGCAGGCAGAAGGTGCCAGGTAGGCAGGCGGCACGAGCAGGAAACAACTGGAACGGAAGACGGCAGGCAGGCTGCTGACTGGCATGCAGGCTGCAGGCAGAACGGTGACAGGTAGGCAGGCTGCAGGCAATAGAATGACAGGTAGGCAAGGTGCACAAGGAGGAAAGCGACTGGCAGGCAGGGGGCAGGGTGACTGGCATGCAGGCTGCAGGCAGGAGGGTGACAGATAGGCAGGCTACAGGCAGGAGGGTGACAGGTAGGCAGGCTGCAGGCAAGAGGGTGACAGGCAGGCAGGCTGCAGGCAAGAGAATGACAGGTAGGCAAACTGCACAAGGAGGAAAGCGTCTGGCAGGCAGGGGGCAGGCTGACTAGGGTAGTATGCAGGCTGCAGGCAGGAGGGTGACAGATAGCCAGGCAGGCGGCAGGAGTGCGACAGGGAGGCAGGCTGCAGACAGGAGGGTGATTGGCAGGCAGGCAGCAGGTAGGCAACAAGTAGCCACCTGCAGGTTGGTACGTCGTATGCAGGCATAAAAGGTAACAAGGAGAGGCCAGAAAGAGGGATTTACACGGAGGGAGGACAGCACACAGAAAGCAAGCATACTCAACCTTTTTGGTCGCAAGCAGGAAGATCACAGGGAGGAGAGGAAGGGTCACAGGGACATGCCGCTATGATACCGAGCACGGGGAGGAGAAGATGGGCTAAAGAGAAAGAGAGAGAGAGAAAGGGATAGGAGATGGGAGGGAGAAAAAGCAGAATAGAAGACAGAATAGAGGCAGATGGCGATTCGTTTCCTCTCCGGTATAACATGCCTGCTATAAAGAGAGATAGGAGTCGAGAACCACAGCGGTTCAAAGAAGAGGAAAGATATACTAAAGAGTCCACTCACGCTTTCTCCTCATACTCCGGCTGTGCCCTCATTCTTCTCTACTGTTAGCTCCCCCTGCCCGCCCCTCCCCCTCTTCCCACCCCGTTCCTTCCCTCATGACCTTTTTTCCCCCTCGTGCACTCCAACTCTCAGTACACTCCGCTCTCTCTTGTTCTTCCTACTCCCAACACTCTCCTTGTCCTTCTCTCCCCCCCCTTCCTCCTCCCCTCCTCTCCCACTCCTTGAGGTCTGTTCCTCAGCTCCTAGGATTGCTCTTCTGCTGACAGATTTTCAGGCCGATCAGCCTGCTGTCAATTTCCCTTCACACTTTTTTTTTCTCCAATCCCCCTCCTCCTCCTTCTCCTCCTCCTGCTCATTGCCCTCTCCTCATCCCCCGTCCTTCCACTTTTCCCCCTTTCGCTTTTCTTCCTCTTCTTCTTCTTCTTCTTCTTCTTCTTCGTCTTCGTCTTCGTCTTCGTCTTCTGCGCGCGCTCCTGAGCGGACTGGTGGATGTCCACAACGTAGCAGCCCGAGTGCTCCGATGGAGCGGGAGGGGGGGTCGGTCGCCAGGGGGAAATATATATACATTTGTTCTTGTCATTCCCCCTTCCTTGTTTCTTTTTCTTTACTCTTTTCCCTGTTGCTGGGGTATTCCGTTTTGCGGGCCTACTTTATGGTTCCGTTTTTTTACTATGGATATGGTAGATTTGTTATGGTGCTTACGTAAACGTCAGAGAAAGGACGAGGGAAGGAAGGCCTGTTAGTCAAACAAATTAAATGACACATCCCACTATAAACAAAGTAAATGACTGGTAATCTTGTTGTGGTAATCTTGTCTGCATCCCGGTTGGTTTTGTCCCGTTATTCGGTCTGGTGCTTCATGTGGGACCAGTCATCCGGGCGTTTTTATTGTTTTGGCATCCTGGTTGTTTGTTCCCGTTGTTCAGCCTTTTGGAAAGCGGGGTGGTGCTTGCATGTGGGAATCATCATCCAGGATTGTCTTTTATACCGGTTCTTCGGGTTCTTTTTGATTTTTTTGCAGACAAGAATGCTTGTTTCGTTTTTTTAACTATCGATATGGTAGAATTTGTTTTACTGATCTTGTCTGTATCTCGGTTGGTCTGGTCCCGTTGTTCGGGCTATTTCATGGGTGTGGCGGTGCTTTCACGTGGGACCAGTCATTCGGGCTTTTGGCATCCTGGTTGTTTCCCGTTGTTCGGCCCTTTGAGCGCGGGGCGGTGCTCGTATGTGGGAATTGTCATCCGGGATTGTCTTCTCTTCTTTTTTTGATTGTCACACTGTGGATCGGAGCTTTTTTATGCCTTGTCTTATGACATCCTGGCTGATCTTGTCCCGTCATTTGGCCTGTAGTTGCCGGGGGCGGTGTTTGCATGTGGGACTTGTCATCTAGGATTGTCATTTAGGATTTGCTTTGTAGCCCCCTGTTCTGTTTTGTTTGGGCTGTTTCCTTCCTCTTTTCTTTGCCTCTTTGCCTTTTGGCTGTGTGCAAGTGGGTCGATATGACACACGGGGGTGGGGGCAGCCGCCGCTCAACCTACATCCACGTGGGCGGCCTTGTACGCAAGAGGTTCTGAACAGGGGGAGTTATAAGGAAGAAGATAAAAAATTGAATTCAACTTTCCCTGGTTTTCTTTTCTTCTTTTTTTCCTTTTTTTCCGCATTTGCGCTCTGATATTTTTGTGACAGTATACATATAGGAGTGCTGAAAACAGGATAGAAGAAGAAGAAGAAGAAGAAGAAGAAGAAGAAGAAGAAGAGGAAGAAGAAGAGAGACAAGCAGTGGCCAGAGGTGCCTTGTACATGCAGATGCCTCTCAACAAATGGTTACGCATCCGCATGTAAAAGACTTTTTCTTTTCTTTTTTTTCCCAACACTCTTCTTCTTCTTCTTCTTCTTCTTCTTTACTGTTTTCAAGACTCTTCTTCCCGCCCCCTACACACCTGTTACCTCCATTCCTCCCGCTCCTTCTTCAGGGATCTAAGAGGCCCATCCGTAGCGCACCTTGGAGGGAGAAATATACAGGCTAGGGGTTTATCGAGGCTTTTTCCACTCCTTTCTTCCCGTCAAAGGCCCCTGTTTGTGGGCTTGGTGCCACTGCTTTGGCTGGCCACGGAGGGGCCTCTCCTGTCGTTTATACCCTGCTCTAGAAAAGCCTGCAGTGTAACTGAATGTCTACTGTCATTCCATGAATGCATGTGTAATCACACATAACATCAAACAAAAAAGAAAGAACCCGTGTGTGGATGATTGCCCTTCATGAAGACTCAAGCCTCCGTCGATCCCTGAGTCCTACCGGATAAATCCCTCCCTCCCTGATTCGTCATGGATTATATATTAGTATCTTTTTAAGTATTATCTTTTTAGTATTTTGTCGTTTCCTACGTTTCCCACTCTTTTTTTTTTTTGTGTGTGTGTGTGTATTTGTGTTGACGGAGGGGAAAAAAAGGTGATATGGCAAGAAAGGAATGATACTCTTCAAGAACAAAGAGTGGACAAACAAGCAGATCAGAGGAACGTTCAAACAACTGCTGAGAAGAGCAATAATGGCGGACTGGAGGAGGAAAGTAGGCAAAACAAGAAACCACGAGCCAGGCCTGAAATGGTTCAGAGAAACCTGGTGCAAACGGGGGCAGATGGGAAGAGTCGAGGATGGGAGATTGATATTGGACCAGTGGTTCTTCACTGACTAGAAGTCTGTAGCATAACATCCTGAACACTCGGATGCGGGTAAATGGTGGGTCACAGGAGACAGGCAGAAGGCAGATAGAGGAGGGAGTGTTGAGCCACCGAAGTAGGTGGACTTGGTAGAATATTACCTACGGTAGAGTATCAAAATGTAGAGTACTATTAGGAAGGAAGTCCGCGTACTAACAGGCCCAGAAGGGGAAGTAGGTAGTTGTTTCAGGGTTGCGAGGTTTCTAGGGCCATTTCAGGTTTGTGAGTTTTTTTTTAGGGCCATGAGGACAAGTTTCTTTTCTTGGTATTTTTTTTTTGTTACTCAGAGAGGATCCCCCAGGTCAGAGGTCCACAAGGGACCGGAGCTGTACCTTGTTTAATCGTTTCCTTCTCTGAAGACTAAGCTAAGCTGGCTGAGGCTGCCAGTAATTCTCCGGGTTGAATTGTGGGGTCCCCGGCCCTGATCTTGAATTTGCATAATATGAAGCTCTCGACTTCAAAAAAAAAAAAAAAAAAAAAAAAAAAAAGGGGAGAAGAGCAGCTGGCGGCTTGGCCGACTGAGAACTGTATGGGCCTCGCTCCACTACTCTCCGAATGTGCAAAATGAGAATGAATCTTCCGCTAGAACATGGAAAGATTCACCGCCATATCTTTTGTCTTTAGTGCATGTGGAGAGTAGTGGAGCGAGGCCGTCTTTATCCCCAACTGAGGGCATACTCACACTATCACTATCTTAACTGTACCTGACCGCATTTACGGCCCGATTTGTATGCATCTGGCTGCAATTCCGTCCAGAAATAAGTAAAAGTACTAAAAACGTGCTACCAGGTAGTGTGAGTATTCCCTGAAGTGTGTATATCTGGTTGCATGTACGACAAGCAGTCTATATTCCCAGAAATGTCTTTTTCTCCTTCTTGGGGGCCTCGCCACACCACTCTCGAAGTGTGAAAACGACAAAACTGTGGCGGGTGCATCTGGCCATGTTCTTCGCAAGGTTCATTCTCATTTTGCACATTTCGAGAGTGGTGTGGCGATGTCCTTGTTCTTACAAAGGGCGACGGCCTTGTGATATCATCATCGAACTGACCAGCCCCAGATAACTCAGAATGATTCTGGTCATCATCTGATTGTATCTGGATTCGAACTTGGGTCTGATTCAGATTTCAACAGTTTGTAGGTGTACCCACTGAGGAGCTAGGCTCATTGGCGTGGCCACTGTATTAACAATCCCCCCTTCGCTCGACCAAATCCTGCTAACGGGATACTACTACCAGAATCGAAATCAGGCCCCCCTTTAATTTGGTTGATGATGGGGCGACCGCCGGGACTCGTGGGGTGGGCGTGGGGTGGGTCTCCTCTCTACTGCCCTCTCTTTTTCCCGTTCCTCTCCTTAAACTTCTCCCGAGCCAATCGACGGCGGAACGGGGACAAGCTCGTTGTGCCGATCATCGCCCAATCACGGCGATGAGCAGGCAATCACTGTCCCGACGACGGCCAATCCACTGCCTGTTCCGTCGGGGGATCAATCACTGTTCCGTGTAAAAACCATATAAAAAATCAACATCAAAATTAAAATAACAAAAACAAAAAAGAAAACGAAAACAAAGACGACCATTGTTCCATCGGGTTAATCACTGTTCCCGTCGATCAATCAATCACTCTTCTGACGGCGGAGCAGTAATCCGTTTTGCGCCGATGGAACAGTGATGGATTGATTGATTGATTGATTAATTGATTAATTGATTAATTGATTGATTAATTGATTGATTGATTGATTGATTGATCCGCCTTGATTAATTGATTGATTAATTGATTGATTAATTGATTGATTAATTGATTGATTGATTGGTTGATTGATCCGCCGGAAAGCTTATCTCACTGCAGTTTCTGTCCGATCAATCGCCGCCGTTGCTGTCCCTGGGATCAAAATCAAAACCGAAGTCAAAATCAAAATCAAAATCAAAATCACTGCAGTCTCGTCGATCAATCGCTGCAGTTACGTAGAATCATCACTACAGTTCCCGTGATTAATCACACAGAAGTTTCGCCGAATCTTCACTGCAGTTTCCGTGATCACGGCCGTTTCCATCGGTTCAAAATCCAAATCCAAATCCAAATCCAAATCCAAATCCAAAATCCAAATCCAAATCAAAATCAAAATCAAAATAAGAGTCGATGCAGTTTCCATCGGATCGAAATTAACAAAAAAAACCGACGAGGTGTGTTTCTGTTTCTGTGCGATGGGATCGAAATCAGAAATCACTGCAGTACCCGACGGAATCAATAATCACTACAGTGTCGGTGGGAATCAAAATCAAAATCAGAATCACTCCAATTTCCGTCTGATCAATCAATGGTTCCTTGGTGACATTAAAAAAAAAAAAAAAAAAAAAACTGTTACCGTTACCCAGCCCATCTGGCTGAACGGTACAGCTCTAGATATCACTGTTGATGAACAGATCACGAGTTCCAATCCTGAACAAATCATCACAGGACGACGGGGTCAAATCACAATACCAATATACTCAAAAAAAAAAAAAAAAAACAAAAAAAAACCTGCTACCGTTTCCGACCACAGCAGTGGTGTGTGAGAGCAAGGCTTGTATCAGCCCCCCTCATCGCGATGATGCGGGGTGACCAGGCGCATTACCGACGGGGAGGGGGGGGGAAGGAACCAGCCGGCGATGCTACCGGTAGTGACGAGCATCTTTTGGCCAGTCACTTGCACCTCCTCCCCCTAACCCCCTCCAATCCCACTTTTTTTTTTCCTTTTTTTTACTTTTTTTTCCTTTTTTTTCCTTTTTTTTCCTTTTTTTTCCTTTTTTTTCCTTTGTTTTCCTTTTTTTCCTTTGTTTTCCTTTTTTTTCCTTTCTTTTTTTCCCTCCAACCCCACATTAGCGGGGTGTCTAATGGCCAATATCAAATTTGAATATCATTGCTGCATAGCAACCTAGCTCAGATGGTAAGGCACGCAAGTGGCATTCAGGAGGTCTTGGGTTCAATCCCAATTGGCCTCATGCACCTTACTGGGCATGCTTGGCGCCCGCCACCTAGAGATAGCCCGTTGGTCCCCCCAATTGGCATTAAAAAAGCAGTCTCTGCTGACGTTCATAGGGGGAGGGAGGGGTAATCAGGGAGGGAGGCACAGCGACTGGCCACTCAGATGATGCTCAGTCCGTCTGCTACCGGATGTCCCCTGGCCGGGGGTGTCCCCCATTGGGGGTTCCCTGAAGGCAATAAATAAAGGCCACCCTGGGCTGACAAGGCCACACCCGATGTCAGATTAGACACAATATTGAATTTACCTGGGCTGGTTAGTCCGATGATAATACCTCAAGGCCATCGCCCTTCTCTTAAAAAAAAAAAAAAAACTAAAAATCAATATTTGCCCAAGGTCCCGCCATTGCAAGAAGTTTCAAGTTTCCTTATTATATGGGAACACTGCAGCGATCAGTTAAAAAAAAAAAAAAAAAAAAAAAAAAAGATATCGATCCAGCGGAACAGTGGGGAGATAAAACGAGATAAAACACGTGAGGACATATCCGGCAGAACAGTGAGGACATATACAGTATTAGGGTGTCTCGCCTCACGGCACAGAAAACAAAACGAGTGCATCTTCCGCGGAAAACGGAATGATTCATTTCATCCGTTTACCAACACAGTAAATAGGAAACGAGACTGCTAACGAATGTATTCCGCCACCGTTTGTGGCCAGATCCACTCGTTTTTTTGTGTCGTTTCGTATACCGTGCAGCGAAGAAGCCCATAGCCTTGCCGACGGAACACACTTGCTGACGTCACGGTCACTGATGAGATGGAACAACCGTAATTGATCCCTATGGGAAAGTGAGTGAGGTCTTGTTAAACCACACCAGTACTTGGCCAAGCTATCGCCCGCGAAAAAAAAAAAAAAAGAAAAGAGTAGAAACGTTTCTAGTCGGATGAATCTGGGCGCTCCTGTAGTAGCCCGTACGTTTCCTAAAATCGTGGCGCGTTAACGGGCCCGACTCTAGGACCAGTACTGAAGTGGTTTAAGCTTTCCGACGGAACCAGTGATTGATCTGACGGACAGTGATCGATCCGAGGGAACAGCGATTGATCCGACGGAACAGACACCCTTGCCTGATCCCGTGATGGAACAACGAAGAAAGAGACTCCGCTCCGCTTTCCATAGGAACAGTGAGGAATCCGAGAGGGAGCGGATCGGAGATCGGTCGAAAGAAAGCGACCGAGTAACTCCCCCACCTTCTCCTCCACCCCCTCCTCCCCTCCCCTCCTCCCCCGAGGGAAGAGTGACTGATTCGACGGAACAAACACCCTTGCCTGATCCCTTGATGGAACAGCGAGGAAAGAGACTCCGCTCCGCCTTTTTTCTGCATAAGAAGATTCAAGATGATAGATTCTTGACTGGAGCGGATCGGTCGAAAGAAAGTGATCGAGTAAACCCCCCCCCCCCTGATTCGACGGAACAGACACCCTTGCCTGATCCCTTGATGGAACAACGAGGAAAGAGACTCCGCTCCGCTTTCCATAGGAACAGTGAGGAATCCGAGAGGGAGCGGATCGGAGATCGGTCGGAAGAAAGTGACCGAGTAATACCCTCCCCCTCCCCCCCATCACCCAAAAAAAAAAAAAAAAAAAAAAAAAAAAAAAACACGGATCTGGACTATATCTCGGACCAGATTCCGTGTAAGAGATCCGAGCTGCGCGGGGGTAATGCAAAACGGATACAGCTATGGCTGATAGCCGGCGGAACAACAGCCGCCGGCACACTCAGTCTGGCACCACTCGACTGCTGGCAACGCAACGCCTGCGTTCCTGCGCGCCAGGTCTACAGTAGGTTTCCCCCCCTTCTCTTATCTTCTACGTTCCCGCTTGAAGGCCGTCGGCCCTCTATTCTTAGACCATCGGGCCCTCAGCCATCTATTCTCAGAGACATGTATGGTCGGAAAGTCAAGGTGGTGCCGCAAAGCGATTCTGGGAGAAGCCCCGTGAGGAGAAGAAGCCCCCTGAGGAGTGACAGGAGCGCAGCCTGGCCGAAATGCGTCGGGGAGATGGCGATGGAGTTTCATGCGGAGAACTGTAAATGAGGAGAAGTAATGCAAATCTATCGATCGATACCCGTACGAGAAGCACTATGTGGCCAATGTTTTCACTATTCTTCTTCTGCTTCTTCTTCTTCTTCTTCTTCTTCTTCTTCTTCTTCTTCTTCGTCTTCTTCTTCTTCGTCTTCTTCTTCGTCGTCTTCTTCTTCTTCGTCTTCTTCTGAAGCATGTGCGAGAAGCAGTCTATGACTCTATGGCTGCTGGTTTTACTATTCACTATTCTTCTTCCTCTGCTTCTTCCTCCTCCTTCTTCTTCTTCTTCTCCTTCTTCTTCTTCTTCTTCTTCTTCTTCTTCTTCATTGCTCTTGTTCGTAAATGGCAGTTCTTTTTGCTACTGCTTGTCACTCTTCTTCTTCGTCTTCAAGTTCGGTTGGGCATTGCTTGTCACTCTTCTTCTTCTTCTTCTTCTTCTTCTTCTTCTTCTTCTTCTTCTTCTTCTTCTTCTTCATTGTCGTTTTCCTGTCTCTTATACACATCTAGATGTGTATAAGAGACAGGATATATATCGTCAAACAGAACTATATATATATTGTAAATCAGAGCGCGAAGGCGGAAAAAAGCAAAACAAGGAAAGGAAAAGAAGGAAGGAAGGAAAGCCCCTCCTCCCTCCCTCTCTTTCTCCTCGCAGTTCTTACCTTCACCCGACAAGCTGTGGATCCAAGGCTGTCTCTTATACACATCTAGATGTGTATAAGAGACAGGGTGTCGACTGGCCTGTGTATGGAGACGTGGACTAGATTGGCAATCATCAGGAGGTGGTTGGCTGATTGGAGGACAGGCTGCTCTGCTGGTAAACTGGAGACGCTGTTGGGATCCGGACCGGCCCAAGCGAGCTCGTGCAACCTCCACGTGTCTTCCTACGCGTAGAACGCTGGTGGGGTCGGGGCCTGTGGATATTGCCCTGCGGCTTTTCTAGACTTGCCAGGGTGGAAGTATGGAATTTCCAAAGACGAGGAACAATGGAAGGAGGAGGGAGAGGAGAAGGAAGTAGAGGAGAAAGGAGCGGGCGAGCAAGGAGTAGCAAGAGACAAGTAGATAGAACGACAAGCCTCATCTTCTCACCAAACACTTCCGCTCCCCTCTGTTTCACCGCCACACGCGTATCGCGGATCTCTCTGTGTGTGTGTGTGTGTGTGTGTGTGTGTGTGTGTGTGGGGCACCGTGTACCCTCACATCCAGAGCCCAACCCCCCCCCCAAGAGGACTACGAATCAGACAGCACCAGGCGAGTCCGATTTGCCCACGCTGGCACTCGTACTAACTGATGCCGTCAACCAAATTGTCCTAAAAATCCTGCACCATGACACTGGTGCGTGACAACCATGGGTAGTCCGTGGCAAAAAAAAACCATTTTGTTTTTTAGGGCCGTGGCAAAATAAACGCGGCACCAACTGGCTTGGATCTATGAATTGTTGAAATACGTAGTACGCAAACCTGCGGCCGTTACCCACCATGGGGCCGAATGGCGCTCTCATGTCCTCATGTGTTCGAACCCAACGGGTCAGATGAAGTACCGATTCAACCCAGGACCTTGTCCCACAAACACCGTTGAGTTGAGGTAACTCACCGGGGGCCAAGTGCCACTAGCAGCGTTGAGCTACCTCAACGCCTGAATGTGGACGCTTTGCCGATAAGTGCAGCAATGGTGTTGAGTTTCCTGAACTGCAAGTCTCCACAAACACGTCCAGAGGCGTTGAGGTAGCTCAACGCCTGAATCTGGACGTGTTCGTGGAGACGTGCAGTTCAGGAAACTCAACACCATTTCTGCACATCTCAGCAAAAACGTCCAGATTCGGGCGTTGAGGTAGCTCAACGCTGCTAGTGGGACTTGCCCCCGTGTGACAGTGGGAAATGCCTTTTTTAAATCGAAAGAAATCGGTAGTGTATTTTTTTATGTGTGTTTATTTATTTATTTATTTATTTATTTTTATTTTTATATTGGGGTGATCACAACTGTCTATATTCTTCTCTCAACTTCTGTTTGTTTGCCTTCCACTACCTACTCCTAAGACTATCTAGAGGGGACCCCTGCAAGCATAGTTTTCCTCTCTGTGTGAAGGGGAGATTTCATGTTGCCCCTTGCCCCTAATGGTTAGGGTATAGGGTTGCGGCCGCCAGTGGGGGTCTGGCTAACACAAAGACCGAGACCTGCCAGTAGCTGTGCCTCCCTTTCTCATCGTCCCCCACCCTTCATCGAGTAGCAGCAGAGGCTATGGCCAACACTCTCCCACACACCACACACAACCCACTCGCGCTCACACTCACACCCGTGTTGGTCATAGACCCCGCTAATACCGATCAGGGGTATCCAGAGAACTATCACAGTCCGTTGGCACTAAGTGCGCCGCAGGCGGCCATGGGGCTTGAACCCACAACCTCCTGAATGCCACTTGCATGCCTATCGCTTTATATTTCAAGTTTATATATTTCCCCACCTTTCATTCTATTTCTATTTTATAATACAAAGCTATTTATCGATTGTGAGAAGGTCGGTATTCATCATGACGTCCACCGCTGCCATCTGAGGAAGTGAAAGTGAGCTCTGACATGTGCTGTCAGCGTTAACCGTGCCCACAGCTCCCAACAAGCAGTGAAGTCGTCTCATCTCAGGGAATTATGATGTCCACATGAATGTGGACATCATAACAGCTGCATTCAGAAGTGCCAGATCGGGGCTCGCCACACAGCCTTTCGAAACAGGGGGCAAGGTCCCACTTGCGCAAATTAGGAGATTTCGACCCTTGATCTTTGCTATCTACGGTCACTATCTCTTAATTCGTGCAAGTGGGACCTAGCCCACGGAAAATGGACACTCCATCTTCGCCACACAGCCTTTCTTTTTTTTTTTTCCTTTTTTTTTGGGACACAGCCTTTCGAACCAACTCCACCTTTTCATGTTTCGAAAGGTGTCAGTCCCAATGCATTCGAAAGGCAATTGGAAGTGGGCCGTCCCTCCCGCCTGTCATGGCCCGAATCTCAAAAGCCTCAATAGGTTCTTGTGAAAATGGGCCCTCACGATGACCATGTGTCTGTCAGGGTCCAGGTCGCCACCCTGACAACCTCCATTTTTGTCGGGGGGTTCCTGCCTGTCACGAGGGCAGTACAATGACGGAATTCGAAAGGAAGAATGTTTCGAAAGTCTGCGTGGCCAAGTGGGGTTTTCTTGCGAACGACGGGCTTTCGCATCTGACAACTTTCGAAAAGTGCCTCGGTTCAAAAGGCTGTGTGGGGAGCCCCATTCTCTTTTCGCTGAGCGTGTGAAACGAGGAGGAACAGCCATTTGCCTCATACCGTTAGAGGCTCGCCACACAGGCTGTCGAAACTCTTTGAGTTTCGACAGCTGTCAGAAAGAAACCGAAAGTCGGCCGTCGACAGTTTACCCACCCTTCCCCACACAGGCTGAGGGGCAAGGTTTTTGGTCATGACCAAATGGACCCCGCCTTTCGACAGGGCACGGGTGTGACGGAACAGTCCCTGACAATGCAAATTTGAACACAGTTCTCGAACCGCAAGTGGGGCACTTTCGAATTTCCATCTCGTGGGGCCTGGACCCACCAGCGAAGTTAAAAAAAAAGAAAAAAAGAAAAAAAAAAGGGCGATGGCCTTGAGGTATTATCATCAGACTAACCAGCCCAGGTAAAGTCAATATTGTGTCTAATCTGACATCGGGTGGCCTTTTCAGCCAGGGTGGCCTTGATTGCCTTCAGGAAACCCCCAATGGGGGACACCGGCCAGGGGAGAGCCAGTAGCAGAGGGACTGAGCATCATCTGAGTGGCCAGTCGCTGTGCCTCCCCTATTACCCCTCCCCCTATGAACATCAGTAGAGACTGCTGCTTAAATGCCAAATGGGGGGACCAACGGGCTATCTCAAGGTGGCGGGCGCCAAGCATGTCCAGGAAGGTGCATGAGGCCAATGGGGATTGAACCCAAGACCTCCTGAATGCCACTTGCATGCCTTACCAACTGAGCTAGGCCGCTCTATTAACGAAGAATTTTCTACCATGTCTGATGCAATTTTATGGTTTTTTGGAATATTTGCATGAATGGATCATTTTCTGATTTAAAATGAATTGAAATGGCACATAAAACAAAGAAGAACAGATGTGCACCCGAATTCATGGGTTGGTAAAATGTGTCCACGAGCACAGCCACGAGGATGAACAAGTAACGGGTATGGGGATACATTCATCACCATGTATCTCATGATGCCTCTAACAGACCATCCGACAGAAGCGGAGGCGTTCCTGTCAGATCCACCACAATATTTGAATTTCACATTTTAAGTTCGATTCCTCAGAGCCAAAAAAAAAAAAAAAACGATGTCTGGAAATCAACCCTCCCCCTTTGGAGTCCATAAAATCCAGACTTCCCGCCCACACAAAGCCACGAGCTATCATGTCCAAATTTGTTTTTCGTTGTTTTTCGACGCATCTCATTGGACGGAGGTGGGCATCTTTACAGTGCCCGCTCGAAAACTACCAGGCCGTCGAGATCTGATGTATTCGACGGTCGTACTGCATCACTTGAGGCCACACGTGATCGAAATCCTGAACGGAGTGGTAGAATACTTCGCTAATGGGTCCAGGCCCCTGCAGGCGGGAGGAAAAGAATGGGAGAGGCTGGCTGTCGAGCGCTGTCGATTTTTTTTTGAGCCGCAATTCTTCGAAAGTCTGTGTGCCAATGCAAAATTGTCGGAAACCTGGTTTTCAACAGCCTGTGTGGCGAGCCTCTTAAACCACCAGTACTTCCCAAAGTCGTGCCCGTTAACTCTACGCGATTTTAGGAAACGTACGGGCCACTACAGGAGCGCCCAAATTCATCCAACTAGAAACGTTTCTACTCTATTTTCTTCTGTGGCCGATAGCTGGGCCAAGTACTGGTGGTTTAATAACGGATATCGAAAATGCTCTGACGCATACAATAATGACGGCACCAAGTAAATTAAAAAAAAAATCACACATCGCCCACAAGCTTCGAAGCGTTGAGCTGATGAGACGCAAAAACGAGTCAGCTAGGTCAACGAGAAAGGGCAAGGGTAGGGGGCGTTGTATTCGAGAGGAGCTATTTTCCCACCTTCCATTCTATTTTATAATACAAAGCTATTTATCGATTGTGAGAAGGTATTCATGACGTCCACCGCCATATGAGGAAGTGAAAGTGAGCTCTGACATGATGTGCTGTCCGCGTTAACCATGCCCACTGCTGCCTACATCCAGTGAAGTCATCTCAGGGAAGTTGCCAGTCCACATGAATGTAAACATCATCACAACTCCATTCAGAAGTGCAAGAGCTTGTGAAAAGAGGAGGAACAGTCATTTGCCTCATACCGTTAATAACGGATATTGAAAACGCTCTGACGCAGATGATAATGACGGCACCAAATAAATGAAAAAAATTCACACATCCGTTGCAAGCTTCGAAGCGTTGAGCTACCTGAGACACAAAAACCAGTCAGCTAGCTCAATGAGAAAGGGCAAGGGTACGGAGTGTTGTATTCGAGAGGAGCTATTTTTCCACGGTTTCTCTGAAACGAAAAGACGCCTTTTCGTTTCGCGTCGACACTTCACATAAATCAACCGTGCGATTTTAAGGAGATCTCGCATCTTACGCGCCGTGCGGTGTCACTCATGGTTGGAAACCCCAACGAGGAGCTGGCTCAACGGCGTTGGTGGGACAAGGTCCCCAAGTAAGTTTGCACCAGTTCACACAAATGTAAATTGATGAACCAAGTTTGCACTTTTCTGAGCCTGATTGCCACAGTAACAGGCTGAAAAAAAACATCTCGGGATTGGAGGGGTTCGAGGGGTCTGTGGGAGATACTTTAGGGCCCTTGAGTTTTTACCTCTTCGTGTTGGAACTTGGTCCGTTTAGGAACTGAGTAGAGTCTTTGTTGGTAATTCCTTGCTATGTATAGATGTGACGCGCTAACCTCACGCCCTGTGCTGTCTTTCGTTCGGAGTGCTGAAGGTGCGGAATGGAGGCCCAGAAAAACAGCAAGATGGGGTGTGCCAAGGATTTTTGGGAAATTGAGTGTGGGGACACAGACAGAACTGAAATCCCCCGTGTTGGCCCGATSAAGTAARTCGGTCGYTTTCGCGYGTCGCGGAATGCGCGYRCGGGCACKRCGCGAAAAWAGAAAAATCCAAATTCAATCCAAAAAGTATTGTCGAGCKTCCCACCRGGSTACGRATCTTCGTTTAGAGCGGAAAGGMTTCGGTACACTCCRCGTGTCCCGTTTYCGTATCAAGTCCCGACGTYGYTCGTTGGTCAGKTCCGAGTCTGACGTGGATGGTCTCAGCCGCGTGGCTCTTTCCTTGTGCTCGTCTTCACTCCGTATCCGGTAGTGGAAGCCCTTTGATTCGTAGYGATCGAAACGTTGGCACTCAGTGCACAGGGTTYGAGGCCAATGGGGCGCCACTGCYGTCCACGGAATGAYGATCARCTCGTTAAATGGCAACAATACTGAGTAGGGTGGGAAGTGCGTATCGATAATGACAAAGCMYGCATCCACGAACCCGGAACAACGATTTTCAGGAGGKAAGTAGTATGGTCCGCCGATGYGTGCAACAACTTCTCRTACGTCCCACTCGCATACACKTRTCCTTTCCTCGTTGTAGGGGAAGGGGCGCRTCGGYGAGGGAGGTACGGAAGGTTGGCGCCTGATCGAGGAACGRYCGTTAGTCCACATATCAATCAATCAAACGGAGYTTACACAAATCCTTGAGACRTCATCAAAAAGCACGATCGAAGAAGGACTAATTAGTATYTTTTTTCCTTTGGTCACGGGAGGAGCATCCCATGCATTAATCGAGTGGGAGTTCCGAGGGATCAACCCTCGACTCAGTTTCAGCAAACMAGATCAACAAAACACRAGGCKCCTAGCTTTTTCGAAGCTGCCTCACASATTGTCTGTGSATGTCATGCAGCATAAGGCAGATGRCATGCGCAGTGCATTCAGAACCACAGATCTAAACACTYTTGCGTTCTCGAACAAAATCCCGTCGAACACTGAGTCTAATCAATYGCAAAAAAATACAAGTATTTTTATACATACATCCACTGTGGAAGGTGCGAAAATGACAAGGGTGCACAGGTCAGAAATCAACCGAGGGATTGTACACACGGATCCACCGTTCACAAGACAAGAGAATTCAGTTCTCGACATCTGGGGATTACCCAGGAAACTAATGGAAGAGTTCCGGAAGAAGTTCTTTCGTGCGAGAACTCTCTAGAGTTCGCTTTGGTTCACAAGAGAGACAAGCCCACAACACATCGTCATTCAAGTCAAAGAGAGAGAGAGAGTGAGAAATGGGAGGGATGGACGAGAAAAAGACGAGACTGACGACACCAGAATTCAACAAGAGAGCATTCGGTTTCTCAGCCATGAACTCACACCAAAAGAAATGATCCGCAATCATGAAGGCGCATTCGCCGTGAAATTCCAATATGGCCCCAGGCCACTCATCCACTCAACTCCAATCACAAATCYTCATACCYGCACYGACGATCCCGRCCGTCGCGTGCTAAYTTCCGCCACTGCGATYGTCACCCCGCTGACGCAGACTCGACTCGGCTCGCCTGGATYCCACAGTCCGTCGTGGYGATCAAGCGCRCAGCCGGCCAGACTACAGTCAGSCCGACAKGACTTTTCGACTCGCACCAAACGCATCACMTAGCCAYTGYTTCCCGGAAGTTGGCTTGYGAGTGGAAAACGTAASAGAGTTTTGCRRRCGCGCTTRCAGAATTTATWGTTRCGAGAAASGAGATAGATGGGGGAGGAGACGGAGGGGAGATCAAGGTGTAAGGGGAGARGGTTCAGCRAAAGRTGMTCAAGGGAAGCCATGTTGATCCTTCAGAACCCGATAGTCRGCCAATCAGATTYGTCGCGCAATGGGGAGATCCTCTTACTCAACRCGTYTGATTGGTGAGYCGGGGTAAGCGGAGGATCAACCGGGCTTCGCGAGCCAAGGTTGAAGAGCAAGGAGAGACGAGGCGCGAAAAGCAGCRCGAKAYGGGTCCAAGATTCARATGATAAAGAAGGRGAAAYAGGCGCGCARAAAGCAGAGAGGGAGAGAGGGAAAAACAGTTGYGATGGGAGAAGWAGGGGAGGGGGAAGGGRGAGAGGAGAGAGTGYGGGGGAAGGATGACRYGGGAAATAAGGAGGAGGAAGCTCGCATGCGCTGTGCCGACAACAAGAGAAAAAGGCACCAAAACAKTTACAGCTTGCCTATGCCSAAAACCAATTCAAAAATTGAAATCACCATATCCGCGCGCGAAAGTCGACGMGGGAAAAGAAATTYCTACGCCTATYCKTRTTCTCCCAAAAATTCCTMAAGTTTTCTCCGACGTGACYGAGAACATTCATGCAAGGAAAAAGATACGTCGGGCTCCGCTTATTCCGTAATTCCTAACTGTYGAGCCCGATTCCCAGTGCGCTCGCTAAGGCGSRCGTAATTTCCCGTGCATTTCCYGAATTACAAAAAGCAGAATTCCAAGAATCAATARAACTTCCGACAAATGGGGGCCCAAACAAAGCGCCTGAAATCAAGAAAGGCGACGGGGTTTTGTGGGGTTGGTATGATACAAAAACAAGGGTATTGGGCAAGGGGTACGAAAGATAGCACGGGGTCGGGAAGTGGTTCGTCACATATGTGACGCGCAGGGGGTTCCAAAATTATGCGATCTCCTGATTGCATGAAAGCTCGAACAAAGAGAATAGGAGGAGACGAAGAAGCAGGAAGAAGTACAAGGAACGAGGGGGGTGGGAGGAGACAAAGAATCAGGAAGAAGTAGGAGCTCGGATCAGCACGATGAGCTGGCGACAACATCCGTGGCAAGATCCCTGTGAAGCATGCCGGCTCCGTGTTCTCTGCACCCCCATTCCAGCGCGGCCCATCGAATCAGAGCATAAATTGACATCATCGTCAATGGCGCGATCTTCGCGAAACTGCTGATTCGTATTGCTCGAAGGACACGTGGCAGGTATCAACGTCGTGTGGGGATGGGGAAGTAGACATTATACATGGGGGGATGTCGACAGGGAGGGTTGAGGGGAAGTGGGGGTAAGTATCGGTTCATCCCTTCCTCCGTGATCGGGAGCTCCTTGTAGCGGATGATCCGGTGAAAGCGGGGAAACCAATCGCCGCTGTGAGGGAGGGAGGCGAGGTAGTCAGGGTAAAGGGTGGAGAAAGTGCGGAAGAGTGCCGCGCGAAACAACTCATGATGGCGACACGCTGGGATGGTTCCTGTGATTACGTAGTAGACTTCTATTGCGTTACTTTGTTCCCATGCGACACTAAACAAGAGAACGTGTAAACAAAACGTAGGGTTTGCGGATTGAAGGGAAGGGTGGGGATGGACTGTGACGGCGAGACAGGTGGAGTAAAAGTGACGGAAGGTATTGGGAGGAAAGGGGTTGCGAGGGAAGGTGACGGGGGTAGAGATCTGGCAGAGGGTGAGGTAATCAAGGGGAAGGCGGGATAATGACCGGGGACGAAGGCCGATTCCCCGCATCGGTACGTGGACGAACTGGGGGACGGGTTGGGGTGGACGGGGAAGGGGATCGGCCCCGCTGGCGATCTCCAACTGGCTTTTCCCAGCGGCGATCTCTTCCCTTCTTTGTGCCGCTTCGGGATCTTCCGCCTCCGTGCGTGTTCGCGCCGCTTCTTCCGGCAAGTCCTCCCACTCCGATCCGACTTTCTCCTCTTCGTCTTCTTCTTCTTCTACCCCCTCTCCTTCTTCACTCTGCTCCCCTTCGTTGTACTCACTATAACTCCCCTCCTCCGACGTTTCTTCGTCGGCGTAGCCCTCTTCTTCAGCGGCTTCCTTCTCTCCTTCAAGCGTCTCCTCAGGTTCTTCCTTCGGATAGAAGGCGTGATCGATGATTCCGTACGGCTTCAAGTACTCCTGCCACGATGGCAAGGTGCTGTCACTCCCGGGTTCCTCCAAGCAAGCAGTCCACCGAAGATACGGTGCTAATGCCCACGTGATGACGTGCGGAGCGGGGCTGTCGTCGCTTTGCGAAACGATATCGAGGGAGAGATCGTCAGCCAGTTGCGTGAGCGGGACGATGAGTTCTTGAGTAATTGGCTGGCGATTGCCTGGCCGTTGTCGGTGCGAATACCCTTACAAGGGTACTCGCACTGGATTTTTGTAGTTGACAGAGGAATAGGTCGATTCAGAATTTACAGGAAGACTGCGCGAGTTGCGGGGGTGCGCGGACTAAAGGTTCGACGGTAACACCTAAAAATAGAGAGTGTGTGGGCGCGCAAGTTTGAGGCGCGCGTGATTTTCTCCCTTTTGATCGCGATAGAAGGCACGGCGTGGATGTTCGTCGACGTGCTCTATCGTAACAGTCGTTTTACTTTTATTAAACTGACTAACTTAGGGACGCTCCGTTCTCAGGTTCCGCATAGTATGTTGGATGGTTCAGTGAGCCGGTGTGGACTTACACGGAAGCCAGATGATGGGAACTGATGGATTCGACCGGGTAAGGGTAGTTGCGGGCCGGTCGGGAGGCCGGCGAGGCTTTTTTGTGGTCATGTGTGTAAGTACGGGTTAGGAAATGGCATGCGGTGGCTCCTTTGGCCCCAAAAGGTCGGGGGCTACCTCTTTATTAGGTGAGTCAGGCCTACTGGTACCAGGCTTGGGCTTAGCCCTATAGGTTAGAGCATCGGACTGGTACGCAGCAGGCGCAGGGATTGAGGCCAACAGCATGCGGCAAGGGAGCGGAGGAGCATGGCGAAAAGGCTTGAGGGGTTGATGGGCCTGTGGGACTATCCCCCTCGCCTTTTGCTGCCACGGGGCCGAGGAAAGGAGCTGCGGTAAGTTTCGCGCCCCCGCTCCCTTAGTTTTTCTGCTTTTCTTTTTAGGATGGTTCCAAAAAAAAAAATGGGTTTATTATTATTTTATTTAGTGTTCATGTTTTCTGACCACGCCAAGTACGGATTTCAAAGGTCGGCCGAGGACCTTGAGCACACGTCTTCTTTTTTGGCTAGCCCGTTTGACGTATCGGGTGTGGCAGAATTTCCCGGCCTCGCCCGTTTTGAAGTAGGGTTCGAGAGGTCGACGAGTGTGGGGTCCGTGGTCGTGGCTTCCCTCGCTTCCCACTTGGAGAGCGTCGATAGCCTAAGGTGGGAGGGAATTGGAGAGCAATCTGAGCGGGCCAAGGGGGGTCGCAGCCTGAGGACAGCTAGAGGCGCCACGGGCATATGGCCCGCTACCCACCACTTGCCAAGACAGGCCTACGTATGAGTACGGCCGTTGGGGTCCGGTGGGCAGGGTTTATACCCTGGCGTGGTAGGGTGCCAGGGTTACCAAGGAAGGACTGCAATGGTGCGATGTAAGATGACTGGGCTGCAAATTAAGGAAAGCGATATCCTTGTCCCATCTTGCAGCAGGCCCGGGCTTTTCCACATACAGAAGGGCCGGCTCCCGCTTAGGCAGTATACTGCAGGCCGTCGGTCCCTGAAGTTGATAAAGCCAGCTGGTGGGGAATTACGGCCTCCTTATTGGTATTCGGTTTCCTTGACCACGGGCCTGCGGGCTGTATCCGCGGGCACTATCGCGGTGTACGGGGAGGCGCGCTGTGTAGCGCTGAGAGACCTCCGACTGTCGAACACAGTGGGCCGAGGCCAGTGACGGGAGGAGCAACTAGCGCTAAGGCAGTAGAGAGAGAGAGAGAGAGAGAGAGAGAGAGAGAGAGAGAGAGAGAGAGAGAGAGAGAGAGAGAGAGAGAGAGAGAGAGAGAGAGAGA
>BFEA01000414.1:1395216-1410196 GCA_003427395.1 Chara braunii | reverse complement strand
CGGTCCGATCTGCAATAGGAGCTGGCAGTGGAGGAAGCTGGTCGATGCCTCATCATCATGTCATAATGGCATGCTAAAAAACTAGTCCAACCTTACTTATTGGTCAGAAAGGTTCTCCAGTGGGGACGACACTCTCTGTTCTTCGTTGGTTGATCCCTCCGAATCCCACAGATCCAGATAAGAGAGTGGGAAGAAGATTTCGCTGTTCAGTCTTTCCCTCACCCACTCAGCTCTCCCCCACTTCGTGCTTGATTACTCTCTCTTTCTTTCTCTCTCTCCCTCTATCTCTCTGCAGTCTCTGTCTCTCTATCTCTCTGCAGTGTCTCTCTCTCTTTATAAGATCTGACTCCCTTTATTCTTTTTTAATTTATTATTATTTATCTTTTTTGAAGGAAATGCACATCTTGATTGAATAGCAACAACCGTTGTTCATGCAGATGATTCAGACTTCTTACGCAGCCATGGTGGCGTTCGAGCTGAAGACTGTTCACTTGAGGCCAGGTTCCCCCATCCATTTAGCAGGACCCATCAACAGTTGTAAGAGGCTGTTGCAGGCCTCATCAACAGGGGTAAGAGGCTGAAGCTGGTCCCATTAACAGCGGTAAGTGCGTGACGCTGGTCTCATCAGCAGCGGTGAGTGCTTGACGCTGGCCTCATCAACAGCGGTAAGAACTTGAAGCTGGTCTCATCAAAGTGCCCGGCGCTGGTCTCATCAGCAGCGGTAGTGCTTCTGAAGCTGGTCACATCAGCAGCGGTGAGTGCTTGATGCTGGTCTCTTCAACTGCGGTAAAAACTTGAAGCAGGTCTCATCGACAGGTGGCTGCTCCCTCCTTTGGAGAGAGACCAGATCCTGTCTCTCAGTGTCTCTCTTTGGTAGACTCACAACGTGGCCACTCTCTTTCAATCAGAGCACCCACTCACTCACTCTCAGCGCCCTTCCTCTCCCTGAAGTAGAGTATTCTTCGTCTCTCATTCAGCACACCCCCTCCCTCTCAATCTGCGCACTCTCTCTCTTTCTCACCGCGCAGTCTCTCTATCTCACAGCGCAATCTCTCTCTCTCGCTGACTCTCTCCCTCACACACTGCACAATCTATTCCTCTCACACTGCACAGTCCCTCTCTCTCACACTGCACGGTCCCTCTCTCTCACTCTCTCTCTCTCTCTCACACGCACAGCCTCTTCCTCTCACTCTCCCTCTCTCGCACACACAGTCTCTTTGGCTCACTCTCTCTCTCTCTCGCTCCCGCTCTCTTTCACACACACACACACACACACACACTGCCGCCATAGCTACCGTTGACTATGAGTAGTAGGGAACCACCGCGCTTCACGAACAGGTACGTTCGCTGCGCTCGTCGTCGTTCACTGTCCGTGTCTGTTGAGTTCAACCAGCGTTGGCAGCGGTGGGCTGTGTACACCGTGCATGCTTCGGAAAAACTCCCCCCGTCTCCATGTCCAGATGCCCGTTGACTTCGTCCGTATCTGCGACGTGGGCGGGGTACACCTTGCATGCCGCGAGAGACTGCCCCCACCTGAATGTCCCAATCCTTTAGCTGGTCTGTCATTTATCCCACACAGGCCACCCAGTCTCTAATGGAACGGTGGCATGTCTCAGGCCCACAGGCCCAGTAGCAGGACCCAGGCCGTAGCACCAATGTTAATGATACCAACTCGCAGCGAGCAGCAGTGCCGAAGATAGCTGAACCGTACCAGTTTTGGACCAGACCGAATATGATAATACCAGACCGCCATGAGTGTCACCAGCGCTGAGCCCGAAGAGAAGAAATGAATAGGTCGAGTTGCAGCTCCACTTAGTACCGTACCAGTTACCGAGCCATAAGAATTAGGAGCAGGCTGCAGTACGCTGCCCCGGTGTCATCCCTGTACCGAACCAACAAGTCACAATTACCGTACCAAAATGGCATAGCTGGCCAGAGCGGCATTCGCCAGTCCCGTTACCATACCAGCCCAACGCTGGACGCCGTAAAGTGCAGCAAAAGTGCCGTGACCATACCGAACCAGTGTACCGTACCAAGATAATAATGTCGCGTGACCCGTCTCAAAATGGAATCGATAGCCGCAGCGATCCGACCATGTTATAGCAACCCCGAAACTGGTACCGCTCAGCACTCGAGAATTACACCCGAGTTATAACTAAAGTAATAATCAGTTGAATCGGGGAAAAATTACACGTGAATTTATAATTATCGGAAGTCCTTACAAACAGATGACATCATGGTGAATGAATAATTCATAGTTAAAATCATCACAAATAAACGTCGTTAAAATTGATCAAATAATAAGCAATCATTCGTTCTCCTCTCTTTTATTATTTTTAATTATTTTCCTCCTTCTTAATTCAATTATCGAAAATAATGACTAATGAGGGCGACCCCGTTAAAATTAAATACCGAGGAAATTTAATAGAATAAGGAAACCGTTTTCTCTTCCCATCTACTGTTTTCAACTTTTTCTTCCATTTTTAATTTCGATATTAAGATTAAGGAAATTCGAGGTATCATTCCCGCACCAATAATGCAAGATAAAAGGGTCGTGCCAAGGCTTACTCCCGTATTCCCATCCCGCGGCTAGCTGCCTCGGGAATAGACTCGGAACAAGCGAAAAAGAGGTGGGGCACAGTGTGGTAGAAGCGGTAACTCCCCTCGTTAATTTGAGGGTTACTCTCAGTGGTCAGCACACCCAAAATTGGGGGTGCTCTGGGTACCCCTGATTTTCCCCGTCAGGTCAAACAAGAGTACCGTCAAAATACGGTCTAGTCATCGGGTCGAAGACTTAACACCGCTGACGTAGGGTGGCCCACTGCCTGTGGCCGCCCGACACCGGTGATACAAAGAAAGGTGGCAACGACAATTCAGGAAAAGGCCAAAGAGGCCGTGATAGAGGAGGCTGCCGAGGAAGGGTGGGAAGAAGAGGAGACGGTGCCTCCGCACCTCTCAAAGGTGCAGCGTAAGCAGCGCAATCTGACGCAAGGGGGGCAAGGTTCGGGAAAGGGCCAGATGCCCGAGGCGGTGGTAGCTGCCTCCCCGAGTGCGTCGGCACCTTCGAGTAGTGCAGGCCCTTCGCAGGCGCCAGTACCACCTTTCGGGCAGTGGCCATGACCCGTGATCAACACATATGTGCCTTGGGGAGGGCCGACGCCTTCCGGACAGGTAGTACCCTACGCTGGGCCGCAAACGAGTATGCCGCCCCCTATCTATCCTGCAGCCCAGGCCCAGCCTATGACCCCGCCTCCATCACCCGCTCCTAGTTCGCAAGGGAGCGTGGCTGGAGGTGGAAACCAGGGTCAGGGCAATCAAGGCAATGGAGGAAGGGGTGGTGGAAGGGGGCGAGGCAGGAATGGCGGCGGCCGGGGAGGACAGTGGAATAGCCAAGGCCAGGGGAACCAATGCCAGGGGAACCAAGGCCAGGGGGATCAAGGAGGTCAGGGGTACGGAAGAGCCCGCTTTGACTGGAGGTCGGCTATCTGCCAACATTGCGACCAACAAGGCCACACTATTAGGTTCTGTAACATAAGGCGGGAGGATAAGAAGAACGGGCTGATTTCCTCCACCATGCATGAAAATATCTATGACCAGTTTGGGGACTTTATTGACAGGAAGCTTGGGGGTGTGAGAGCGGAGGCCCAACGAAGGGCGGCAACCGGACCGCCACCCCCTGCCACGTTCAGGTTATGGCAGAAAAAGGAAGGACCACCAATTGGGAGTGATGAGGAAGTAACTCAGGGGCTACGAGAAGGAGGTAAGAGAGAAGAGCCCATAATCATCGAGTCGGACGACGAGGATGAGGAAAAAAAGATGGAACCTCCGTCCGCCTTGCTGGGGAAAATGGGAGACCTGTTGGACAAGATGGGGAGGTACCAACGGAAGTTGGTGGACCTCTGTGAGGGAATAAGGGAATGGAGGTCTAACGTCCCCAAGGTGTTCCTTTATGACTCCGGCCTGGAGTCGGCGCCCGGGCGACCCGGAGTAAATGTAGTAGGGTCGGGCCCGCGAACAGGGATGATGATGGGACCCCTTACCCCGCAGGCCTGGCTGGCGCACGCAGCGCGAACGCGAAGTCAGGCCAAGGCCAGTGCTAGCCAAGAACCTCCCTGGAAAGAGCTCGAGCCGGGAAGAAGGAAAGAGGCAGTAGAAGTGGAGGATGATGACGATGAGGAGGAAGAAGATGAGTGGCTGTGCCAGGAAGAGAATCAGAGGGCGGAGCAAAGGGCTAAGAAAAGAGAGGCCAGGAACGGAGCTAAGTCGGTCTTGCACGATGTGCCGCCTAAAAAGAAGAAGTACGCGGTCCGGCTGGAAGAAGGGTTTGACGTACCCCTAAGCTCCGCGATGGATTGAAGGGGAGGTTGTCGCGGCGTCTGGTGCCCAACGTCCATCTGGGTACGATCTTGCCCAAGGAGGCGGAGTGGGCAAAGTTGGGCTCGAAGATGGACTGGAAGTGTGTGGCCTGCGGCACAGTGGATTTGGTAGTGAAGGGCTCCAAGTGTGCAGCGATGGTGGACACAGGGGTGGAAATGAATATCATCCGGGAGGGCGATGCCATCAAGTTCGGGCTGGATATAGACCGATCTGACTGCGGCATTCTACATGGGGCAAGCTGCAAGGTCGTGTTTTGTGGGACAACCTCGAATGTGTTCATCGAGGTTGGAAAAATAAAGGCCAGGGCATGCTTCTTCGTCATGCCGGACATGGATCACGGGATTCTTTTGGGGAGATCCTTTCTGAGCAGGACAGAGACGGTGATATTTAATAAACATGATGAGACTATGATCCTTCTCTTGTGTGAATCTACCTGCGAAAATTATCAAGTCATCACCTGCAGGAATACAGGGCCAAAAAGCATAAGGAACCAACCCAATCCAGGGTCTTTCACAATCGAGGAGTCGGAGGGCGAGCGCCGGAGGCTCTGGGCGGACCCAGAAGAGGAAGAGAGGGTTGAAGTATTCTCCCTCAGCTTGTCGGACGTGGGGAAGGCCATGGACTTGGTGGCCGCACATGAGATGGCAGATCCGGATGCCATCCAGACATTGAGGGAGCAGGTCCTGGAGTGTCCCGAGGCAGGGAGATTGAAGCTGGTATATTGTCTTCCGGATGGCAGGAGGAACCCGGCGTTGATGCAGGCGCAATCTGTGAGTCGGTCCTTTTTAGGGGGCGACTCAAGCAAGGTTCCCAAAGGCGGTACAAGACGGTAGACCAGAAGTGCCGCCCAGTCCCCGTCCTCGTTACTGAAGACGAGGAGGTGTACTATGAGCGAGAGCGGGGGTTGATACGGCGGATGAAGGGGAGAGCCTCAACAGGGCCATGCCGTATCAACGAAGGGAACAAGGAGAAGTTGATCATAGGAGAGTCCGACTTCCTATTGTCTCAGGAACGAGCCTTGATTGTGGAGTTAATGAAGAAGAGGCATCGCGCCTATGCGTTTAGCGACGAGGAGCGCGACAGATTGGATGTGGATAAGATACCTATGATCCGCATCCACACCTTGCCACACGAACCGTGGAACCTAAGAGGGGCGCGGTATCCTAATCCTGACGAGAAAAAGAAGGTGGTGGACTACCTCGATGGCAAGATAAGTACGCATGTCGCCGACTACTCAAGTGGGCTATACGCGTCCCCGTGGTTTTGTTTTATCAAGCCTAACGGGACGCTGTGGTGGGTGCAAGATCTACAAAGGCTAAATGCGGTGACAGTGCGGGATGCTGGAGGATTGCCCAATGCGGACGCACTGTCCGAGTCATGTGCGGGAAGGCCTATAATCTCGCTTACAGACCTTTACTCAGGATATGACCAATTTTCGGTCTACCCGCCAGACAGGCCAGTGACAGCTATGCATACGCCTTGAGGATTAATCCACATGAAGGTGGCTCCACAAGGATGGACCAATGCAGTAGCGATGGTCCAACGGACCATGATTCGGGTTATGCAGTCAGTCAGCCCTCATATCACGCAACCATATATCGACGATTTGGCGGTGAAGGGGCCGGCGGTGAAAGAGAGTGACGAAGTCTTGCCAAGGGTGAGACGTTTTGTCTGGAAGCATATCCAAGACCTCGAGAAAGTCCTGAGCCTGCTCGAGGAGCATAACCTCACGGCAAGCGGGGCCAAGTCCAGACATTGCATGAGGGAGGCTACTATCTTGGGTTTCGTCTACAGTGAGAAGGACCGACGACCGGATGTGAAGAAGACGGACAAGATTACTGAGTGGCCAGTTCCATTCCACTCAGTAACTGATGTCCGGAGCTTCCTTGGGACGTGCGGATTTTGGAGGGCCTTCGTCAAGAACTTTGTCGCAAAGACTGAGCACCTGAGAAAGTTAGTTCGTCAGGATCAGGAGTGGGTTTGGGGCGAAGAGCAGGAAGAGGTGGTGTCCAGAATGAAGGAAGAGTTCCGAGAAGGGGGTTTGGTGTTGGGGGCGCCAGACTATGACGTCACGGAAACGAGACCCTTCATTGTTGAAACGGATGCGGGACCAACTGCCTTAGGATGGGTTTTAATCCAGGCAGACATGGAGGGAAAGGAAAGGCCTTTGAGATTTGAGAGTCGGACTCCCTGTACGATCGAGAGGAGTTATTCTCAGTTCAAGAGGGAAACCCTTGCTGTCCTCCACTGTCTGCGAATCTTCCGAAATTACATCTTCGGCAGGAGATTTATACTGAGAGTGGACTCAACTGCCCTGACCTACTCTCTAAGGAATTACGTTCCATCGGATCCAACAGTTGCCAGATGGCTGACGTACATATGGATGTTTAACTTCGAGTTGGAACGGATCCCTGGAAACAAGAACCGGGCGGACGAGCTGAGTCGTATCAACTGGGATAGCCAAGAAGGAGAGGCGATAGAGAATACACCCCCAGTTGATGGATTTTTGGATCAAGAGGAAGATGTCCGTCTCCACATTAACAAGTGGTCGCCGCGAGTCCCCAGTTGTGTGGGCCATCCTATCTGGCAAGCGCCGAGCGGGTATGACCGGAAGCCGGAGCTAGTCCTTAAGCCTTTTGAGGAAGAGGATCCCTGGTGGTAAAGATATTCAGTGGATGATGAAGTTGGCGTTGGCTGGATCGCATAGCCTAGTGGAAGATATGAGGGCAATAGAGGAAGGGCCAGTCCAAATAGAAAGGCATGAGGAACTGATGGGGGGGATGTATCTCCTCGTCAACACACTACTGTAGGAAAACCTCGATCAAGCAGACTCGTTGAATCCGGCGGGGAATGAGGACGAGGTGCCCGAGAGTCAGGACGACGAGTTTGAAGAGGGTGAGATCAAAGAGGCCTTTCATGCAGAGGAGTATGAAGGGATCTACCTGGAGTTGGGGCTCCTTCTGTCATGCGAAGTGCGGCTTAGAGATGCGAGCGATAGGGCTTAGAGGATGATGCAGCGCTACTTGGTGCGAGATGACCATCTTTTCGTAAGGAGAGAAGTGGGGAATCCCAGGAGAGTCGTCTGCGGTAGGAATCGTCAGATTGACGTCATAGCAACACTTCATGATGGCATTGCAGGAGGGCATCGAGGGGTACAGGTCACATACGCCAAAATAAGTGAGTTGTACTACTGGGATGAAATGATGGACATGATTGGGAAGTTCTGCCGATCTTGCGTGCCCTGCCAGGAGAGATCCCGTTTGAGGCAAGGAGAGCCGCTACATCCAAGGTTAGAGCGAGAGGTGGGGGCTGTAGTGCATCTCGATCTACTTTTCATGCCGCTTGGGGATCAGGGCTATAACTACATCTTCGATGCGCATGATAATCTGTCTGGCTTCGTAGACGGACGTGTCATTCGTACGAAGACTGGGCCAATCTTGGTTAGCTGCATCGAGAAGTACTACCTGCGTTATCCTTTCCTCAGGGAGTTCGTAATGGATAGGGGATCGGAGTTTACCTGCCAGGAGGTGCAAGAGCTGCTATCAAGGTATGGTGTAGTAGCCAACTACACCACGGCCGCACACCCCCAGACAAATGCTCCGGTGGAGAGGGGACATAAGACCATTACGAACCTCCAGGCTAAGTGGACTAAAGGTAGGCCTAATCAATGGCCAAGGTACCTAAGGGTGACATTCTTTGTCGAGAACATTACAGTGAAAAGATCCACCAAGTACGCACTGGCGACGTTGTGGTATGGAAGGCATGCCACCTTCCCAATCGAGAGTTTTCTTAAGACCTAGAGGCGTCAGGACCTGGAAGTCAACTTGTCTTTTGAAGAGTTACTCGATATTTGGGCGCGACAGGTGGGGGCGATAGAGGACAGGATCCAGAAGGCGTCCAATCAAGTGGAGAGAAGCCGTATGGATGATAAGGCTCGCTGGGACCAGTCTGCACGAGTGAGAAAAATACCCTTGACAGTTGGGGATGTCGTACTTTTGTACGATTCATCGTTGGAGAAGCAATGGTCCAGGAAACTCGATAAGAGGTGGTTAGGTCCCTACCGGATCGTTCGGTGTGGAGATTTTGGAGCATATCAGATCAAAGAGTTGAATGAGATTGAATAGAAGGACTGGGTATCTAGAACGCGGCTGAAGAAATTTGTGGCGAGAGAAGAGGTGAGAGAGATGATCTGACTTCCTTTAGAGTAAAAGCAATAGGATGTGTAGGTCAGATAGGCTGCATGCTGCATGAGTATGGTCTGGTCTAAGCTTGCTTTGATTATCACCTGTTTTGCTTACCCCAATGCATGCCTGTTGTCTCCTTCGCCTGTTGTGCAGGTCTGACTTTACGAAGACAGTCATGCCAAGAGGAGGGAAGGGGACACGACCGCCACGAAGGCCATTGGGGGCATCAGGAAGATATGAGCGGCATGGGCCTCGCCATCGAGAGAGTACTCCGGTATACGATGATGGGGACATCGAGCTATTCCTGTACAGTTTCTGGGCGCATGCAAGGCGTATGGGCTGGACCGTGACCCAGGTGATTGAGAGATTGAGGGGAGCCGACAGGTTCGAGGAGCCCATTGCCCGAATCTGTAGGGAGGCGACGACGAGGCCGGAGATGGAGATGAGGATGCAGGAGCTACGGCCCTCGCCTGTGGGACCTGATGGCAGGCCGATTCGCCTAGAGATCGGAAATGCGGCGGACTTTATCCCTGCCTTCGAGTGGTTCATGCAGGGGCAGGGTACACCGAGAGATGACTGGGCGAGGACGCGACCCCTCTGGACCAGAAAGGCGGAGAGGCCACTGGCAAGGCAGATCAAAGATATGGCCCGGGATTGGGAGAGTTGCAGAGCACACTTGAGGGAGGCCTTTCGACGGCCAGAGTCGCCTCGACCCCGAGTTGAGAGGCGCCAGAGGAGCAGGAGGCAGAGGGACCCTGAGCCCAGTGAGGCAAGTCCATCTCGAGGGGGACGGAAAGCCCTAACCAGGAGAGAAGAGGAGTCGAAGCCTGAGGTTGAGGAGCGAGGGGCGTATCCTGAGTGTGGACTGGGACCGGTGGAGTTCCATAATTTTACCGAGGGTGGATTGAGGAGGTCGCCAGTGTGCACACAGGAGGAGGCGCCAACATCTGAGGGGCCGCTGAGAGAGTTGAAGGCGCATCTGGACGTCTTTCGATGGGAAACGTCGCCTCGAGGCGAGGAGCGTGGAGGACAGGCAAAGGAGGTGCCACAAGAGGAGGTACCACGAGAGGAGGCCCGGGACACTCAAGGAGAGAGGAGGCTGGGTGATGAGGGGAGACGTGCAGGGAAGGAAGTGATAGAGGTTGGAGAGGACACACCCCCTCGGACGCCAGCAGTGGGTTTGAGGCCTGGGGATACACCAGGGAGCACTCGCCAGGCAGAAGAGGGATTGCATAGAGAGGAGGCCCCAATGCCTTTATCAGAAAAGGCTCCTTCGTCAGAGAGAAGAGCAGAAAGGAGGAGAGAGACTGCAGTTGTAAGGAGAGAAGCCTTGGCCTTGATTGACAGGCACCTAGCAACTCATGCCCTGGAGCACTCAGACCTGGAGGAGCCAGCACCTGCAGAGCCGCGTCAGGAGCTGTGCCAGCCTGAGAAGGAGGTGGAGGCAGAGATCCCGAAGAGGGTCGACTATCGCACGAGGGAGAGGGCACCAGTTGGCGAAACAACTGAAGAAAAGAGGGCGAGAAGAAGCAGGAGAATAGAAGAGATATGGCAGGAAAGGCAGAGGTTGGAGGCAGCGGGGACACTTCTGGAGCAGCAGCAGGAAAGGCAGAGGTTGAAGGCAGTCGGGGCACTTCCGGAGCAGCCGCAGGAAAGACAGAGGTTGGAGGCAGCAGGGGCACTTCCGGATCAGCCACCCAACGCGCCACCTAAGGCCCCTGAAATCCCAGAGATGTGGAGAGACTTCTGGGAGCAAAGGGGAGAGGGGCTTTCTTCTCCAACAAGGGCTGGCAAGGAAAGCAGAAGAGAGGTTGGATCGCAAGATCAGGTTCCTTGCAAAGACCAGTTTTGATCGGTATCTGATGGTGGAAAGCCATCTGGCAGGGAAGAAGATGAAGGAAGAAGGCCATGGGCTACGCTTGGAGACGATGGAGGTAGAGATCCAGGAGCTCAGGACTCTGGTGGCTAGTCAGGCTGCCATTATTGAGGGCTTGAGGCAGCAGCTTCAAGGGGGAGAGGACAAGGCCGAGAGCAGCCGGCAGGGAGAGCAAAGACAGCCCGGACAGGGGTTGTCGGGGCAGCCATCTGCAGCAGAGCCTCGCCAGGAGTCACCCATAGGGAGAGTTATCTTGGAACCTGAGGAGGCGAAGGCCAAGAGGGAGGCACAAAGAGAGGCCTTCGAGTTCAGAGCCCCTACTGAACTCGTGACGCTACCTATAGTAGCGGCGGACCCAGTCATGCCATTGGCAGTTGAGCAGGGGCTACCACCATCTAGCAGTGAGCCAGCTCAAGGCTCAGCAGAGGGATCCATGGACGTGCTCCTTGAGGCAGTGCATACTATGCAGGAGGAGACAAGTTTGTTTTCGCCTGAACAGAGGATAGAGGAGCCTCTTGAGAGAGAAATGGGGATTGAGACAGAGGGTGTCATTGAGGGCGGACCCCAGAGATTGGACACGCCTTAGTATGGGCCAGAGGGGATTGGGGTTCGACCAGGACCGAGTACCCAGGGGTTGGAGACAAAAGTGGAGCCTTTGGATATGCCTGAGAGTCATGAGCTGAGCAGGGAGGCCAGCGAAGCACCATCATCGCCAGGATCTCAAAGGGGAAAGAAGAAATCCAGGAAGTGGTTTGATACATCCTGCTTCTTCTGTACAAAGGAGGGTCATCGGGCCTTGGAGTGTCCTAAATTCCTAAGGGACAAGGCTGAAGGGAAAGTTACTGAGGAGGGTGGCAGGATGTATGATAGATAGGGCAGGAGAGTGGAGAGGTCGGCAGATGGGGGTAGGGCTCAGCTGTATAGGCAAAACCAGGAGGACATGAGTGAGTAGGACTGGTTTACCTATATGATTGTTTTGTTGTATATAGGACTTGAGCTTAGGATTAGATGACATCCTTTAGGCTTAGATGTTCACTTGCATCTGACAGATGGTTTGGATTTGGACTTCTACTAAGCTTGTCACCCTGAGAGTCAGGACGTGATAGATGGGGCGTGTACATATCTAGGTGGCCTACACCCTGACCTTTGAGAGACAAACCCAGCATGTATTCTGAAGGTAGTACTAGTGTGAGTTGGATTTGTTTGAGACGAGTGAGCTATGTTTGGACTCATTTGTTTGCGGGGCATTTTTATCCCTGAGTGTATATTAAATCGAGATTTTTCTTCCTAAAATTATTCTTTGTGTATGACAATCACTCTCACACTCGCATGTGTGGTTCTTACGTTGATGGATGATGGTTCTGTGTGAGAGATGTTCATGATGCATCTCATGTTAATGGATGTGAGTTATGTGAAACTATCTACTCTTCGGTATACTCGTGCAACCTGCTTACGGGCAGAGGATAGGGCAGAGTATAAGAAGAGGGAGTGCAGTCTGTTTATGAATGATCGTAAGAATCCTAAGGGATTTGTGGATCTTTGAGACCCGAATGCTTTATCATGTTGAATGTTGATTGCTTAAGCTGTGACGAGAACCCATAAGATGGTCTCTCAGTGATGGTTGTTCCATAATGAGACCCCCTTAGATTTTGTTTTGGAAAAGGGGGATGTTTGGCTTTATGATGAGATCCCTCGTGATTTTGGAAGAGGGGGTATTTTGTTTTGTGGTGAAATCCCCTTGGATTTATGGAGAAGGGGGTGGTTTTGGGTTGTTGGAAGACTCACCCCCAAAGGTGGGTGGACTGATTAATGACATAGTAAGTTGTCTGATTAGTGATAAAGTCTGACGAAAAGGGCCACGTTCTGCTTGAAGTGTTTGAGAAGGTTGCATGGGGTACAGGGCGAGAGATGTCTTAGGATGAGTGGCTGCTGGCTCTGATTAAGTCAGGGGTCACGACCTTGTGGACCTAGTAGTGATTATGTTTTGTGATTGTGCGAAGGATGCCATGTCTTTTGAAGGAGAGCTGGTAAATGCCTTCAGGCCCCTACGTAACCTCGCAGTAAGCCCGTGATTTTTCTTTTGAGACGTCTTGTTTAACCACTTGTGCTAGTTCTGAGACATATTGAAGGAAGGCCAAGCTAGCGGAAAAGAAGTTTAGCGCCACTAGGGCGCAACCCCAGTGGATGGCTGTTAGCCGGCGCAACCTGGCTGCGAGACCGTGGAGTAAGAGTTTACGGGGAGTTGCCCGCCCCAGGGAAATTGCTTCGCGGGGTAAGAGTCAAGTCTTTTTGGAAATCCTGATTGGATGGTTATCAGGGGAAACCTCATCGTTGCGCAACCAGCGAGGGTACTGTCGCTAGATAACAACGCGGTGGGTCGTAGTTCTGATATGATCAGCCAGGCTATGGTGAGCCAAGATGGAGACCTGACCTTTTTGTACTAGACTGCAGAAAGAGCCGAGTAGAGATTATGTATATATACATATATGTATTTGATTGTGAGGAACTTCTTGGAAAGGAAGGCGAGCGTGCTGTCAAAGGTCTCGGTTAGGGCCCTTGTCCCTAGTTTTAGCCAGGACTAGGGACACCCAACGAGAAGCCGAAGGTTGTCTAGGGCCGAGGTGAGAGGATAATTGGGAAGGCCTTTGAAACTTATGCTGTCAGTATCCTATTGACAGCGGCGATGGGGACCCGGATTGGAACCCTGGCAGCATATAGGTGCAAAAGCATGTTTTGATGGAAGCTTCCACCTCGGGTCTGTCGGCTAATCGGATTGGTCCATATTTTTATCAACATTTTGAGAAATCTGACAGCTTTTCGATCTTGCAAAGCAACGGGGGAGTCGCTTGACATGGTCTGGTAAGTGACGGGGACGTCGCTTATTATGGTCTGGTAAGTTGTCGGTGCGAATACCCTGACAAGGGTACTCGCACTGGGGTTTTGTAGTTGACGGAGGAATGGGTCGATTCAGAATTTATGGGAAGACTGCGCGAGTTGCGGGGGCGCGCGGACTAAAGGTTCGACGGTAACACCTAGAAATAGAGAGTGTGTGGGCGCGCAGGTTTGAGGTGCGTGTGATTTTCTCCCTTTTGATCGCGATAGAAGGCATGGCGTGGATGTTCGTCGACGTGCTCTATCATAACAGTCGTTTTGCTTTGATTAAACTGACTAACTTAGGGACACTCCGTTCTTTGGTTCCGCATAGTATGTTGGATGGTTCAGTGAGCCGGTGTGGACTTACACGGAAGCCAGATGATGGGAACTGATGGATTCGACCGGGTAAGGGTAGCCACGGCACGGTCGGGAGGCCGACGAGGCTTTTTTGTGGTCATGTGTGTGAGTACGGGTTAGGAAATGGCATGGGGTGGCTCCTTTGGCCCCAAAAGGCCAGGGGCAACCTCTTTATTAGGTGAGTCAGGCCTGCTGGTACCAGGCTTGGGCTTAGCCCTATAGGTTATAGCATCGAATTGGTACGCAGCAGGTGCAGGGATCGAGGCCAATAGCATGCGGCAAGGGAGCGGAGGAGCGTGGCGAAAAGGCTTGAGGGGTTGATGGGCCTGTGGGACTATCCCCTTCGCCTTTTGCTGCCGCGGGGCCGAGGAAAGGAGCTGCGGTAAGTTCCGCGCCCCGGCTCCCTTAGTTTTTCTACTTTTCTTTTTAGGTTGGTTCCAAAAGAAAAAATGGGTTTATTATTATTTTATTTAGTGTTCATGTTTTCTGACCACGCCAAGTACGGATTTCAAAGGTCGGCCGAGGACCTTGAGCACACGTCTTCTTTTTTGGCTAGCCCGTTTGACGTATCGGGTGTGGCAAAATTTTCTGGCCTCGCCCGTTTTGAAGTAGGGCTGGAGAGGTCGACGAGTGTTGGGTCCGTGGTCGTGGCTTCCCTCGCTTCCCACTTGGAGAGCGTCGATAGCTTAAGGTGGGAGGGAATTGGAGAGCAATCTGAGCGGGTCCAGGGGGTCGCAGCCTGAGGACAGCTAGAGGCGCCACGGGCATACGGCCCGCTACCCACCACTTGTCGAGACAGGCCTGCGTATGAGTACGACCGTTGGGGTCCGGTGGGCAGGGTTTATACCATGGCGTGGTAGGGTGCCAGGGTTACCAAGGAAGGACCGCAATGGTGCAATGTAAGATGACTGGGCTGCAAATTAAGGTAAGCGATATCCTTGCCCCATCTTGCAGCAGGCCCGGACTTTTCCACATACCGAAGGGCTGGCTCTCGCTTAGGCAGTATACTGCAAGGCCGTCGGTCCCCGAAGTTGATAGAGCCAGCTGGTGGGGAATTACGGCCTCCTTATTGGGATTCGGCTTCCTTGACCACGGGCCAGCGGGTTGTATCCGCAGGCACTATCGAGGTGTACGGGGAGGCGCGCTGTGTAGCGTTGAGAGACCTCCGACTGTCGAGCACAGTGGGCCGAGGCCAGTGACGAGAGGAGCAACTAGCGCTAAGGAGAGAGAGAGAGAGAGAGAGAGAGAGAGAGAGAGAGAGAGAGAGAGAGAGAGAGAGAGAGAGAGAGAGAGAGAGAGAGAGAGAGAGAGA
>BFEA01000414.1:1375609-1388057 GCA_003427395.1 Chara braunii | reverse complement strand
CGGGAGGGTCCCGCGCTGCCCTGGTGCGGTGCCGGACCGATGCGCTCGACACCGCACCGATCCGAAGAGGAAACCGAGGAGATCGCCTTCCACGTGAGTGCTCCAGGCCTGGATGATCAACAACTCCAGGTACTCGATGCACGCAGGATGCTCGCTGGTCCGCGTCCACGTCACCTGCACTCGGGCTAAGCACACAGACAGGTCGACAAAGGTCTCGCGCCACAATTGCCAATGCTCGGGATCAAGGAGCGGGACGACAAGAGGCTCGAACAAGAAAGAAAGGCGAGGATGGAGATCGGATTGTCAGAAGGTGGTGAAGAGAGAGGGGAGACCAAAGGTGGAGAGGGGAGCGAGGGGAGCGGCGCGGTTCATTGGGGGCGTTGGAAGGGGATGAGGGTGGGGAGCGCGACTGCCAGCTGGCGAGGAGAGGTGCGAATCCCATCGAAGTCAGTCCCGGACGTCGGGATCAGACTATTCCCTGGACGCGCAAGGCCGTGCTGCCACTCGTCTGACAACTGTTGCGTCCACTCTCATAAAGAGGTCAAGATCGCGGTATGCCTGAGTGGGTTGACCGTGCTAATGTCGCCGCTGAAGGCAAGGACGGTGGTGACGTGGCTCGTCCCTGGAGCCACTCGTCGATGAAGAGCCACCACTTCCGCCAATATCACTGCCTGCTGACTCCCAGCGAATCGGAACGCTGCAGTAGCACACACACCCTAGGTGCAGAAGAACTGCGCCACTCTTCGGAGATCAGAACTGAGCCGCGGATGACGAACTTGTCGGATTTTAGAGATGTAGCCACGTGGTTGCAACAGAGGATCGCCAAGAGCTTGCTCCGTGATGAAACTCATGGCGAGGACGGGGAAGAAGATGAAAGAGGGGAGCAGGAGGGAGAGAGCAAGGCGGGAACTAGATCGTCGTCGTCCTCTTCTTCAGCAGATGAAGGAGATGGAGGGAGATCAAAGGGAGGGAGGGGACGGATGTAAGAGGTAGGGCGAACGATGGGGATAGAGCTATGGCTGGCGCTTGCCTCGGGCGTGATGCGCACCGTGTTGGCACCGTTGGGTCCGAGCTCGACAACGTGGAAACAGCCAGAAAACTTGAGAGCGAGTTTCCGGTCATGTGCACATTTACGTACCTGTACCAGGTCCCCTAATTTATATTGATGTTGGGGACCGGCGTTCTCATTTCGGGCCTCGTAGCTACGGACTTGTCTTCCGTGGGCTAGATCAGTCAATTTCTGTCTTTTTCGGGCTAGCTTCGGAACGACCCGTTCCATTAAATCGGCATACCTTTTGGCTTTGGCCTTAAGGGCGGCACGCGTCTCTACCCCCGGCTTTGGCAATTTCCGAGTTGCCCCGGTAATCGATGCATGAGAGGCTATTAGTGCGAAGCTGAAAGGGGGTGAACCCCGTGGATTCATGAGGGGTGGCCCGGTGAATTCCGACAATTTGGTATACGATCTCGGGCCAAGGACGCATGTCATTCGCCGCTAAATTTCTACGAAGGGCAATCTTAATCATGCGATTGGCATTTTCAGCCAACCCGTTCGACTGAGAAACATGGGGTGCCGTATGTCGAAGCGTAATGCCTCGTCGGGCAAGTAATTCCTCTACCTCGCCTTTGAATTCAGACCCATTATCGATTAAAATTTCTTCTGTATCTAGGTGAGTACAGAGGAACCGATCGATGTACGTGGCTACCTCTGCGGCCTTACGGGTCTTGCAGGGGTATACCTCGATGTATTTGGAGAAATGGTCTATTAAAACTAAAAGGATGGAATATTCGCAACGGTTTGGGCCAGGTGGCACGTCGATATCTGTCGTGTCCATACTGACTCGCTGGAAGGGGCGCTCTACTTCTGTCGGTACTATCGTGTTTGGTCCCCGTATTGGGGCACGATCAGCGGCACAGACCAGACAGTGGGCAACTACGTATCTGACATCGTCTCGGATATTAGACCAGAACCATCGATTCTGATCTATAGTTGCCTCCGTGACACGTATCGCGAAGTGAGCGGCCTGCTCTTTGTGAGCAGATCGGGTCCAATCATATCTCTGAAATGAATGGGGAACCGTTTACCACAAACCCGATCCATCAGTTTTACGTTTTTTTAGACGACCGTTGATCCATCGGTAATCCCGAGATCTCTCAGTAGCCCGACGTCTGTCGTGCTTAGTGAGATGATCCAATGGTAAACCAGCCAGCTTAGCAAATAGGATTTTATCCGTCGAGACCTCTGCTCGTCGGTATTTCTCGTCGTATTCGGGGCCGTCCGTACGGGCAGCCTCGAATCGAACCTCAGTAGGCTGTTTGTACGTTCTACACAGAGGGTATTTTCATTCCCTACTATTTGTTCGGTATCGAACGCATGCACCGTATGCACGATTGACACACGTGACACAGTTCACCCACTCAACGAATCCAGTCTCAAAAGGATGACAATTCACCCCATATACCCGTGTAATACACGTGCAAAAATAGCAGAATCTGTCGGGAAGGGTGGCAAAGAAGGCCGATGAGGCGAGAGGGCCGGAATCAGCAGGGGAAGAAGGGGTCGTAGAGACAAGTGGGGTGGCCATGATGAGAGAGGAGGGGAGAGAGAGTGAGCAGGGCTGCAGAGAGGGCAAAGCGAAGCTACGTGTCACTCACTTTTTCGACAGAATTTCCACTTGTCCGTATCTCGGTCCGCTCTTCTCTTTTGGCTCGTTCCACGGAATCACCTCCTCACTCTTGAGGACCTTTTCGGGTCGGTGCAGTCGTGTCAACCCATCAGCATTCCCGTGCCTCTCGTGCTTCCGATGACGAATGTCAAAGTCCATACTCTGTAGCACCGTTGCCCACCGTCCGATCATGCCCGAGTAATCCTTTGATTTCTTCAGGGCTAATAATGGCTCAGGATCGGTGACCAATGTGAACTTCCGCCCATACAAATAGGCTCGAAAGTGACTGATTCCCCACAGAGCCGCATAGCATTCTCCTGCCGGGGCGGCGTAGTTGCGTTTGCAGGCAGGCACCAATTTAGATGCGTATTCTACCACGCATTCGAGTTTGCTGGGTCCCACCTGGGCCAAAATCGCTGAGATTGCCTCCGGCTTCCAGTCCGTGATGAGGACAAAAGGCTTCGCAGGATCCGGTCGTATAAGGACCGGAGCCGAAATGAGGGTTGCTTTGAGTTTCGAGAACGCTTGATCAAATTCTAGCGTCCAGATCACCGGTTGATTCTTTTTCAGCAGATTCGTGAGGGGACCCGCAATAGTCGTGAAGCCCTTGATAAACCTTCCGTAGTACAAGGTCAGACCCAAAAAGGCGCAAGTGATAGTCGTGGGCACAACCGCGTCTCTCACGGCTGCCACCTTTTGCGGTTCCGGTCTGAGTTCCTGGTCTGTCACCACGTGTCCCAGAAAGGAAATGGTGGTGAGAAAGAACTGACATTTCTCGAGCGCCACCTTGAAACCAGCATTTCTCAACGCATGCAACGTCCACTCGATGTGCTGCACGTGCCCTTCGTAGGAACTTGAATACACCAGAATATCATCCATGTACACGAACACGCAATAATTGGTGATGCTCTGTGCCAATCGTGTCTTCCACACAAAGTTCTGGAAGGCCATATTCGTGGCTCGCAATAATTGGTGATGCTCTGTGCCAATCGTGTCTTCCACACAAAGAGAACGGGACGGCCCAATTCGATTCTCCCTCAATCTAGCAAAGACCATTACGATCCACGATTAGCTGCGTTCCGTTCTCTTTACGGTGTCTAATGATATGGCGACCACAGAGGAGCCGGTATCGATGAGGGCGTTAAAAGGTTTGCCCCATACTTCGCAATCACATTCAACACTTTTCCACAGCACTGGTCGAGCCCTCACGAGTGATTTTTCTCTGCTAAAGAAATTCCAACTACTCGGGCTGCTTCGGGTTCACCAACTTCGGGTTCAGGCGATGCAACATCCTCCGCTCCTTCTTCCTTCTTCTTTTTCAGCATCCGTTGCATGCGTTGGTACGTAAAACGCTTTTGATTCTTCTGACATTGTTGCATCAGCTTGTCATTCGCTGCTTCGGATATGGTGAGCAAATGCCCCACCGGGACCGGAACGCGAATGTCCAGCTGCTTAAGCGTTCTTAGGATATCGATTTCGCCCGTCCGAAACTGTGGTCCGGGGTTAGATTCGCGTTCGACCCATTCAAGATCGTCTTGAGCTGGTTGGATTGCTCCGATCATTCCGGCGAGATGAAGGTATTCCAGCGGATCGACCACGTCAGCAGCGTCGGAAGAAGAAATTCCCTAGGTCGATGCTACTACCATTGAGGGGGACGGGAGCTAAGGGGCGTACGCAACGATCTCCTCACTTCAAGCCGTATCCATTAGTGTGGCTACTCGTCCTTGATTCAAAGCTACGGGGGCTGCAGCAGGTGGGGGTTGATTTCTTTTCGGCTGCGGAAAATCCCGGGCAAAATGTCTGGGCTGTTTGCAATTGTAACACTCGATTTTCCCTGCCAAGTTGGTTGTGTGAGGGAACGCCTGTGCATGTCCGGGTGCAGGCGGAACAGGCAAAACAGGGAACGATGCAGGGGCATGTCGAGCAGGAGCCGGGTTGGGCTCAATTAGTCTGGTCGATCCATGTGAGCCGCCTGCATTTGGACCAGATTGCTCATCCATTCTGATTGTTTGGTGGTAGCTGTATGAATCATATGTGCTAAATGCATGTTTGTTATGGCCATAGGGAAGGAATCTTGGGAGCTTATGGGTTTAACCATTGCTACCTGTTGATTCATTGAGAGGGACGGAGGAGGGTGAGAAGGAACTGACGGAATATCAGAGGCAGCCCCTTCGGGAAGGTCATGATCCGGCCGAGGGTAGAAACATTCCACCGCTCGCAACCACGATCTTATTTTCGCAGCTACATCTTGGATCGTGTCCGTAATGTCTTCGTCTCCCTGACTGATATATTTCTTGGTATCCGTCAGGTCCAACTCAAGTGCCTTAGCGATGATAGCGGATAGCTGGTGCGTTTTAAGGGGGACCTTTTTTTGCAACTTACCTTTTAACGTCGGACTTCGTAGATGATCGATGAACAAATCTCGGGCGGACTTTTCATCTCGCCCTGATTTGTCTAACGTAGTTTGAAATCGATCCACGAATTGGGGCAGCAATTCCCCTGGTCCTTGCGGTCGAGTCTTGAGCACATACCACGCGGCGTTTTCGCTAACCGTATCAAATCTCGCCAGGAAGGCTTGCCTAAAGGTGTTTCAGTCAACCCACGTGTGTTTCCTAAACCAATCGTGCGCTGTGTTGCGAAGCAGCAAGGTGAGGACGCGGGGGAGATCTCCCGCGCCATACCCTTGAGCTTTGACGGCTTCCAACCAAGCTTCGGGGTGGGTGTGATTAGGAAAGAAGGGAAAAGGGGCGGGAATACTAACAATTACCCTGGGAGGAGCTAAGTTACCGTCACCCATTGGCATAGTCGGTCTAGCCGCACCAGATCTAGATCTGGTCACTGGGCGATCTCGACGAGCAGGTTGAGGACTCCTTCTACCTCTCGCTAGCTCGACTTACTATCATCATAACCGACACATGACGGCTTCGATACCAACCTCACGCCCTGTGCTGTCTTTCGTTCGGAGTGCTAAAGGTGCGGAATGGAGGCCCAGAAAAACAGCAAGATGGGGTGTGCCAAGGATTTTTGGGAAATTGAGTGTGGGGACACAGACAGAACTGAAATCCCCCGTGTTGGCCCGATSAAGTAARTCGGTCGYTTTCGCGYGTCGCGGAATGCGCGYRCGGGCACKRCGCGAAAAWAGAAAAATCCAAATTCAATCCAAAAAGTATTGTCGAGCKTCCCACCRGGSTACGRATCTTCGTTTAGAGCGGAAAGGMTTCGGTACACTCCRCGTGTCCCGTTTYCGTATCAAGTCCCGACGTYGYTCGTTGGTCAGKTCCGAGTCTGACGTGGATGGTCTCAGCCGCGTGGCTCTTTCCTTGTGCTCGTCTTCACTCCGTATCCGGTAGTGGAAGCCCTTTGATTCGTAGYGATCGAAACGTTGGCACTCAGTGCACAGGGTTYGAGGCCAATGGGGCGCCACTGCYGTCCACGGAATGAYGATCARCTCGTTAAATGGCAACAATACTGAGTAGGGTGGGAAGTGCGTATCGATAATGACAAAGCMYGCATCCACGAACCCGGAACAACGATTTTCAGGAGGKAAGTAGTATGGTCCGCCGATGYGTGCAACAACTTCTCRTACGTCCCACTCGCATACACKTRTCCTTTCCTCGTTGTAGGGGAAGGGGCGCRTCGGYGAGGGAGGTACGGAAGGTTGGCGCCTGATCGAGGAACGRYCGTTAGTCCACATATCAATCAATCAAACGGAGYTTACACAAATCCTTGAGACRTCATCAAAAAGCACGATCGAAGAAGGACTAATTAGTATYTTTTTTCCTTTGGTCACGGGAGGAGCATCCCATGCATTAATCGAGTGGGAGTTCCGAGGGATCAACCCTCGACTCAGTTTCAGCAAACMAGATCAACAAAACACRAGGCKCCTAGCTTTTTCGAAGCTGCCTCACASATTGTCTGTGSATGTCATGCAGCATAAGGCAGATGRCATGCGCAGTGCATTCAGAACCACAGATCTAAACACTYTTGCGTTCTCGAACAAAATCCCGTCGAACACTGAGTCTAATCAATYGCAAAAAAATACAAGTATTTTTATACATACATCCACTGTGGAAGGTGCGAAAATGACAAGGGTGCACAGGTCAGAAATCAACCGAGGGATTGTACACACGGATCCACCGTTCACAAGACAAGAGAATTCAGTTCTCGACATCTGGGGATTACCCAGGAAACTAATGGAAGAGTTCCGGAAGAAGTTCTTTCGTGCGAGAACTCTCTAGAGTTCGCTTTGGTTCACAAGAGAGACAAGCCCACAACACATCGTCATTCAAGTCAAAGAGAGAGAGAGAGTGAGAAATGGGAGGGATGGACGAGAAAAAGACGAGACTGACGACACCAGAATTCAACAAGAGAGCATTCGGTTTCTCAGCCATGAACTCACACCAAAAGAAATGATCCGCAATCATGAAGGCGCATTCGCCGTGAAATTCCAATATGGCCCCAGGCCACTCATCCACTCAACTCCAATCACAAATCYTCATACCYGCACYGACGATCCCGRCCGTCGCGTGCTAAYTTCCGCCACTGCGATYGTCACCCCGCTGACGCAGACTCGACTCGGCTCGCCTGGATYCCACAGTCCGTCGTGGYGATCAAGCGCRCAGCCGGCCAGACTACAGTCAGSCCGACAKGACTTTTCGACTCGCACCAAACGCATCACMTAGCCAYTGYTTCCCGGAAGTTGGCTTGYGAGTGGAAAACGTAASAGAGTTTTGCRRRCGCGCTTRCAGAATTTATWGTTRCGAGAAASGAGATAGATGGGGGAGGAGACGGAGGGGAGATCAAGGTGTAAGGGGAGARGGTTCAGCRAAAGRTGMTCAAGGGAAGCCATGTTGATCCTTCAGAACCCGATAGTCRGCCAATCAGATTYGTCGCGCAATGGGGAGATCCTCTTACTCAACRCGTYTGATTGGTGAGYCGGGGTAAGCGGAGGATCAACCGGGCTTCGCGAGCCAAGGTTGAAGAGCAAGGAGAGACGAGGCGCGAAAAGCAGCRCGAKAYGGGTCCAAGATTCARATGATAAAGAAGGRGAAAYAGGCGCGCARAAAGCAGAGAGGGAGAGAGGGAAAAACAGTTGYGATGGGAGAAGWAGGGGAGGGGGAAGGGRGAGAGGAGAGAGTGYGGGGGAAGGATGACRYGGGAAATAAGGAGGAGGAAGCTCGCATGCGCTGTGCCGACAACAAGAGAAAAAGGCACCAAAACAKTTACAGCTTGCCTATGCCSAAAACCAATTCAAAAATTGAAATCACCATATCCGCGCGCGAAAGTCGACGMGGGAAAAGAAATTYCTACGCCTATYCKTRTTCTCCCAAAAATTCCTMAAGTTTTCTCCGACGTGACYGAGAACATTCATGCAAGGAAAAAGATACGTCGGGCTCCGCTTATTCCGTAATTCCTAACTGTYGAGCCCGATTCCCAGTGCGCTCGCTAAGGCGSRCGTAATTTCCCGTGCATTTCCTGAATTACAAAAAGCAGAATTCCAAGAATCAATAGAACTTCCGACAAATGGGGGCCCAAACAAAGCGCCTGAAATCAAGAAAGGCGACGGGGTTTTGTGGGGTTGGTATGATACAAAAACAAGGGTATTGGGCAAGGGGTACGAAAGATAGCACGGGGTCGGGAAGTGGTTCATCACATAGATGTGCTCACGGATGCTGGGATTATCTCCGTCGTGGCGATCGGATGAAACATAGGGTCAAGCGCCAACTACTCAACAAGGATGACTCCCCTGAAGATTCAACGATTGGCGACCAGATGAAACATAAGGTCAAGCGCCAACTGCTCGATAAGGATTTTGACAACATCGACGATGCCGGAGCAGAAACCCTTACAAGGGTATCTGCTCGGGATTTTCAATGTCGGACATTGTCCGACTCTCGACAAGATTTTGCTTGGATGATTTGACTTGATGAGATTGATGTGTTTGTGAAAAGTTATCCTGACCAAACCTGCGACCGAGAGATCATGATTTTTAACTTGAGCTCGAACGCCTGCTGCATTTGAAAGCAACGGTGCGGATTGACGGTATGACCGACTGTTTTCTGCATTTGGTTTGATCACGGGACGCACGACCATCGGAATGTTAAATATGCACCTAATAGACGCAATATTCAGAGCCTAGACGATAAAAAAATAATGGTCGAGTTATGTGTGCGGTTGTGTCGTAAAAAACATAGATTGTCAAATTTTATTTTTTTAAGTTATTCTAAAATTACCCTCGTCGGGGTTTGAGCCCGCGGTTAGGTAATGGAGGGTCAGCACCCTACCCTATCAACCTGCACACGCGGTCGATTTGAGGATGGGCGACCTTAACTTCTTTTGTTGGAGCAGCCCGCAGGGCCAAAGCAGTTCAAGTTGGCGCGATCCAACCTCGAGATCGTTGAGATTGTGCGGACGAAATCGACTGCGTTGAGATTAGCATAACCCCTACACACGCATAGATCGAGAAATGGTCCGAATGTTTTTTTTAGTTTCGATTCCCTCAGGAATTGAACTCAAGCCCGCATTTTAATAGTTGTGGGGGCGCCCTTGTGGCGCCAGGAAGAAACGGAAAAGTAAGCGCCAAGTGGCGCAGTGGGAATGAAGTTGGGGCATATGGCCCCGTCATGATTGTATCTAAACAGGCGTCCGTTTTAATGGACTGCCTGGATTTGTTTTTTAGATTTCGAGTTTTCCTTTTTCTTGTTTATTCATTTTTTTTAATATTTCCCCGCCCGACGTGGCAAAGGAAACGTGCGCCACAAAGGGAGGGCAACCCTCCACAGTGACTACTCTCCACATCCACAATAGACAAAATCAAGGGGTGTATATTTCCATGTCCTAGTGGAAGATTTACTTTTGTTCTGCACATGTCTGGGTAGTGGGCAAGGCTCCTCATTGAAGAACCCAGCTTGCCCCACCACATTCCATCTAGTTTCAAACTTGGGTATGAATTTCAACAGTTCATGGGCACCAACGGGGGTGACTTTTCACTGTTGCGCGCGTTGCTTTGGCCCGGTCAAGCGACGGGGCAGGCATGGCTGAAGAGAAAACGAGCTGCCACTATGGCAGTGGTGGGGGAAAAAAAAGGAGCAGAAAATTGAAATAAACGGGCTGGGTTTACTAGCCTTCACCGCAACTGTGTGGAACTTCAGCCCAGCCGTTCACCAAGTGACGAATATTCGGAATGAAAAAGAAAGAAAACTAACAAAATATAACTGTTGACTTCCCTAACCTGCCAGGTGTCCGGCCCCTGATATAGCAGGGGCTCAAATTTCAAATGATCAACTAACTCTAACTAATCCTAACACTGAGGTCGCAGACTTAAAACTCGTGCCGGTTTCCAAGTTAGCACGTGTGCATGCTTGCTGGTCTGCGTCCCTGTCTCTAAGCCTGTGTGTGTGTGACCTGCAAGAGCACCTGCTTAGTATGGGAGGCCCCGTAGGGCCGGTACTTTACCTGTGACAGTGACTTTGAGGATCGCAGCCGGAAAAAAACTCAAGTACCGGGGGTAGGTCCATGACACTTAGAGCAGCAGGATAAAGCACTCGAGTGGTAGGCAAACCGGTACCACTCAATCGGCGGTAAACTGAGGCCGAGCAAAAGAAGACAAAAGTTAGCATTTTTTTAAAGACCCAATAGCGGTAGGCAGGTACCAATCCAAGTAATCTAAGTTCATGGCTTGTGCGGACAATAACAAAGCCTGCAAGATGTTTCCCTCTGAAAGGGAGGAGGTGTTAGTTGCTTGGGTGGCCGAGCGACCAATAAGTCACCGCCGAAGAAGTAAGTGCCTCATGACAATGTGACAGGTCGACCGAGAGGCTCAACCTCATTTGTCGTATGCAAGTTTGGGCGACATGCTGCTTGAGCAAGCGCTAGCATTCAGAGCGTTACTAGGTGTCTGACAATCGCACGTTTTTAAATTGCTCCGGCCGTATGACCGTATGGTCGGGCCGTTTATTAACTTAGCTTGACAAACATACTGACACTTAAGTTTTTGTGTGTGTCATACGCTTGCCTACACAACACTAACCCAATTGACCTCTCGACCTCCGCACTCGAGGGGTTTCCAATAATTTCATGCTCCTTAATTTTATTTGTGCGTTGTGTCAAGGTACACGCCTTGTACTTTTAAGATTGGTTCAAGTTGTTTTCCGCTATTAAGGTGACGTGTAGGCCTAATTCTATTGAAGTGAACCCTCAACCTTCGTGGTCGAGTTGTGACGCCCAACCTCACGCCCAGCGCGACTTCCTGATCGGAGTGGGACGGATGCCTGGAAGTGCGAAGAAGGGGGTGTGCCAAGGATTTTAGGAAAGTGAGGGTGGAGTCTAAGGTCGGAACTGAGATCTCCTGTGGCAAGTTTCAGGGGTTAAAGCGCAAGAGGGGATACGTAGATCGTGCCTTGGCGCTTTAATCCGTATGAGAAGGAAGGTAGACCACCTTCCGTGGTTCATGCACAGCGAGAGAACTGCAGATGTCGTGCAGCGTAGGGCAGATGACATGTGCAATACATCCCAAACCAGAGTTCCCAGGGTACTCTTCTACAACCCCAGCGTCGACAAATCTAAACACTCTTCCATTCTCAAACAAAATCCTCATAATATTGCCCCTGCTAAGAAATCCCAATTTCATCAGCTTGAAACCCCAAAATGGAAATCACCATCGCCTTTGGTTTCGCCTTCAGGGTCGATTGCGTGGTTCGGCTAGTTGTCGGCACCACTCGTAACAGGCTTTGGATTAAGCCGAGAGGGGCCGTAAACGGAGGTTGTGCACTCGCTTCTCAGCCTCGGTTCGAATCTGTCGGGTAGTTCCCGAGGCCCGGCGCGCCCAGTAATGATGGCAACCCTCGCACGGCAGGTTGGGCCAATAGCGAGCTATAGAATTCCACGGAACCACTGTGAGTTCGTGATAGGGGAGGAGGAGATGAAAGGGAGGGAAGTTGGTGGTGATAACGACGAAGCCCGGGGATATGTAGTATTGAGTATTGTCCATATCGGGGTAGTCTGGGCCTCTAGGATCGCTGGTTATAGCCCAGTGGAAATCCCCCGCGCATAGTCGGTCGTGTTCCGTCGGACAAGGGAAATCCGGGTATCTCAAGTTTCCCCGTAGTCTAAGTTGTTCGCCTTCCCAATACTCACGATATTCCGGGTCCCTCAGGTAGTCGGATGTCCAGGAGGGAGGTCTCGCAGCCATGTCCGTTTAGTAAGCCGATTCCCCCGCATCCTTACACGGGGTTAAGGCTGACTCACGAGGACGAGCGCGTACGTGGTGACTCGGTTTTCTCGAGATCGCGATCGTGCTCGCTCGTACTCGTAAGGAACAGCCGATTGGTTCCGGTTACGTTCAACATGAGTGCAAATATCCTACCAATCACTACATGCCATACATGTGATGAAGAAGGACGATTGACTCATCTCAGCACTTAACAATGAGACCCAAACATCAAGACGAGCATTTTCAATCAGTTTTGAGCGTATAGCTCCCGCAAGTGAACATTGGTTCAAGCTAGAGACAAAACAAGCATCGCGAAGCAGAGCTAGAAATCCGAAAAGATCACTAATAAAAGGGGATTTACATTCATTTCATGCATGCATACCGAACAAAATCACAGGAAAATCCGAGACGATGTACAAGCGAAGTTCAAAAGAGGAGGGCCGTGACAATAAAATCGGCCATACTTGGATCCAAAATTATACAGATGAACAGGGGAAGAAGGAGACAACAAAAAAAAGGAACCTTATCCCGCACCCACACAACCTCTCTCTCTCTCTCTCTCTCTCTCTCTCTC
>BFEA01000414.1:1354340-1370534 GCA_003427395.1 Chara braunii | reverse complement strand
AGAGAGAGAGAGAGAGAGAGAGAGAGAGAGAGAGAGAGAGAGAGAGAGAGAGAGAGAGAGAGAGAGAGAGATTCACCTAATCCTAACGGGAGAGACAGGCGTTCCGATTTACCTCCTCGTACAGGGCGGGACACAGAGAAACGTCTATACAACAAGCAGACAGACAGACACACACAGACACACACACACACACAAAAACAAAAACAAAAAAAAAGAAAAGAAAAGGGCGGAACACGTTCGCTTTGTCGGAAGAAGCGAAGAAGAAAAGCAAAGGTAGCGCGGCCGCACCTTTGGAGAGCAAAGGCGGCGGCGATGGAGGCGGGCGTAACAGATGTTCCTTGCGGATCTTCCACTGATTTGATGTGCGTGGAAGAAGCTCTAGCCAGTCTGAAAAGCATCAACAAGACCCTGAATCTCCTGCAGCTGAGCAAACGCGAAAGCCGACAATTGTTCACGCATTGCACCAACCTTAGGAGTTGGCTGAAACAGGAATACAGTAAAATGAAGGCGACAAGTGACGGTAACGAGGACCGCGATCCTCACTACGCTGATGCCGAATGCCTTAGCTTAATCGCTTTGCGCGATGCTTGCAGGAACATGTCTTCCCTACTAGACTTGGCCGATTGTTGGGGAAGCGTTGGCAAGATCGTGTTTGGAGAGACCTTCGTGAGGCTTATGAAGAACGCACTTGGGAAGATGGTGGATGCTCTACAGGCGCTCCCTGCGGCCATGGACTTAGCCGCTTTGAATCGTCACAACGTGATTGACAGTATCAAGGTGATTTCGGCATCCTTGGACCCTGTGGAGGCTAGCTACCGTGAGCTCTACCAAGCCGTTGCAGGCCAGGTGTTGAGAAATTTGCAGGAGGGAACAGTCGAAGGGAGACTGGAGTGTGATTCTCTGCAAAGACTGAGTCTTGTAGACTTCTCTCTCATTGAGATGGAGAAGGTAGACGATGTGCAGCAACTGAGGGACAACTACCACGACATCCGGACCCGGATGAACGCATTATCTCCTGGCCCCTTGCTCACAACAGAGCAACAGGTTCTCGACTTTGCGATCATCGCCAGCTGGGAGGCTATGGTTCGGCGACTGTTCCCAGAGCGAAGGGGCGTACTAATTGGTGATGTGCAGCCTGAACCGTTGTCCTTATCGTCACGGGGCTGTGCCAGACGCCTTCAAAAGATCCGATCTTTGGAGTTCCCCAAGGAGTACAAGTGCACTGTCTGCAAAGATGTGTTCTGCAACCCTGTGGTGTTGTCGTCGGGGCATTCCTACTGCAAGAGCTGTGTGAAGAGGTTCTGGGCACAGAGCAAGGAGAGGAAGTGCCCTCGGACGAACATGCCTCACTGTGGAGAGCCGGTTGATAATCATGCGCTGGATGACATCATTGCGCATGTAGGCTATGTTCTGAGAGGTCTGCGGTTGACGGTTAGGGATGTGGGTCAAAGCATCAGGTATCAGGACAAGTCTGACCAGGAGGCCATTTCAATGGCTGTGGAGTTCTTTGAGTCGGGTGCCAATGCCCATCACATAATCCGGAACGCGGTGCGACCATTGAGGGACCTTGCAGAGAAGAACCCGGCATTGCGGCATGAGATATGGTCCAGGGGAGTGGTCAGCCAGTGTCTAAAGAAGATATTTGAACCCTGTCAGTGGGTGGAAGTGGAAGAAGTGCTAGAGCTGTTCGTGTTGCTGACGGATGAGGACACGGAAGAGGCTCATCAGCTTGTTCAGGACCGAAGGATTGAGATGGCGAGGGAAGTGTTCGGGCCGGTCTTGCTGAAAATGCTCATGGGAGGGGACCACTTGATGGTAGAGGCCAAGGAACAGGAGCTGATTCTGCAATTGCTTGCGAACATTCTAAGTGACAGGTCTGCCAGGAGATACATCTTGCAGCAGAAGGGGTTGATCGCCCAGCTGTGTGAACTTGAAATGCTCCATCTGAGAAGAGGGGGCCGTGGTGGCCACCTGTTTGACAAAGAGGATATGGCTGCACACTGCTTGTTTCTGCTGGCAGGGGTGCCCCCAGAACCCCCTTTACGCATTTACGGCTTTCTAGTGGCGCTCCTGAAGCTTGCCAGGAATCTGGACCCCAGCGAGAGACTTTGTGTGGTCCAAGCAATTGAAGAGGTGGTCTCCCAGGCGATCGTACAAGGAGCGAAGGCTATGGAGCAAGTCAAAGACATGGTGGAAAATGACTTAGCCTTTGGTACGTTGATCAGCAGCATCAGCAGCATCAGCAGCGACTCGACGGAGCCTATGGAGTTGAGGACTGCGGCGGTGCGTGTTCTGCAGCGGTTATGTTCACACCCTCTAACTGCCACTGCTGTTGCAGGCTGGCCCATCTCCGCCCAGCAGAGGCAGCCACTAATACCCAAGCTTCTGACCCTCCTGAGAGCCAATGATAGTTCGACTGCAGATTTCATAGAGTCGGTTATGCTAACTCTAGCAGGAATGGTACTGAACGGAGGACTCTCAGCTTGCAGGGTCATTTCGTTGTCGCTGGACGGTGTCCATCAATTCGTGACCTTCCTAGACAAGTATGTTGGTGGTGAAACCAGCGTATCTGTTAGGGTTTGCTTACAAGTTATGGCAGCCTTGGACCACCTAGTCTCCTTGGAGGACAGCAACACGAGGAATGTGGTAATGAAATGTCTTGTGATGGCGGCGGGCTTGGACATGCTTGTGAGGGTCCTGCAGTCAGCGGATCTCAATGCGTCTCTCAGAGGTGCTACCGCATTGACCCTTGCGCATGCATCGAAGTCAGACATTTGCCAAGTAATGATCCAGGACCTTAATTGCCTTGAGCCCTTGGTAATGCTGATTAACTCGTGGGCGGACAAAGTGGAGTGTCGTGCTCATGCGGTCACTGCTCTGGGAAGCATAATGTTAAACATTCCCTCCATGCGCAACCAGCTGGTACACTCGAAGCAGAATGTCACTCTTGAGAGCCTGGCTCACATCCTTGTGCGTGCAGAGACCCGGGAATGCAAGGTGGCTGCGGCCAGACTCTTGCCACTCGCCACGAGGACAGCAGCTGGGACTGCCCGTGAGCCGCTCGCTCCAGGTGTGATATCCACTCTGCTGGAGCTGCTTGAAGTGGGAAAGGTGGAATCTTCGGCACAGGAATGCTCAACGGACAGGTTCACTGTGATCGAGGCTCTTGAGTTCCTTGCATCAGACCTCAGTTACCGTAAACAATTGGTCGACACGAGGGGAGCAGTCGATGCGATTGTGAGGTTGGCCCAGTCTGGGAGGAGAAAGAGAGACTCTTTCTCCTCGCACCTGTTGGACAGCACCAGGAGGAGCAGCAGCAGAAGCGATAACAACCGAAGCAGCAGCAGCAACGGCAGCAGCAGCAGCAGCAGCAGCAGCAGCAGCAGCAGCAGCAGCAGCAACAAAGTGGATGAAGCTGCACCTGTTCGCGTTTTGATGTACCTAGCAAGCAGTGAGGAGGAGTATGTTCGTCACAGAGTCTATGCCACAGCCGACGGACTTAAAGTCCTGTTGGACCTCATTGATGAAAGGCAGGGCAGCAGCATTGAAGGCATCGCAGAGGTGGATGTCCTGAGAGCACTGTTAGTGTGCGTCGAACGGGACGAGGTGGCTCGCAAGATCGTGCATGCAGGTGATGGTGTGAGGATACTCATGGAATGCCTTAGAAGGAGCCTTAGAAGGAGTTCTGGGGGAATGTGGGGTGAAAAGGAAGCCTGCATTGTGGGAGTTGTTGCAGCTCTGGCAAAGGAGGAGGTTACCCAGGAGCAAATCTGTCGTGAGCGCGGCGCACAGGAAATGGTCGACTTCCTCACAGATGCGCGGGTGGGCAAGGAGTGGAAGATGAAGGCTCTGTCCGGGCTCTGCCATCTTGCGAAAGGGAGCGAGAATTGTCGCACCAGCCTCCGATCCGTGACGCCCCTTGTCAGCGTAATGCTGGCCATGGTTGATGGTAGCAGCCAATCCTCCTCGAATCTTCCCCTTTCTACTCGTCAGCGGCTGGATATCTTGCAGTCATTGAACAACCTTGTCCAAGGGGATCTCAGTGTCAGCAGCACAATAACGAGCCAGCTTGCGCGCGGGCTCACAACACTTCTCAGCGTTTTGCAGTCGAACGAGGAATCGATCGAATGCCGTTGCTGCGCGCTGCGTGTCGTTGAAACGCTCTCTTCGACTGCGACCTTCGCCCACTCCACCGCTCTCACCGATGTTCAGGTTGCCCATGTTGTGCCGATCTTGATTGCGCTTGACTGTTTTGCTGACCACGACTCGAGCATAGGGTATCCCATCAGTCGGCAGGGCTGCATGATTGCAGCTGTCAGCCTCTTGTCAACAGCCTTAACGAGGGGCAGTAAGGACTTTGGGAATCTCAACGACAAGGCAATGCAGATCATCATCAGCATGGTGGATCGGAGTGGCAGTCATTGTAGTCATGCAGAAGATCGTTGCAAAGTTGTAGAGACCTTTTACTGCATTGCCTGTGAACCCGAGTGCCGCAGCAAGCTTGTCGCCAAGGCAGATGGGCTAAGAGCTCTTGTGAAACTGGCGATGGAGACAGAGTCTGACCGTTGCCGAAAGAGATCGTTGCAGGCACTGCGCATTATACTCGAATCTGAATCAGAACATGTGCGTTCCGCTGTGTATGATTCAGGGGCGATCGCTGTTTTCTTGAGGGCAATCAGCGATAGGATAAATGGACTGGAGGAAGCAGCAAGAACGCTGCATCTGGCGGTGAGCAAGGACGATAGGGCCATGGAGTTGCTGCGCAGAGAAGTGCACACTGTGCAAACCCTCACGGGGTTCCTGAGATCCACGACTGATGATGCCTCAGCGATGAAAGCCACAGCTGCCTCACCATCTTCATCCACAGGAGGCTGGAGGAGAGATGTAGACTTTGAGATGGGTGTCATTCTGGCCAGAATGGCCGAGGTGGATACGGCGGATGTTGCCAGGTGGCAGGGCGACAGGATCCTGGTCAATATGCTTCACAGCCTTGACAAGGTGAAGAAGGATATCTCCCATCGCCAGTTCATAGATCCGGTCCTTGCCGGACTGTGTAAGTTGTCGTGTCTGAGCAGTGCCTGCAGGAAAAAGATGAACGAGACAGGCCTTATCAAAACGCTCCTGCAGATCATTGAATGTGAGCAGCCAGCGGATAATGCCGCAGAATTCAGCATCCTTGCCAGCTCGTCGCTTGTTCTGTTGGAGATGGTAAAAGAGGGACAATGTCGAGCTGAGATTCTGGATTGTGGCGGTCTGTCCCTTCTCCTCAACCTCCTGGAGGTGCTGAAGAAGGAGGCGGCGGCGGCATCCAATGCGCAAGCCACTGAACCTGCGCGTCATCACTCAATGCAGTTGGCAACTAATGTGACGCGTGTGCTCAGTGCGCTCATGACCTCCGTCGAATTTCAGGAATGGAATAGTCAGGAGGCCTCACAAGTTGCCCTCAAAGTCTCTCTCGTGGATAGCATGCTTGAAGAGCAAGCAGTTGAAGACGTGAAGCTTGCAGCCATTGTACTTCTCCCCATGGCACTGAGAAGGGGAAACCAATCGCAGTACGAAGAAGTAGATGACCCTGAGTACGGTGGTGCTCTCCGAGCCTCGGCCATCGAGACTGTCTGGCGATTTGCTGATCGACGGCTGCGCTCTGGAGGAGGGGTCAGCTTGGGGGGTAACGAAGCTCTGAGTCATGTGGCTAGAGCCCTTGAGGCCATTGCCTTGCACAGCGATTGCTGGAAAATGCTGCTAACTTCTCCTGACGGGGTGAAGGTCTTGGGGCGGTTGGCTTGGTGTGGGATGCGGAGCAATGCCCGAGCAAACGAGGAAGAAGAAGGAGAGGAGGGAGGAGGAGGGAACGAGGATGTAATGAATGGGTCATTGAGGGGGGATACTGATTTGCAGCACTGCCAACTGGCTGCGACACATGCTTTGGCACTTCTTTTGAGAAGGGCGGACAGAACTCCTGTGCAGCGGCGGCAAATCTATGATGCCAAGGCCATTCCCGCCCTTTTGAGGGTGTTAAATGACAGCAGCAGCAGCAGCTTACGGCGTGAGGGCCCATCAGAGATCCAAATGGCTGCAGCACTGGCGATTCGCACCTGCCTGGACTCTGAAGATGTGCCCAGCATCGAGTTCCTGACGTCTGGCCCGCAAGGAGGAGGCGATTCCGGTCTGCTGATTTTGCTACGCTGTCTGCAGCGTAGCCTCACTGGGTCCAATCATTATGATGTACCGGAGCCCAGTGAAAGGTGGTCAGACTTCGACTTCATCGTGGGGAGTGGGGTAGCGAAATTGTTAGCGAACCTAGATGAAGATTATGAAATGTTCTTCGAGCTGAGTGATCAGGCGTGCGGGCTAATGATGCATATGTTCTTTCAAGCCTCAAGCTTGGTGGCAGATGAGATCATAGATGGCAGCAGTGACTTGAAAAGCAGAGCTCTGGAAGGATTGATTGGCCTTGCGGAGAAGGACGAGTCATGCAGGAAAAGGATAACTGCGTCTAGAGTAGTCCCGATGCTACTGCATACATTGGAAGATGCCAAGGGAATGGGCGACGTGACCGCATCGGGATCAGGAGCAGGACCAGGAACAGATCATGGAAGTTCTTCGTTCTCTCCAAGTCGGTCTCAGAGCCCAAAAAATAGTCCCTGGAGGCACCTTATGCCAAGTCGTAAACCATTTAGGCAAAACCCGAGAACTCCAATGTTGGTGCCAGCACAACGTCTTTCTTACTCAGGCACCTTATCCTCCCCGCAGTCCTCCTCCTCTGTCTCCTCCTCCAGGATCCGAGGACATCCATCATACGATGAGATCGTCAAGTCCCTAGAGCTCCTTGCAATACTCGCTCGTGAAGAATCCTACATCATCATCGAAGAACAAGGCCTCATCTTGCTTATCGAAGTGCTCGACGACTTTGTCAATCGACGGAGTTCCAAACTCACACAGCATGCGGAGAAGGCCATCAACTTAATCTCTGAAATTACTCGGAAGCACAACTTGAATCAGTTATGTAACACAGCAGGTCAGATCCTTGCAAGAAGAGTCAAGGACGTTCTGGTGACAGCACTTGATAAGGACAAAAATGTGCGACCTGTGGATGCTGACTGCAAGGTATGGAGATGGGTCATCATGGACACACTTCGAGTCATTGGTCACCTTCGCCATGACGGGCACCCTCTGATGGACATCGAGGTCATGCGATTAGTCTGCACATGTCTTGATGTCACTGGTAAGTGGTTCGTGACCTCCGAACAAGAAGGCTTAAGGATCGCCGCACGCGCCATTCGAGCTCTCGCCACTTTCGATAGACCTCTGGAACATCAAGAATTAATCAAGATCTTTAGGAGGGACCATCCCAGAAGCTGGATGCAGCCACTTGTTTACTTGCTGAGCAGCTTGAAGACGTTAGTCCAAAACAGCAGCCATGACGTGAAGCTCGCCTTCGTCTTCGGCTTAAGGATGCTCTCGTCTTTCATCAAGGATAACGATAACAGCACCAGAGCCGAAGCCATTCTCAAGGCCAACATTGGCGTCCCTCTCGCTAACTTGCTACGCATGCCAACGCTCTCCAACAGACGTTTAAGCACCGAATCCGACCACAGCATTTGTGTCGCTTGCAGTGCTCTCGGGGTTTTGTTAAGGCTCAAATCTAAACACAAAGACCAATACAACACACTCAAGGCATCCGGTTGTTTCCATAGTCTTCACTTCCTGTCGATAGATCAGCAGATAGCTCCCGAGTGTAAACTGAATGCACTGAATGTACAACAGGAATGGGCTTCCTATTTCCCAGAGGTGAGAGATCCACCCGACCACTTCGGCTTGCAAGGGGAGTGACGATGTCGGCTGGTATAAGTGTACTGAATGCGCCAAGGAACAACCATACCACAAACATATGCTCATCGACAAGGAACAGACATTGCCCTTGGTAGATTTTCATCACTCACAGACAAAAAGGTAGCATTTAAGTGCAAAAAGATGATTAAGGTAAGATTGGCCAAGTTGTTATTTGGGCAAGATACAATAAATACACGCATGCCTGTGATCTATAGACCGTATATAGAGCACTCCTTAGACGGTCTATAGATAAGCATCGTTTAGGCCACACAGACGGTCTATAGATACACTATAGATCACTCCTTAGACGGTCTCTAAAATTCTAAATACACTCTAGGTATTATAAGTTTCAGTCTATGGGTCACATAAGAAAAGCTTGGTGCAAATTAGATATACATCGTTTAGTAATGTAGAGGATGACGGAGATAGACCTCTATAGTAAGTCAATCCAGGATGCGTGCAGGTATATAAGGCAACGATAGGACCATTTATATGACGTTTCTGTGATTTGTTGCCAGATTGTGGAGGTGATTTGTGGGCAGATTATGGAAGTGATTTGCGGGCAGATTATGTTGGCAGGCAGGTAAGGGAACGATAAGTCCCCCATTTCTATGACATTTCTGTGATTTGTTGGGAGATTTGTTAGCACATTATGGAGAAAGGGTAAAGGAGGTAAGGGGAGGAGGGGGCAGGGCCTTTTTTTTTGTGACATGTCTCTGCGTTAGCTGTGCTTGTTCTCAATGTCAAAGAAGCAAGCAAGAGCGGTACGATTCTCTCGGTTCACAAATTAGCATTTTTGCAGTAAAACTCTGTTTTTCTTTTTTTAATTTTATTTTTTTTAATTTTTTATTTTAACCGCCTGTGGAGTAGCAGGCTTGATTGCGGCTCTGCAGAATCGATTTATTAAGTCTTGACTCTTAAGAGAAAAATAAAACAGAACTGAGAACACAGGGAAACGGGCCTAGTGCAGTTGGTACCCCTATGAACTCTTGAGAGACGAATCCAGATGGAACTGGTCGAATGAATTTCTGAATTGCCAGCGGCCGGTCAGTTTCACGATATCTCAAGGCCATCCCCCCTTCTTCACTTTCGAAGAAAAAAAAGAGAGAACACAGGGAACAGAAGGTAAGGTGGAGGCGATTTTTCTTTTTCTTTTTGGCGAATTATTATTATTACTCTCTACAGTATTACTATTATATTTTTGAGGCTCCAGCAAGCCTCTCGGCCGACAGGAGGAGATCAGTAGGCCCTGCCAGGAGTGTGTGGGACCAGTCATTCCCAGGCAGGGGCCTGGTAGGGCTGCCTGAGACAAGGTAGGTTGCGGCTGAAACCGGAAGACTCTGGCAGGCAGTGCCCACCGGCCAGATAGAACCGGGCTTTGGTATATAAGGAAAGGCTGGGGCTGAAACGGTTTTCACCTACAGCAGTAACAGATGCAGAACCAGGGCTCGATCCCTAGACCTCCCCCTCACCCGTGTACAGCACCCGTTGACCTGTGTGTTTGAACCCGTGACCTGTTCCCCGAAAGTCGTATGTTCGGCAACTGTACATAGTGCGGTCGCGAGGTTTTGAGCCGTAGACCTTAGGATAGGGAGTGATGGGGTTAGCATAGGTCGTATCCGCTCCAGTTCTGAAAGGTCAAGTCCACGACCTTCTAGAAGTGTTAGAACTGGCTCTTTGCAGGTCTTAGGAGTAGTCCGCGGCTGAGTCTGCAACGGGTAGTCCCAGCACAGTCAGCAAAGGGAAGTCCCAGTCCTACCTAGTCCAGTCAGCGGTACCCAGTCCTGGGTGCACTTTGTCTAGTCCGCAAGTACCATGTGGGACTGTGTACATCCCGGAGTCCAAGGGCAGACCAACGACGATCCAAAGTATAAATAAAGAGGCAATGTCAAGTCATTCATTCATTCTGGCTGTGAGCCGTGCAGAAGCGCTGTCGGAGCGCCTTGTGCTACAGAGGTCTGCAGGTGCCCGAGGAAGAAGAGGGCTAAGAGGAGGAAGATGCGGCCATAGCCGCGAGCTAGCATAGGAGGTAGACGGCAGCCATAGCTGCCATGTAGGATAGGATAGGAAGTGTGTGTGTGTGTTGAGTGTGTATGCGTGCGGGATATTCAGGGTGATCCTACTGTGCGTGTGTGTGCGCAAACAAGTTGCTGGTGGATACAGTTGATCGGGTGGGAATTGTTGTCTGGCGCTGCGCGCCATAGCCATCAAGACAAGTTTGAATCTGAGCTGTGTTCCTGGCCACGTTTACCTCTGAGCTTTGTGTGGGCGCTATGTGCCAAGTTCATTCGTCATCTGTTTGCATGCATGCCGAAGCAAGCTTGAGACAAGTCCGATTGCAGGGCAGGTAAATACTAAGAAGACATTTGGACACAAATTGCTGCCAGGCTGCACGGGCGCTAGGTCAATGCCATGCTCCAGGAGAGCGAAGTACCTTGCATCCAGCCAGCACCAGCCATAGCTGGCCTAAGGAAGAAGACCAGCTCCATAGCTGTAGGGAGCTGAGGTGTACAAGCAACGTGGTGCTAGAATGGGAGATTCTTCCTCAGCCCAGCTATGGCGCTGGTCTTCTTCCTCAGCCCAGCTATGGCGCTGGTCTTCTTCCTCAGCCCAGCTATGGCAGTGGTCTTCTTCCTCAGCCCAGCTATGGTGGTGGTCTTCTTCCTCAGCCCAGCCATGGCGATGGTCTTCTTCCTCAGCCCAGCTATGGCGGTGGTCTTCTTCCTCAGTCCAGCTATGGTGCTGGATAGGGGGGAAGGGCTGTAGGGAGAAAGAGTTGGGGAGGGGCTTACCTGGTGGATGCCAAGAAGAGCTCCAGTGTGAAATGTTCTTCAAGCATAGATCAGTGGGAGAAGCACGGAACTGTGTGGCGCTGTACTATGCCGTAGCATAGGCTAGGGTAGACGATAGAGGACCCCACCAGGTGGAAGGAAAATCGGCAAGGGCTGAGAACTATTGCTGTTGTGGTTGTATTGATTATTGTGAGCCGAGAGGAGGGCTTTTCGTCAAACACAGAGACTTCAGCATCGCCTGTTTTTGTGCTGGTACGATCATTGCGCTTTGTTGTGTCTGCCGTATGCACGCTGGTCAAGAAGAGTTCATGTTGCTTGTGATTTGAGTTTCTCCTGTGTGGTTTCCTTGCATGTTGGTTTTTAGACTGAATAAAGAAAAACAAAAAGTCATACTGTCATAGACATGTAATGTGTTGTTTGGTTCCTTGGAAAGTGGGAAAAAAAAAGAAGAGGCAAATGTTTCCTCTCCTTGGAAGAAGAAGAAGAAGAAGAAGAATGTAATCATTGTAATGTCATCTTCCTCCTCTGGCACATCGTCGTCACCTGTCGCATAATCACCTCCTCCTCTTATGAACCTTTAATAAAATACAAATAAACAGATGAGTGAACACAGATGAATGTCTGAATGTTCGCCTTATCTGTCAGCACTCAAAGGCCTCTTCTCTCTCTTTGTCCTGTCCTCACGGAAGCACTTGGCTATGGCAGATCATCCATGCCTAGCATGGATGTTCAACAGACAACGCGCTACTACCATGCCTCTCCCAACTCTTCCCACTATAGCCTCACTCCCGAATGATGTCCGTGTCCAACTGGTGCCGCGGCAGGGGCCTTCTAAGATTAAGTCCCAACCAAAGATGTGGATATGAAGGTCCAGCACAGCCTAAGGTAATTCTCTCGGTCGCGTCCCTCCTCCTCCTCTACTTGTCTTCTCCACCTACTTCCCTACTTACTAATCGTCCATAGCCATGGAGGTCTTCTCCCTCACTCTCAACTCCTCCTCCTCCCATCTACTGCTTCACCTCACGCTCCCTCAGGCTGGAGCAGCAGCACGACTGTCCAGTGAATGCCTGGACTACTTGCTGCACCAAATGATATACTCTGGCCTCCGCTCTCTCGACTCCTCATGTCGGCCTACTCCTGGACCTACCAGGTGTTCTATCCGGACTACCGGTTCCCTCCTTTTGCCAGGAATGTCATTATTGCGGACTTGTAAGTCTACCTGCAGGACCAGTACCATCATAACTGTACCTGCAGGACCAGTACCATCATAACTGTACCTGCAGGACCAGTACCGTCATAACTCTACCTGCTAGCCTACTATACCTCATGACCTACCTACGGGTACTAGGGGGGGATGCTCTTTTTTTTTTTTAAAGGCTAATTCTTTAAGCCCAACCAATTCAATTACCTGTCAAATCTGGACAGGATGGCCTTTCAGGCCTTTTTTATTGTCATTATAGTATTACGGGGAACCCTGTAGCAGCCATATCCGTGCTCAAGCCTCCAACGAGGGAACATGCGGGAGCTGCACCCACCAGCAGGTGCGATACCTGCTACAGCAGGTGGGCGATACCGGCCAGGGGTCAGCCGGTAGCATCAGGACCGAGCTTCTTCGATGGGCCAGTCACTGTGCCTCCCCTCCGGTCCCCTCCCCCTATGAACATCAGCAGAGACATGCTCTTATCACCCTGTCTAGTACCGTGAGCCAGAGTTAAAAAAAAAAAAAAAAAAAGACACCTCATGACCTACTAAAGTTACTGGAATATCCCTGCTGCGTACCTAGCAAATTCTTCTTCGGTCCTTGTTCTCCCTAGCAAATTCTACTTTTGTCATTGTCTCCGAACTAGAATCTACCTGCAGGATAAGTGCCATCATAACTCTACCTGCTAACCAGCTGAACCTCAGGACATACCAGAGTCACTGAAGTGTCCCTGCTGAGTCTCTTGCGCATTCTACTTTTTTCAGAAGTTTTTCCTTTTTCTTTTTTCTTTTTTTCTTTTTTTTTTTTTCTTTTTTTTTTTGTTTTTGTTTGAGCATTTATCGATTTGCGCGTGTCATCCTTGTTCAGGGGTTATGCTAATTTCCTCTGTATCGTTCCAGTCTATCATTTTCTTCTTTTTTTTTGCTGAAAAAAGCAGAAAACGGCTTGGGCTACTGCAGGGGGCGATATGAGCATCCCTAAATTGTAACCTTCTGCCAATTTGGACCATGTCCCAATTTATGCGTGTCATCCTTGCGCAGGGGCCATGCTGATCTTGTCTACATTCTCTGTATCGTTTCCTTGGTAAAGGATGTCACGAAGGACAGAACTAGAATCTCCTACGTCTGTCAATCGTCCAGATTTCAGTCCTACTGTAATGAACCCAGTCTGGAGGAAACTTGTCAAGTCTCGAAATGCAAGATGACTCAGCGCTGATACAATATCTCGTAACCATAGGACGAAGAAGGTAGGGGGGAGGTTGGACTTAGAGGGTGGAAGAGAATGTATCCATCAATGTCCACGTAGACAGAACACCCTCATTCCCCACTCCTTCTTCGGGCGTCACCCCCATGTCCACGTCAGCAACAGTGTCCTAGAAATGAGCCTGACCAGATCTGGTCACAGCATAGTGCCACGTAGGCACAGTTCTCCCATGAAGACGCCTCTGCATCGCGCTATGTCGACAGCATCAACAGGTAAGTCCCCCCTCTCTCACTCAATCAATCCCACAGATCCCAATCTCCCTCCTTGTCACATTCCAATCAGTGTCAAAGACAGTGTGGCATGCTCCATGTCAGCAATGCCAAGACAGTGTGGCAAGTGCCATGTCAGCATCTAAGAAGACAGCTAGCGCCCAGAAGCAGAAAGGCGCCAGACGCAATGCAGCAGTCTCGCGTCGTTGTCGCACAATGCCAGCATAGAGCCAGCGTCTTGCCAGCGTCTTGCCAGCATCCAGCCAGCGTCGTGCCAGCGTCAAGCAGCAATGTAAGACTGAATGTTGACTCCCAGGGGCAGGGTCAATAAGTAGTGTTGACGAACTTGACCAGCCTCTGGTCTCCCATGTACGGAGGCTCAGATTGACTCACAGCCGGCGGCTTGGATCTCGTACAATTCCAGACTTCTAATTGGACTGAATGTTGTCTGGATACCTGCGTACAACCAAGTGTGTGTGTCTGATCGGTGGATTGGACTAGGTCCGTGAAGACTTTGACTCGTGAGCCTCAATGTTTCGTCATACAGTTGACTTCAATCAATTGTCGGGCGCAGGGCCTCTGAAGCCACGTTTCAAGGGTTTTGTTCCCCTCAGTCGGACGCAGGGCCTGGCGGCAGTTTCGAGGCCTGCAGGTGGCCCCCTTGGCTGATGACATAGGCATATTTGAGCGGGTTATTGCATTCCCGCCGGCCCAATTTTCGAGTTCTATCGCAGAAATTCTTCATACTTAGTTCTCTTTCAAACCACACTCATATGCATAGACTGTATCAGGGGCAGTAGGTAAAAGCTCTTTCTTGCTGAACCACTGAGCTTGAGACGGGTGTTCAAACTTAAATTTTACCTTGAACTGCTTTTGTGGTCTTCCCCTGCCACTTGTAGAAAAGTATTCACGCTCAAGTATTTTCTCAACTTCATAGCCTCCATCCATTGAAGGAGGAAACATAGATGGCCTGTTGGGAAAATCAAGACCTTCTACATATGGCAGTAGTTTAGACGCGTGAAAGACAGGATATGTCTTGAGGTGTGCGGGTACATTTATTCTGTGTGATCGTCCATCAGTATCCCCTATCACCTTGAGAATTTCCTAGGGTGCGTAGTAGACAGGTAGCAGCTTCTGTGATACATTTTCTTCTAAGGAAAATTCTTTAGACTTGACCCAAACCAGGTCTCCTTCTTTGAACGTTGATGGCCGAGGATGCTTGTTAGCCTGTTCAATCATTCGTAGTTGGTTTTTCTGAATATTTTTCTTGGTTTTCTTTAAATCTTCTTCATACATAACTGCAAATTATCGTGTTCTTGGTGGGAGCTATTGGACTCGGTCTTAGGTCAGAGCATCAATGGGACTTCATGGCTTCCATCCTTTGTGAAGTGTGTTCGGTATTCTGCCAGTCACTGTGTGAATACTGTTGTTGTACGCACTTGCAATCTTAGGCAAGTTCTTATCCTAATCTATTTGATCTGGCCTTACACACATTAGCAGAAGTTGTTGGCACGAACGGTTCATCTGTTCAGTTTGTCCATTCATTTCAGGATGTCTTCATGACGACATGGTCAATCGGGTGTCGTATGCCTCCATCAACTTTTGCCATTGTTGGTCAGTGAACCGTACATCCCGATCAAAGACGATGGTTTTTGGAAATCCATATTCTGAAACCCATCGCATCGGGAACTTCTGGATGACGAGTTTCGTTCTTGGTTTAACAGGCAGAGGAATGAACATAGCATATTTAGAGAATCGATCGACAATGACCATGACCTGACTGTTGCAGTTTCGACTTTTGGTAAGACTCATGAAGTCAATCGAGATGAACTCAGCTGGCTCACTTGGAATAGGTAGTGGTCTCAATAATCCCAGTTGATTCTCATGTGAGGGTTTGTTCCTTTGGCAAACAAGACAAGTTCGCACATAGGTTAGCACATCCTCATTCATTCCTTTCCATTCAAAGCGTTCTCTAACATTAGCATACGTCTTCTTCAATCTGAAGTGTCCTTCTGTGTCATGACATTCCCCAATAATCATACTCTTGATCTCTTCTTTATGTGGAATACAAAGTCTTTCTTCGGTTTTATCAATGAAGAAGAGTAAGTCATCATACATTCGATATTCGGAGAAAAATTTAGGGTTCCTTTGTAAGGTCCTAATGATAGGACTCCAAATAGGATCATCAATGTAACCCTTACAGATTTGATCTTTCAGATCATTCCCAATATCGAGATAAGAGACAAGAGCTCCAAAAAAATCAGATCGTCTGGACAAAGCATCTGCAACAACGTTAGACTTCCCTTTAATAGTTTTCAACTCAAAGTCAAATGTGTCAATGAGAGCAAACAATCTAACTAACTTGTCGGAGAGTAGGGGTTGAGTCTTTATCCACTTCAGGGTAGAGTGGTCTGAGTACACAGTGAAGTGTCTCCCGAGCAAGTAGTGTTTCCAAGTGTCCAAAGCTGCAATTAGAGCATACAGTTCTCTTTCGTATGTGGAGTTAGCCACTTTATCCGACGGAAGATTCTTGGACATAAACTCAATGGGTCTATATCCCTTGTTGTCATCTTAATGTAGCGCCACCCCAATTCCATATTTACTAGCATCAATTGTGACAATGAAAGGGAGAGAAGGATCAACAATTTTCAATACAGGATAGTGAGCAGAGGTGGGCACCGGGTGCCCACAACCGCACTCACCTGCCCCACTCGACCCACAAGGTGATTGGGTTGGGCTTGGGTCTACCTATGCCTCCTTGGGTGGGTGATGGGCATGTGCAGCTAGTGGGCATTTCTGGGTCATGGGCGGGTCAATATTTGCTCTGGGTCACCCGTCGGGTGGGTGGCAGGTGGGTGAAGCGTTGGCCTGGGTCACTTGACCCATAGACTAAGTA
>BFEA01000414.1:1294716-1307980 GCA_003427395.1 Chara braunii | reverse complement strand
AACAAGACAATATTTGGTAGCATAGAGGGAAAGGATAGTCTGCTGGTCACATTCGAGGGCGGTGGAGTCGAGGAACTGCACTATGAAAACATAGATTATCGACTGGAAGACCTGAACAGCAACYGGGCAGCCCATGGAGGGGACTATTCGGYTGCTGCAGGCCACGGGKGAGGGCGACAAGGAGGACGAGGAAGCCGAGGAAGAGGTGGAGGAAGAGGACRTGGCACCGAGGGGAGTAGTGGCGAACGTAGCTATTACGCGGGAGGTAGGGATAATGGTTCCCGGCAMGGTGGACACGGTTCCTTCTCCATAGGTGGAAGAGGTAGAGGGCGCAGACCATGGCCAGCACATCCAAGGGTTGCGGRCGAAGAGCCATGGAAAGAGATGGGCATTGAGCAAACGTTGTGGGAGAGAAGGCTTAAGGTCAATCAATGCCTAAATTGTGGTGATCCCAACCACATTGTTTGCTTTTGCCCTGACTACCGCTACCCAAAAGGGAGCAGCCAGTAGGAGTCACAGTTGCTCCTACTGGGCCTTCAGACACAGAYAGACAGACGGAAGCACGYRGTGAACAGGCACCCTCCTGTCTGAAGGCCCCTATGGCAGAGACTGATGTAGGCCCCCACCAGTTAGGTGTCCGGAAACYGCTTGTGCTAGGGTCTSTCTGGGTGGTTCCCTCGCAAACATCGGTGATGAGCTGATGGTCACTAATATTAGCAGATGTAGATAAGTAGGGAGTGAGTAGGTGCGTTGGTTGATAGTGGATCTACTCGTAGCTACATTAGCCAAAGGGGATCGCAAAAGATGCACCTGGGCATGAAGGTCATGAAGTTGGATGAGCCAATAGTGAGCAGGTTGGCAAACAATCGCGAAATGAGAGTCGAAGAGTACGTCGAAAGGGTAAAGGCATACTTCCGGTTGGAGACGGGGAACAAGGTAGAGAGAGTTCTGCACTCCCTGACCCTCTTAGTGGACGACGACATACCGTTTGACCTTATTCTAGGGACGGATTGGGGAGAGGCTGCCAGGGTCGATGTGAAGATGGGCGTGTGATAAGCTCAGACCCGTACCGCGCGGCTTGCCGTATCCCTGAGGAAAAATCCCACGGAAGCCCCGAAGTACGGACGCGGACAAAGAGGGGTTTTTCTTTCTTTTTGCTTTTGTTTTCTTTTTGAAACGGCTTTTTCATTTATTTATTTTTTTGGTTAATAACGCCCGCGCGGGCGAATAGCGGCCGCGGTATGAAAACCAAGAAACGGTTTCGGTTGGAACTTTTTGAATTTTTGCGCGCGCGCGCCTAAGCTCTGATTTCTTCGTGTCTCGCACCCCCGCTTCTTGCTTTACATCCCCGCGCCATCTTCCTTCCTTGCTGTGCGCGTTTCCCTCAAGCCGGACTCTTCGTCTTCCCCTACGCCCAGCTTGATCCTTACCCCATCTTCCTCCGCGAAGTGATTGGCTACGTAGTTGGGATGCTCGGATCAATGTGGAGAGCGGGAAACCGCGCACCACTTGAACGAGCACCCCAATCACGTAGGACCATGCAACCCCGCAGGTCGAACCCTCTGACTCCCCACCTTTTCTTCTGCGCTGCCCGCACCTCGCGCTGACAACCCGCCGCCTCCCGCGCTATAAATTCGCGCAACCCTCTCCTCTCCCTCTCTTTGATCTCGGCTGCAATGCTGTGCGAGCTATGCGCGAAAGTCCGCGGCGCCGAACAGGCTCGACGAGCCCAAGGACGGGCGGAGTGACGACGTGGGGTGGACCCGCGGTAGTCTCGGGGCGAAGCAGTCGGAGGGACTGAGCAGTGGTGGGGATTGGACGTCGACCGCGGCAGGGCCTTATGGCTATGGTGGTCGGTGGTCTTGGGAGGTTTTTGAAGGCTGCGCCTGGGGGCGGAAGTTAATTGAGAAATTTTGTGTACAAGAAGGACTCGCTTGTATCTCCATTGCTGCTTTGTCTATGCATGACGTGTGTGTGAAGCCCTGAGTGATGGGAGCTGGTTGTGCGCATGAGTGATGTCGAAGGTCTATGGATGATTGGATGTCATGTCAAGGGTTGTTGATTGGATGCACGTATGTGTGTATGTCCTTATCCGGGCGGGGACGGGGGAACTGAACTGGAAGACCGTCTGCTTAGGAGTATGAGCGTGTTGATCCTGTTGTTCCCCTCCCCTCCACGGCCTTTCCTGCGCGCACGCGCAGTCTCGGTGTAACTCACTCTCTCTCGATCGCCTTTCTTTTTGAACTGATAGTCATCGCTTTTGAACTTCTCGTCCCTGCACCGGTGACGTCAACCGCCTGCATCCGCGCGCGCGGTCGACGCCCCCGCAAGGGGAAGAGAGCTTAGATTTCGTCATCTTCTCCCGACGCATCAACCTTGAGAGAGAAGAGTTGTGCCGAGTGTTGTATGGAGTCGGTGTTGGTTCCGATGACCGGGAGCGCGGGATCTTGCCCGTGTTCATCGCGCACCTCCGATCGTCTCATCTCGCTACCGACCTTCCCCATTGCAGATGACGACAGCGTCTACTGCGATGCGGACGTATGGCGCGCGCTGAGACGGACGGAGCAAGTGTGTTGGCGAGACCCGCCTCGGGCGTGTAATATAAGGGGGAACGGGTTTGTCTTGATTGATCGCTTTGATTCCCCGACTCTAATATTGCCTTATACGGGTTTGACGGTGTTGCCCTGGTCGGCCGCTCACGCCGCGTGGCGGCCGCAGTTTGATTGTCGATGGTGTCGCCAGGGGGACTCGTGTTCTTGGCGACGCTTGGTCCCGGGTTACGAGGGAGCGACACGTTTCCCCGTGCTCTTCCGTAATGCGGGGGCGCTGCCCGCGCAATTTCGAATTCGGATGCTGGCGAGTCCTCCCGCGGCTTCACCCTCTCGGAAACTTTCGCGCGGACTTTTCGAGTCCGACGCCGAGGCTTGAAGGCCTCGAACCAACCACTTCTACACCAAAAACCCGACGGTCCAGCCACTTCATGAGGCCGATGACAAGGCCTGAAGGCTTCGAACCCACCATCTATCCCTCAAACCCATGACGGTCGGAGCTTCTGTCTTCCGCCGCCATGGCCCTCTCCCCTTGATGTCTTTTCCCGTCCTGATGCACGACGGAAGTTCGTTTTGCGGAAACCCTCCTGATTTTGTCGCTCCGAAGTGATCCGACCCCCACGGGACTTCGCGACGACAGTTCGACTCCGGGGTAACCTCTGGCACGAAACGAGAGCCTCCCGTTCCGTCCGGGAGACTCAACCCCTACGACCAAAAATCCTCGGCCACGCCCCTCCTAGAACTCTGATCGGCGACCCAGTACGGGAAGCCGCGCGGGGGCGTGAGGTTGCGTATCACAGGCGAGCATGAGTGCTGGTTGCCCAGCCCTGATGGAGGCAAAAAGAAATTGCGGTTGTTTCATGAATCTAGAGCAGAGTCCAGTCTGTCCCTTTGTTGTATGAGTGCCCCTGGTCAAGGTCAATTTGGTTGACCAAGTCTTTGCAGTGTATGTTAGACTGGTCAATGAAGGCAAGAAGGAGGAGGAACCAACATCACCCGCAGTTGAAAAACTACTGAAAGAGTTCGCTGATGTGGGAGAGACCCCGACAAGAGTAGTGGAAAGGGAAATCAAGCACCGGATAGAGATGGAGTATGGTAGCAAGACCCCCAAGGGGCCCATTTATTGAATGTCTCTCAAAGAACTCGACGAGTTGTGCAGGCAGCTTGATGAATTGACAGAGAAGGGGTGGTTTAAGCCCAGCTCCTCTTCGTATGGTGCACTGGTCCTATTCGAGCCTAAAAATGAGGGCGAACTGCGAATGTGCCTTGACTACAGGGGTTTGAACGCGATTACGGTGAAAAACGTTGAACCCTTGCCTATAATAGATGATTTGTTGGATAGGGTGCAGGGATGCAAGTATTTTTCCAAAATTGACTTGAAATCAGGTTACCATCAGAAGAGGTACAACCCGAAGACCAGCACAAGACGGCCTTTAAAACTCGTTATGGCCACGACGAGTTTGTGGTCATGCCGTTTGGTCTGACGAATGCCCTTGCTACCTTCCAAAGATGCATGAACGATCTCTTTCATGAATGGCTAGATAAGTTCGTAGTCGTTTATCTAGACGTTGTTTTGATTTTTGGTAAGACTTTAGAGGAGCACCGGCAGCATCTGCATTTGATCTTAGAGAAGCTGGGCACTGCGAAGTTCAAGGTGAACCTGAAAAAATGTGGCCACTTGTTAGATGGAGATGGAGTCCGACCGGAAGACACAAAGATAGCAGCAATCAGGGATTGGTCCACACCTCAAACACTGACTGAATTGCTGTCGTTTTTAGGACTAGCCAATTACCACCGAAAGTTCGTACGGAACTTCACAATGATCGCTGCACCACTGCGCAAGCTGTTGAGGAAAGAAACAGTTTGGAATTGGGACAAAAAATGTACCTCAACTTTCAAGCAATTGAAGAAGTCATTGATTGAGTACCCGGTCCTGAAAGTGGCAGAACCATCACTCCCATTCATTTTCACAACTAACGCGAGCTAGTACAGAATTGGCGTTGTACTCCAACAAAACGATGGAGACGGCTATAGGCCAGTCGAGTTGATGTCTTGTAGGTTGCCTAGTGAGAAGGTCGTCGCGTCGGCATATGAGCGTGAGTTGTTCGCCTTGAGGGAAGCACTAAACCACTAGCGGCACTATCTCCTAGGAAGGCACTTTAAAGTATACTTTGACCACAAGGCTCTACGCTAGTTGAAAACCCAGGCCCGGATGACCCCTAAGTTGACTAGGTGGGCTGGCGACTTCGGATTGAAGCCAGTCAAGGGCAAGTACAATGTCATCGCTGACGCATTGAGTAGACACACAGACTTCTTCGGTGCCATCGTGACTTTATCTAGATGCATGCGCCGAGCTACAGCAGCTGATCAAGGCTACGTACACTGACGATCCCATTTACAGCCAGTTAATTACAAGAGTGCAGATTGCAACACATGAAGTCCCGGAATACAGAGTAACCAACGGACTACTGTTCGAAAAAACGGACAGGTTCGACAGATTGAGCATCCCGAACAACGAAACAGTAAAAAGTCTGATCCTGGGGGAGTGCCACGAGACTGAGGGTCATTTTGGTTGGAGGAAAACCTATGCTAATCTCCTCTGGCCCTATACCTGGGTCGGCATGAAGCATGACTGCATTCCCTATTATATCCAGGGCTGTCAAGTGTGTCAGCGGAACAAAAGTTCCACACAATCCCCACTTGGTCTGTTGAGGCCACTACCTGTCTCGTCCAGTCCCAGTGACTCTATATCAATTGACTTTGTGGACACAAAGGTCAAGAGCAGAAGCGGGAAGAGTCAAGTGATGGTGGTAGTAGATCGCTTTAGTAAATTTGTTGTCTTTATTCCGCTGCCCGCTGAGGTAAAGACGAAATTAGTGATTAGAGAGTTCTTCAATCACTGGGTGAAAGACTACGGACACCCGCTGACGATAGTTAGTGATAGAGATAGTAGATTCACAGGCGAGCACTGGCAACAGTTGATGAAAGTATATGGTCAAAGCTGACCATGTCTTCCGGTAGACACCCGGAGACCAATGGCCAGACTGAGCAAACGAATGAACTGCTCCAGCAAGTGTTACGCATGTACATTAGGCCCGATCAGATCGATTGGGACGGACATCTTCCCAAAGTGCAGTCTGCATATAACAACTCGGTGCACTTGTCTACTGCACGCACCCCCAATGAACTGCGCAGAGGTTGGCAACCCCGGCGTCCGATTGACTTTCCGAACCCGGATCAGATTCACAGGCTGCCACCCGGTACCAGGGAATTCGCTATCCAGTACGAGAAGGACTTAGAACAGGTCAAGAAGAACATCCTTAAAGCCCAGCATCAGATAGTGGAGCAGGCAAACAAACACCGACGTCCGTCCCAGTTTGCGGTAGGAGATTTGGTATGGGTGAAATCTAAGTAGTTAGTTCCGAAAGAAGGGATCTCGCAGAAACTGCTACCTGCGTATAGGGGGTCATGGCAAGTCTTAGATGTCAAAGGAGAGGCACATGGTCTGTCCTACACTATCGAGATTCCACCCCACCTGCATATGTATCCAGTATTCCACGCATCTAAGTTGTTTCCCTGTATTACAAACGACCAGTTTCCCTCCCGAAGTTCCATGATTCCACCTGATATGGATGGAGGTTATGACATAGACCGAATAGTGGCTGAAGATACAAGGTCAGATTTGCCTATCAGGAACCCAGCGAAGACTGCTGGTTCCCTAGGGAGGAACTAGTACAGACAGCCCCTCACATTGTCTCCTATTATGAGAGGGCTAGACGGGGAGTAAATGTATATGATCGATAAAGTTGAGATTTTTCTCGGAGGACCTCGAGATTTGGCCGGCGGGAGTGAAAGGATTCACGCTGCAGACACCCAATCCCGGCCCAGGGTCCCGACAAGTTCCAAGTCCCAAGGCCGTCTCGTAGGGTAGGCTGTAGGGTCTAGAGGTCGAAGTGTCATAGGCTGGTAGGTGTCCGTACGGAAGCGTCGTAGATCGGTAGGATTCCGTCCGGTACCCGACAAGAAAAGTCCAGAAATCCAGTCCAGTCCGACAGTTCCAAGTCCAATTTTGCAGCATGTCCCAGGAAAGTCCGGAAGCTACCGGACCGACAAAATGTTTGCAGCAGACAGGCCGCCGACCGGTAGCGGTCTGAAGCAGGCCAAGCCCAGCCAAGCCAAGCCAAGCCAAGTCCTGTCCTATATTTAGCTGCTACAGTGCAGCGGCTCATCACTTGTTCAGTTGCGAGATGCGGAAGCGCTGCTGCTGCTTGTGCGTTAAGGCAACTTGGGCACTGCGCACCTGAAGAAGAAGAGGGCGCTAGGGCGATACTCCATAGCTAGGCTAGAGGTAAAGCAGGAGGACGGCGGCCATAGCCGCCTAGGTGTAACCTACCTGAGTGGGTGTATCCAGGGTGACGATCTAGGTTAGTGAGAGAGAGAGAGAGAGAGAGAGAGAGAGAGAGAGAGAGANGAGAGAGAGAGAGAGAGAGAGAGAGAGAGAGAGAGAGAGAGAGAGAGAGAGAGAGAGAGAGAGAGAGAGAGAGAGAGAGAGAGAGAAGGGAGAGACGGGAGAGACGGGAGAGAAGCCATAGCCACCACTTGGCTGGGATCCGTTGTGTGCGTGTGTGTGCGGCAGGGCCGCTGGAGGCAAACATTCTTGTATATTGATAATAATATTGGAGACGACATCTTCAAGTGTTGATTGCATCTCGATTTGGCTTCTCACATGTGAACTCTCATGTGAATGTTCATTGCTCTATGCAAGGTTGAGCTTGACGAGTACTTGGCTCATTTCATTTTGTGTCATTGTTGATTGGATCCATGCTTGTCTCCTTTCCCTGACATATTGCTACATTTGTTAAATCACCAGTACGTTTCCCCGGCATTTTTCTCTGACACGGCGTGCATGCGGCCGCAAGTTTTGGGGGTCGGCCTACCGGAGCAAAATGGCTGGCGGCACTAGCCAAAAGAAGGCCCACGCCGTTTCGTTTTCTTTTGGCACACAGTGCGATTCAACGCTCGGGAACTAGAGGGTCAACCGCTTAAGTATGTGTTTTTGTGAACGATGATGATGATGATGTATGTCAATGACTTACGCCTATGGACGCAGGGAAAGTTTGCTTGTATTTTCAAGAACTGTTGTACAGGTGACATGTTGAACTAGGTGAACTTCCTTAACATCTCTGGTTGATTGAAGTGTAGAAAGTGTGAGATCATGAGAGATGCCTTGCTTCGATTTGTTTTCTGTAATCATTGAATTGTTTCAAATAGTTTTTTATTGTGTCACACAATATTCTTGTTGTTGTTGTTGTTGTTGACAAAAACCCAGTGGGGTGTACTGTTTCGGGTGGTACGAGCAACCCTCAACAGTGCCCTCCGGTAGGGGGGGTGGGGAGCTACACCTGCTGGAAAAAAACAGGCTCAGCGTCCCCTGTGTACAGACTCAGACAAAGCCACCGTACGAGAAACCCTCAACAGTGCCCTCTGGTAGGGGGCTCCATCTATTGGTGGGGAGCTACACCTGCTGGAAACCAGGTTCAGCGCGCCTTGTGTACAGACTCAGACAAAGACACCGAGGCCATTACCCGGCTTCGGCTTGTGAGTAAAGCCCAATCAAAGTATCGCTTGGAGAGCAGCTGTGACCCAATCAAAGTATCGCTTGGAGAGCAGCTGCGACCTCAGGGGCAGGGCCAGTCTGGAACCACTGAGATTCTTGTAGACCAGGGTAATCAGGAATTTGACTCTGACAGGGGGTAATCAGGAACAGGACTCAGACATAAGGTCATGGGAGATGAGGCTCGGGAGGCTGCAGTCACAGGCCCCTAGCGCAGCGAGGGAAAGGGCGTGCAGTGTGCAGGGTTCAGGGAAGTCTGACGGAGGCCGCAGAGGGAAGGAGGTTTCTATGTCCGTCCAGTCATGAAAGGCCAGGTCGTAGCCTCTACACTCTCCTAGCCCCTTCTGTTGTCTGTCTGGCCGATCCCCGCTCCATTCCACCTTAGCAATCCAACCCCCTCTCCCCCTCCCCCACCGCAGCCGTTCCAAGCAGAAGGAAGTGATCGCCTGCCCGATGTCTCTGTTCATTTGAAAGAGGTCCAGCTGGGGTCTCAGGGCCTGCCACCTCCGCATTATTTCCATCTGTATTTGCTGGTTCATCTGTTCAGTTACTTCTGATCGTTTTGCCCGCACTCCCTCCATGGCAAGGAGACAGCGCTGCCACGAAAGAGCCCACAGTACCGCTCTTCAGCCTAATCTGTACATGTTCTCTGCAAAGGACTAGACCTCGTGTGTGTGTGGCCAGTATCCTGTCAAGACCAGGGCCATGGTGGGTCGGGAATCATTTTCCTCCAGATCCTGTCCCACCAGCGCCGGGTGAGCTGTGCATTGGGACACTGCATGAAAATGTGTTCAATGGTCTCGGCCCGTTTGCATGGAGGGAAGGCATGGAGACACCACGACACCAGGGCAGGTGTGGCCCTTCTGCTCCAGATTTTTTTTTTTTTTTTTCCTGCTCCAGATTTATGTAGTGCACCAGCCAGTCTAAAGTGTGCAGACAACGGTGAGCAATCTCCCACTACAAAGAGGGGATCTATGCCGGCTTGGCCTTGCATTCTTGGAACCAGGGGATCAGTGTAAGGAGGTGACGATGTGAGATGACTCTCTGTGGCTCACTTGGGTCAAACGAGGCATATACACTATAGGCAGCCTGTGGGACGTGGAAAGAGGGGACTGGATCTCACCAGACCAATTACAACAAAAATTGAAATACACCAAATATGTGACCGCCAAACTGGGCTCGCTGCGAGAGGCCATACCGATTGCCTGGCAGCTTGCCTTGAAAAGAGGGCCCACTGTGCAGCAAGGGGACTGGGTGGTCAAACGTGCAGACCTGCCACTGCCACTCGTGGTCGACAGAGTGGAGGTGAACTTTCAAGGCACATGCACTCTAAGAGGCCCACGAGCCAGGGCTGCCAGGAGCGAGGATGTCACAGATTGTAACTTGACTGCGAAGAAAATTGGGAAACCCTCATGGACATAAGAGTGGTGGGTGACCACAAAGAGGGGGTTTTCGCCTATGAGTCCTCGACTCCGGTTGCCGCCCTACCCTTTGATCCTGATGAGTGGGAATGGGCAAACAGAAAACCAATGCACATGTGGGACTACACAGTCAAAGGGGGCTATAGACAATCGGCACCGCAACTGTCAATTGAGACTACCATCACTGCAAGATGGACTAGAGACTCGCTTATTGACCCAGCCCAAGTACAGAACCTGCTGTGGCACACGTACTCTAAGATTATGCCCGCCAATCTTAAATCGTTACAGTGGCAGATCCTGCACCGGTGCCTCCCCACGCCGGATTGGCTGGTGTCCAGAACTAACCTGGAACAAAAAGGGCTGTTATCCCCCATCTGTTCCTATTGTGGCAGAGCTTCAACCCCGGCCCGAGCGACACTTGAACTTTGCCTTTTGGCATGCCCAATGATTGCCCAAATTTGGGGGTGGTGGGATGCAGCCTTCCACTCCCTCACCACCTTCCACATCCTCTGGGACATGGGCCTACTATTGCTGGGCAGGAAAGATCACATTCTAAAACATTGGCCTGCGTTTGCAGTCAACCTGTTCTCAAGGCTTCATGTGTTAATGTTGGCCAGGCGTGCAAGATTCTCCTTTGAAAGGAAGGACCACCAGTTCGGACTGCGACAGGCCCAGCAAGCAGTGGAAGAGGTGATTAGAGCCCACACACATGAAGCCTGGAAGGCCACGAAACAAGAATACAGAAGTGAGAAGGAGCCACAGGCCAGACATACCATCAAGTATACTTATGTACAGACATGGCAGGACGCTCTCAGGTTGTTCAGTGAGGTTGATGCCGAACTCAATATCACCTGGAAACCATGGAGGAGCACCGAGCACACATGGAGTAGGAAACCCCTACAGGAGTTCCAAATCCCGTACATGCAAACTAACTTCGTCCTCGTTCCGAATCTGCCAACCCTACCCCCTCACCCCCCTCAAACACCTGCCCCTGACCCCCAGTCTCCCCATCTGTTCCTCCCCTCCCTTCCCACTCCACCCTCCCCGCCCCGTTCCCTTACCCCAATCAGGAGCGACAGGATGAAGTCTACAAAAAGCCCCGCAGGCCTTCATATGCCAGAAGCCAGCGAGCAGAAGGACCCAGACATTCACTGGGTGACGGACACCATCCACAGACCACAACCTCGGCAGCAAAGACAAGACGCAAGGAGGACATGCATTCTGGGCCAATCCAGCAGACGGTCTCGTGGAGAAAGTATGGGCCAAGAGGAGCTTCAACATCTACGAGCCTGCAGGTCCAGCGATTTGGAGGTTTAGGAGGTTTAGAAGCTGAGTGACTCCATGATAGAAAAACAAAGTCAAACCAGTTTCAGCGAATACAACAAGGCAGGGAAGGGCGGACAATAATATTAGGCATCCCAGTATGCACATCAGTACTGGCCTATGGTCGGGCTGTACAGCCACTCCCCCTGCTTGCTCCAAAATTCTCTGATGTGAATCCTATATTGAACAATTGTAATAAGGGACGCTGGGCCCGCTTCTCGACAGGTGCTGCTCCCCACCAATAGATGGAGCCACCCCGGGATAGCTTGAGGCGACTGCTCCTACCAGCATCTCAAGCTGTCCCACAGGGCCGGTTCTTCAAAAAAAAAAAAAAAAAAGCGATGCTTAGCGGCCTTAGCCCATCTATCATTAATCACATCCTTCAGCGGGCGTTTGGCTCTGAGCATCTTATACGTTGATTTGGCCGACAAGCTGCGGAGGTGGATCTGCCCGGGGGGGGGGGGTAGCTCTGCGCCTTGCAGGATTCCATTTCCACTCCCGCGGGCCAAAGGCCAGATCTTGGATGTCGGTGTCCTGCTGGCACACGAGAGCATCCTCTCTCTCACCTAGAACTCGGACCCGAGACTTGTGCGATCTGTCCCTCCATTCAAAAGTGCCCTTACCGCCGTGAAGTGTGCCTGCCCTATCGATCGCGAAGTTATTGTGTCAGACAAGCAAAATCATAACGATCATTGTACTTATTTAAGTCATTTTCATATTATCAATGAGGAATCAATTTGCTAAAATTCTAATCCCTAAATTTCCCTCTCCATTCTTGTTTTTGTAATTTCTTGTACAAACTGGATGGAAAGGTGGTTTATCTTTTTTTTCTTTTCTTTTTTTTTTCCTTTTTTTAAGCCACGCTGCCACGCCAGGAGAGGTGATATGAGCACCCCCTCCTAGCGGGCCACCTGGTTGCTCCAATCTATCGGTGGGGACCATCACCTGCTGGAAAACGGGTCCAGCGTCCCACTGAACATCTCAAGGCTGAAATTCACTGTGGTTTATCGTATCGAAAAGTTTTTTTTTTTTTTTTCTATCCGATCGTTTTGGTAAGTTTTGGACATGCCCTTCCGCTCTCCTGAACCACTCGAAAAACAGTTCTCCCATCCCTCGAAATTGCATACGCGTGCTCCAGTTCCAATCAACTTGTTGGCCACAGTCCCCAGTCAGGATGCGCAGGCGGCAAAAAATTATTTATCCTCTTCTTTTTTTTTTTTTTTCATTTTTGCTTCGTGCTCGGGTAAGCCATGTGTCCTCTCCCATTGAGGAAGTTTTGCACTCTTGCCTTCGCAATCACAGCACGTTACATTTTTGTTTTCGTTGCCATTAAAAAAACCTGGAAAAGTAGATGGATGCCGCGGCGGGATACCCCTGCACATTTTCCATTTCCTGATTTTTCTTCTTCTTCTTTCTTTTTTCTTTTTTTAAACGCCCAGGTTGGTGTAGAGGCAGGGTATCAGGCGCGGGAACACTCTCCGGGGTTCAGCCACTCAAAGTTCGGAATGACCCACTTGGCCCTCTGGACTTCACTAGACAGAGGCCTCTGTGGGCTGAGAGTCCTAAGTCCTATCACAAGTCGTGTCCCTTCCACACCTACACCTTGCCACCACAGATCGGATTCTGTCCCTAAAAATCCAACCTCCAACTGGATGTATTGCGGGCCCAATCTAAGCAGCTTTGTCCCCCAACCATTGACTTAGCAGATCCCTAGCCGATCCCCCCTCGGACGGGCATAGAGGGCCTACCTCCCTCCTACTAATGTACAGTACAGCCCCCTTAGAGGGCCTACCTCCCTCCTACTAATGTACAGTACAGCCCCCTTAATCCATCTATTCTACCCGCTACTCAGGAGACAGCTCATTACAAGTCCTACCCTAGCTACACTTTATCGGTGTCCTCTCTACTAGTCCCTCCAGCCCCTATACCCATCCCATAGCTTACCCTTGCTTGGTCCCTGGTGGGCCCGAGGACCCTGATGACGGGGCTCTGAGACCCCAATGTCTATACACTGCCAATAGACGACCAGCCATCCAGGTGGTCCTAATCCATGAGACAAGCATCGACTCGCACCTGCTGGTCATCAGGAAGACTCTAACTACTACCCCAGCACATTTTCCATTTTCAGATTCAACTTTTTTTTTAATCGTGCATTTTAGGCACAACCACCTTCTGTTTCGCCTTCCTCCGCCTTCTATGTATCTTTCCTTCGTCGATGCCCTAACCTCTTGCAATCTTGCGACAATGTGGAGACTGATCTTGACCTCGCTGCTTCTTCTCTAGCCGGTATTACATCCTTTTGTCCCTCTCTCTCTCTCTCTCTCTCTCTCTCTCTCTCTCTCTCTCTCTCTCTCTCT
>BFEA01000414.1:1268083-1281274 GCA_003427395.1 Chara braunii | reverse complement strand
GGCAACCACAAAATTATGCTCATGCCCACCATGTGGACCCTTGTGGCCCCTTGTGGCCCGGCATCTGCTGGGTATGAGCATCATGTCAGGCATCCGGTAGTAGTGTATATGTCCATAATTTGTGCATTTCGGTAGTTGGTTATCACTGCAATTTTGTGGTACCAACCTGGGCCCACCTCAGTCCTGGGCATGCAAATAATTTCACGGGCAGTTTTCCGGATATAATTGCAAGTTGGCACTGGGACTGGGTATAGATGGGTATTCTCATACAGATGCAATTTCCCCCCCCCCAAAAAAAAAAAAGAGGAAAGGGAAATTGACCAACGAGCCTAGCTCAGTTGGCACACCCGCACACTGTGGAAATACAGGCCAAAGTTCGAATCCAGATACAATCAGACCAAAACAAATCATTATGAATTACCGCAAGCCGGTCAGCTTGATGATGATTTCTCAAGGACGTCGCCTTTAAGCCACCACTACCTTCTTTTTTTTTTTCTTTTTTTTTCTTTGAAAAAAAAAAAAGACTCATTGAAACCATGGYAGGTAGGGTGATAAGAGCATCCCTCCCTACTATGATTTCCTTTGGTCGCTCCATCTATTGGTGGGGAGCTGCACCTGCTGGAAAACAGGTCTAGCGTCCCATTTCATAATAAAAATTCTGATAATGCTGACAGAGTTCAGGCTTGAACCTCTTCACCCAAAGTAGGGCGCCATATGAGAATTCTTTTAATCCTAGCTCAGTACAGTGCCTAACTCTTACTTGCAAAGTGCTACTTCAAGAATCTGATTCTTCATAGGCCTTCAGGCCATGCCATGACAATGGGACAACAGCATTGGGAGATGGGGGGAAGGGGTTTGGGAAGTCTAGCATAGAACGAAGGGGAATGGAGGGATCTACCTCAGACCAGTTATTGAATAACAGTTTGTAATTCCTATTTATTTTTTGCCCCTCGTCTCCTGTCTCTCCTTTCCATTCTATCCTTCCAATCTTTTCCCCTTCGTCTCCCCCGAGCCAGTCACTGCTGAAAGATTTGATTGCTTTAAGGATGTCTGCTTTTGAGGAGTTGTGTTGTAATTTGTCTTTTAGCTTTTCCCACTGCACCAGGATGTCGTTTTGCACTTGTTGTTTGATGTTGTCAGTAAACTCTGGGTCATCAAGTCTAACCCTTTCTCATTCGTTGGTGCATCTTCTTTGCCAGATTGCCCAGATAATTGCTCTTCTTCCCAGTGTGAATAGGTTCTGAGTAAAATTGTCTATTTGATCCGAGGACCAGACTTCTAGCAGAATTATTTTCCAGCCCCAGGGCCAAGGTTGAGATGTTTCCAGCTGTCCCCAGATGCAGTCCCACCATCTCCATAACCAAATGGAGTCTGGGCATGCTAGAAAAATATGTTTTATAGTCTCTAGGATCTTCCTACTAGGGCAGGCTGATTTACAGAGTTTACACCAAGGTTCTGCCAACCCCTTCTTTTCCAGAGAGGACCTGCTGATCAACCAATCGTTAGTGGGGAGGCAACAATGTTTTATTTGCCACTGCAGCGAGGCAATCTTGGATGGCTTTGATTTTACCTCTTTGAACCAGGGAACTAGTCTCAGGTCTTCCTTACGTAGATTTAACTGTTGCATCCATCTCGTTCAACTTTGTCTTTGAGGTTAATTGCAGGTCTGAACATCCAATAGGTCGATTTGGCTGATAGGGAGTGCAGAGATCGAGTGAGATTTCTCCCTTTCTTGTTGTTTGCATTTCATGTCCAGCCTGCTGGGTCTAATGGGAGATCCGAGATGTCGAACGCTGGTCTAAAGGTCAGCCATGATGAAGAATCTTTTTGAAGTACCCTTATTCTAAAACTTTGGTCTTTTTTCAGGGAGATGGGTTACTGAATTATCCTCCTTTGAGAAATAAACATATGAGCGCTAATGAATCCTGGGCGGGGGGGGTAAGGATGGTTTCCACTATATGAGGTTTGTTCCTTATACCCACTCAGTCGCTTTCCTGCAACGACTTTCCTTTTTTGAGGATTCGAATCCAGTCTAGAGGGATTAAGTCCACAATCCTGTCTAGACTTTCATTCACGTGATGACAATATTTAAGCCTAGTGTGCAGGATTTCAAGGAGAACCCAGTCGCTAGTTGTTTCGTCCCAAATGTCTTTGATTCTTATTATACTTTTTTTTATCCAACCCTTCCAAGGGTTCTCAATGCAGTGTAGAGTATAGCCTTGGGAGTCCCTGATCCACTCATTGTTGAAAAATGGCTATCGGGGTTGTTTGTCAGGCAAGGGAATTTTTCTCCAGGTCTTGAGGATTTTTATCCAGAATGGGTCTTTACTGATGTCCTGTCTTGCCGCTTCCTTATCCGTAAGTTCTTGGGCGGTATGGTTTCTTTGCGTACTCCTTGGGATTGACCATGCCCGGTTTTCTAGCCACATTGTTGGATCTACCGCATTCCCAATGGGGGGTGCTAGTCTTCTTATTTGCTCCCATGCCATGGCACTCCAAGATGTTTGTGGATTTAAAAAAAGCCTCTTAATCCATTGCATGGATAGAGTCATTGTTTGAGTGGAGGGATCGATAATTCCCAACCCCCCCTTTGCCTTGGGTTGTATGATGAAAGTCCAGACCACTCTGCTAATGATATTCTTGTAGTCATGGTTGCCTCTCCATAGGAAGGCTCTGAGCAGTTGTTGGAGAGATTTAGTTGATGGTTCATCCAATGTTCATATTGCCGAGTTGTATCAGGTTGAGGCCAGGATTACGTTGTTGATCACAGGAGAGCGACCCATAATAGAAGTAGGTTTGTTTTTCCATAGTTCAAATTTGGAATTGACACTTTGCATAATACTTTTATCGTTAGTCGTTGGTTTCCCTTCTGCTGATAGAGAGATGTCAATGATTCTGATTGGTGTTTTTTTAGGGATTAATTTAATACGAGGGGTTTCTTGTGGTCTAACTCCTTGATGATGAATCCACCATCCCAGGGTTTTATCTCCCCAATTGACCTTCATATAAGATAATTCACTAAATTTATTTAACATTGCTTTAATTGCTTTCATATTCTTTATGGTTGCGTCCACCATTAATGAGAGGTCATCCGCAAACAGGGAACAGATAGAAATTGTTTCTTCTGGAATAGATGAGATCTGTATTTTCTTTATGTCCTTGTGTTTACTGAGATTGACAGCTAGGGCTTCCATAATTATGATGAACAAAAAGGGAGTCAGAGGATCACCTTGTCTGACCGATCTTTGTAAGTTAAATGAGGGAGCGATATTGCCATTTATAGTGATTCTAGTAGATGTTTTTTTGTATAGGATTTTTATCCATCTCCTGAAATTGAGACCAAAGTTCAGTTTTTCAAGGCATTTGTCAAAAAAAAAAACAATCTACATGGTCATATGCTTTCTCAAAGTCAATAAAGATGAAGGCTGCATTGTGTTTGGACTGACGTATGCTTCTTAAAAGTTCGTTTATAAGAGGGAAATTGTCTTGGATATTACATCCTGTAATAAACCCTGTTTGTGTCGGGTGAATAATGTCTGCTATGACATTTATCATTCTATCTATTAGTATTTTGGCTACAAGTTTATACACGACCGTGAGTAAGGTGATAGGTTTGTAATTTCTAATATTAGATTTGTCTCCCTTTTTATATAATAGAGTTAGGACCCCTTAATTTACAATCTTACCCATGTCCCCGGTCATCCAAACCGCTTGATAAAAATTCATAAGATCTTGAGGAAGGTGATCCCACGTGGATTCCCAAAATTATTTGGGGAGACCATCTATTCCTGGTGTTTTTTCTTCCTCCATCAAAATTAAAGCCTTTCAGATTTCTTCCTTAGATAGTGGCCACTCTTGAAATTTGTGATAGTCTTCTTCAGTGGGAGAAGAAATTCATATATCTCTGTAGATCTCTGGGGTTTGGAGGTGGTAGTATTATGGGAGGTGAACAAATCTTTATAAAAATCCATGGTTATCCTGGTGGTGGCCGCTGTGGAGGTGACTAGTGGTGCGTTTGTGTCAAAAGGATCTGACAATGTTTCGATTGTAGTTCTGCCTACTCTCGCTCTGGCCATAGAGAAGAGTCTCGCGTCCATGGCTCCTTCCATTTGATGTTTGTTAAGTTTTCCTCTGATCCTGACACCTTTCCATCTGTATTCTTTGAACTTGATCATCCAATTCTCTGTTCTCCACAGCCAGGGATTCTAAATCCTCTGGGGATAATGAATTAGTTTCCTTTTTTTGTAAGACTTGAATTTTTTAATGTAATTTTATTTCTTATTGATGTCTTAGGTTAGCCAGAGCTTTGGAATATTCATTACATTTACGGCCTAGGAAAACCAGACCGTTATTGAACCATTCTATGTCATTGTTAAATAGGAGTCTTTGTTCCCTCCAGAATTGCCATACATCTTCAAGGTATTTTGTGAAATTAAGATCCTTGAGGGGGGATGTGTTCAATTTGTAATATCCCCTGCCTTGGTCCGGTTTCTTGTGAAAAGAAAAAACTGCTAATGCCAATGAGTGGTCCAAACCAGGGAAAAAGCTGAGTGGTAAGATATTAGCAAACTGAAGAGCGCCTTGCAATTCCTATGATACTAATATAAGGTCAATTCTGGATGTAGTGTTTTTGTTTGCTTGGTTTTTCCTGAAGCACGAAAAAGACTTGGCTGTTGGATTGAGCCTTCTGAATGAGTCAAAGAGGTCAAGTTTCCCTTTTTTTTTATATATATTAAGTGAAAAGGCTTCAGTCTATGCGTGGGGAGCAGCACGTGCTGGGAACCGGTCCCTTATAGGAATACAGTTGGCAATTTCCAGGGAGGGAACGGATCAGCAGGGAAAAGAAGCTCTAGAAGTAGGAAGGGTGTTTGATGCAGCCCCGAGGGAAAGCCAGTGCTCTAGGCTAGGAAAAAATCAGGCCACAGTCCCAACAAAAGGTACCACTGGAATGATGTATCTAAGGGACGCTGGACCCGGTTTCCAGCAGGTGATGCTCCCCACCAATAGATGGAGCAGCCCGACTGGCAAAGCCTCAATTCCGGTGGTTCTCTTACCACCACCGGGATAGAGGCCTTGCACAACGGGGCTTTGTTTGTTAAAAAAATTAATAATAATAAATAAATAAAATTAAATTAAATTAAAAAATTAAAAAAGGAATACATAAGATTACAATTAACGTGTTTGACTTGATTTGGTTTGATTTGTTTTGTTCTCATTTGACTAGATTTCAACTGATCTGATTACAGATCTGATAGAGCTGATTGCCCTGCGTTGAGTTTGTCCACAGTGATTTGGTCTGAGGGACTCTTACGGTACGGCTGCCTCTCCTTTTCGTAAAAGTATCTGGAATTTCGCCACGTGGCGGGGGCGGGGTGGGGCGGAGTCTTAATTTTGGGAGGGAGACATGAGGGCTTTGTAAGGTATCCATTCTCAGGCACTAGTTTCATTGCCCTTCCTTCTCCGTGGTCACTCAATGCGAATTAGGTTTGCCCCCCTTCAACTTCACTAGACCTGAGGATGGCGCTTAATACCTACTCATCTGATAGTGGGTAGATGTTGTAAATGTGATTGTGGGTCCATCCCTGAGGTCTGACGGGGAGTCAATCCCCTCTTGCGACGGCAATCAATGCTGCCCGTCGAATATCAACCAAGACGCTGGACCCACTTTCCAGCAGGTGTTGCTCCCCACCAATAGATGGAGCCTCCTCGTCAAGTGTCTCGCCTGCGCCGAAGTGGAAAAAAAAAAAAAAAAAAAAAAAAAAAAAAAAAAAAAAAAACACCATTTGATGGAACATGTGAAGATACCGAAGCCATTATCTGCTTCAGCTGAGGAGACAACACCAAACCATACTTCTGTTGGGGAAACGGGAAAATATCCTTCTAAAAAAAATTAGAAAAACATATCAGAGGCTGGGCCTGACGATGGCTACCATTGATAAATCTCATCGGCGGCCATCGTTCCGTTTCCACCTCCTGAGGATTCTGGGGCCTGACAGCAGCCCACGTGGGAAAAGGTAGTGGTGGTTAAAAAAAAAAAAAAAAAAAAGGAAGGAAATTCGAGAGAAAGGGGTAGTCTTGTGCGTGAACCTTTTTCTGGGCGAGAAGTTCGGAGGCAGATAGCACCAAAAGAAGAGTCATTCGTCATTCAAGAAGTATGCGAAGTCTTACCCAAAAAAAAAAAAGAAGTTGCACAAAATGTGAGGCTTTACTCTCGTGGAGGACATAATGTGCATACAATGATCACTGGGGAAAAAAAGCGACCTTTTGGCCCATCCCAAAGGACACAATTTTTTTGGCCACTTGGGTCCGTACTGTGTGTAACACATGGAGGTACCCGTTCTTTCCAACATGACTTCTCATTCTCAGGGCCTAGTTGCACTACCGCCATAGGCCAAGTTTGGCGAGTTGGCGCCTGGTTGCACTTACTCGCCAAACTTGGCAAATGCAAACTGTGTCAGACGGCTCGCCACACCGTCGACACAACTTGTGGAGAGTGAATTCAGTTTCCCCGCCTGTTCAAGGTGGTTTGTGGAGGGTGGTCTTCGGACCTCGCCACAAAACAGCTTTCTGGAGAGTGCAGGGCTTCACGAGTCTACATTGGGGAGACAATTTTTTTTAACGTTTCTGTAGAAGAAATCTCGTGGCGAGTACGTGCAACCAGGCCTCGAGTTCGACACGATTCTCAAATTTTGAACTCTCCACGGATCCGCCACAAAATGTAATGGATGGTGAGTAGTGCAACTAGGCCCTCACTCTTCTTTCAGCCCCTCACACCCATGTGAAAACAGTGCCCACAGAGTAAGGCCACAGCCCCTCGCACCCATGGAAGTGGTTACTTTGGATTACAATGTTGTATTCAAGGGATGCTGGACCCCGCTTCCAGCTGGTGTTGCTCCCCACCAATAGATGGAGCAGACCGACAGCCAAGCCCTCAATCCTGGCGTTTCTCTCACCACTGCGGGGATGGTGGGCTTGCAAAAGGGCTTTCTCCCCCCCCCAAAAAAAAAAAAAACAGTACTTGAAGATTGGCACCATAATCATTGGGGCATTTGCCAAAACCACAGCAAACACACAAAGGGTTCTGTACACGTTTTTGTTTTTTTTTCTTCAAAGAATTGGAATTGGTACTCCAAATCTCCTAGGATCCTCCTCTAATCAACCACATGAAATTTGGACCATACCCTCACCAGCACGAGTATGATGAATGGTAGACCCCAGAAAAAAAGTTCAATAACTTGTTGGGTTCTTTTTTTTTTTTTTTTTTTTTTTTCCCTCTATCGCGGCGGTGGTAAGAGAACCGTCAGGATTGAGGGCTTGCTCCATCTATTGGTGGGGAGCGGCACCTGCTGGAAACCGGGTCCAGCGTCTCATTGATACATCATGTATAACTTGTTGGGTTCTTATATCCAACATCCAGGCCAACTCCATGGATGGCAATGGGATACAATTGGGGCGTACTCACAGCAGGACTTTTTTCGCTTATTTATGGACGTAATTGTGGTCATATACATCCAGGTCCAGCCGTAAATGCGGGCACATACATTTAAGATAGAGCCAAGTGAGAGTACACCCTTGGTTCTGAAGAGAGTGTCCCTAGCCCAAAAAAAGTTGAAAAAAAGAGAGCCACAGAAACTGTTTGACCGCATGTGTTGCAGCCGTACGAGTTGGGATGGCTGACGCTCATAATGTGGGAGTGTTTGAGCAAGCAGATCTCCTCTACGTCTGTCTCTTATACACATCTAGATGTGTATAAGAGACAGGTCTATTGGTGGGGAGCGGCACCTGCTGGAAAGCGGGTCCAGCATCCCATCATACAAACTGAATTTGGGAAGTATCAAAACAGGATTGTGTAAGGTTCCTGCCAGCATTGGTTACCCTGGGATCCAGGGGATTGACTGAGTAGGCAATTGGAGGGAGGGGGAACCTCTTCGCGCTGAAACCGGCGCCAGATCCCTGCTGCTACACACTAGTTCCTCCCTCCCCCTACTGATGACTGTTTTAGATACCAGGGTAGTAACTGAGCAAGAGGTCGGACAATTTGAAGAGATGATCTCATCCTTTTTTGGCTGCTGATGTCTGCTGCAGTTGCACTCAGCCCTGTCTATTCCTCCATCAAGGACTAAATTCCACTCTTTAGACAGCTCCCACACCTCTTCACCATTCATTTACTCCCTGGCTCTTTTTGCCTCCGACCCCTCATGGCACAGGAGCTCGGACCCGCATAATGGGGGTTTGATCGAGGACACCTCTCCACTGTGGTTACCAATTTATTACTATTTACTGTTTTCACATTTCTCTGTTGCCATGTACGCACAGACCCTCCTTTTTTTTTTCTTTTTTCTTTTTTGTTTGTACAAAAACAATCCGAACTAATGCTAGGGGTGCTGGTAAAAGCAGACACCACTAGCACTGTCGGCGAGGCTCCATCTATTGGTGGGGAGCAACACCTGCTGGAAAGCGGGTCCAGCGTCCCTGAACATTTGTAATCATTTGTTTGAACAAACATGTATTTGTAGTATATGCGCAGAGTCTCACTTTTTACAGATGAGCAGCATTGATTGCCCTCACACGAGGGGATTAACTGCTCAACGAAACCCTAGCATCATCACCCTGCCCTAACTGCTCAACGAAACCCTAGCATCATCACCCTGCCCTACGCCACTCGTTTACCGCTGCATGAATCATTCAACATGGTGAGGGGGGAAGGGGAAGTCATAGCAGGGTCTGAGGATTAGCTGCTCAACGAAACCCTAGCATCATCGCCCTGCCCTACTCCACTCATTTACCGCTACCTGGACCATTCAACATCATGAGAGGGGGGGGGAAGTCATAGCAGGGCCTGACTTAATCGATAATCCCAGTTAAACCTAGGCACAACATCTGTAATCTCGCCGATGCGACAGTAATTCACAAAAAAAACAACGACCTGTGTCTCCCATTCAGCAATCTGAACACAACAACAATCCCGCCGAGAGGGTAGTAATTAGACAAGGGCCTCAAATCTAGTGAGCGCACCAACACTTACAACATCCACAGCAGAAAGGGGGGTGGCGAGGAAGGGTTCAATAGACATCCCATATCCTCCTCGCGGCAGCCCAAACCGCCGCATAAGCTTTCCCATCCCCCCCGCTCTCCCATGGGGACAACCCATCCTCTCCTCGCCCGTCGTACCTCCCGTCGCTGCTACACCCAATCAGTGCCATCCTATTCTGTGCGGAAGGCCCAGCCAGTAACCCTCGTCCGCCCTTCGGCCCCAACACAATTCCGAAGGAACGCGAAAAAATCCCACACCCAGGGGGGATCAGAGGACACAGAGTCGTACTTACCATGGTCACCAGTGATGTGGTAGGAGTTGCTGACCTCTTAGACGTCACAGTCATTATCGGCAAAACCTTCCATGTAGTTGATTTGTTTGTCACATTAGTCATTGCTGTTGACAGTGATGCTGTAAATGTCAGCGTTGTAAGTGCCATCGAAGTTGTTGAGATCGTTGTTGGTGTTGTGTGCTGCATTGATATGGTATAAGATGTCGTCGTCGTAGGCACTGTTGATGCAGTTGGGGTTATTGTTGCTGTTGTACCATGTGACATCGCCACGATGGGCACCGAAGCAGCCGCCGTTATTGTGTTCGATGTTGTTGTTGTTGTTGATGATGTTTACGTTGTTGGTAACGCAGACTCCCCTGAATAAGTGGCGACAAGATTGGAGACATCAGCCTTCCGCCACGCTTCAGTCGCCAGCCTCTCTTTCAGCGCAGCGTAGTAATATACCCCCTGCTCATAAATCATGTTGCAATTGATGATCAGAGCGTCAGCCCTCTGCCAATCAACGAAAGCCTCGAGTGCCGGATCCTCCTTGATCTGCCAAAGGATAGTTTCAAGTTGTTGAAACTTATCCTCCAGCCATGCAGCCAGGGCAGATCCCCCCCAATCCACCATCGGCCAGGCCTGGGCAACGGAGGACAGGACTCTGGCAATCTGCCACATGCGTCGTTGTGTATCTTCCATTTCGGACAGCCAGCCATCTGCCCGGCGTTGGAGATCCTCTGGTGAAGCCATCGCCTCCAGAATCCCATGTGTGGTAATCCCTGCGCAAGGACGCCTTCTTCACGCTGACCACGAGATGCCACCATCTCGCCGACACCTTCACCTGCCCCATCAGTCAAGCCCAATCAACCCATCGCTGGCTGACCCACTAGCAACCTCCGGTGATGACGTCAACGCCTTCTGTCCTCCTCGGTAACTCCGAGGCATTGGGTCCCAAGACCGTCGGGCCTGCCAACTGGTTCGTTCCCCGCTCGCAAGCACAAACCCTCCTAAAGTGGAGGTGTGGGGGTTGTAGTCTGGGTAGAGATCAAGGGTAGAGCGATTCTTCTTAGTCTCCCAATATAATCTTCAATGAGTTCCCTCTCATCATCCCCACGCAGTCTTCTATTATACTCTGTCACAGTGTCCCGGATCATAAAGTACCTCGTTAGATCTATGATCTCATAATCAAACTGCATTGCTTACGAACCGCTGTTGATTATTCTGGCAAGAGAGACTCGTTCTCTAGAGGAGTGATAGGATACTCTCTCGATTGTTCCCACCTTCATTATCTTCAACAAATAGTTGATCTCAATCTTATCAGTAACAACCTTCAGGGCAGAGTCTCTCATCCGATCTAAAAGGGTTGTAGGAACTCAAGCTCATCCAAAGTAGAGAGACTTTTGTCTAAGATCCATAGGATGCCTTCAGTCTTGACTACCTTTTATTCCAATACAACCCCAAACGTTGGTTATTCAACCGAACCAGGCATTATTAATCATCATGAACAGCATCATGAAAAATAGACCTCATGATATGTATAGTCCGAGATCTCGAACATGTGCTCAAAGGTATTCAGGAGTAAGGACTTTATCATCACAATGGAGTCTCGCTCTCGCTTTGCCTACCAGGGCAATGACTTCCAGCAGAGGCATCCAGTCTCTCTTATCATCAAAGCCATCAATAGTTAAAAGGCTAGGAAGTCTCTCAAATTGCCTCACTCCTTTTTCCCAAGTCACCTTTCTTTGTAACTTTTCAAGCCACTCTTTTGTTCTTATAAGGCTGATGTAAACTCCCCTTTGACATTCTAAATATCCAGTTTCCTTCCTTAGACTTGCTGGAATGTAAATCCTCATGTCCAGACTACCAGTATTCAGGAATTTGAGCACTGAAATGTGAAATATTATGTTGTCTCTTCCACAAGTCTCATATCTCAGAATTATGAATGGATTACCAGACTCAGTCACTTCGCGTTTGGGACTTCAGCCCCTCCAAGGCATCGGTTCGCGTGCGGCTCGGATAGAGGCGTGAGACCGCGCGTACTCCCTATGCTACAGCGAACGAGAAACGTCATCGACTGGTCCACCTCTGCGATTGCAACTGATTAGCTTTCGTAAGGTGGACTGGTAGCTCGGCGAAGATACGCCCACCGAAGGGAGGTGACAACTCCCCCAGGTGGAGGTAAGTTGTACCTCGCGTTAGCCCTATCCTATCGTAGGGGCTCGTGAGAGGTATGGATGACGCACTCGGTCGGAGCAGCTTGCGAAAGCTCCATGTGTATCGTGATGAGTAGACCAACTATCAACTAGGATGTATGCAACTCACCACGCGTCACACCACACTTAAAACATAAAAAATAAAAACACAGACATACACAACAAACAACACAAACAATCCTAGTCCTTTTAGTAGCCATCCCATAACCTTCCTACGCTGAAATCGGATAGGTGTCGCGCGAGAGACTTAGTACAAAACCACGCGGACGTAAGACCTTCTCATATCGACTAGCAATCCGTACTTACGCAAGCGGTCTAAATGATAGCGTACTATGTAGTACCCCTAATTACGCGGTCCTCGATAATCTTGAGGGTCGCGTTCAACACTTAAGTGTCGGCTGACACGCGCCTTGAGGGGTTAATCTTTCGATGCTCGACAACCGTCAAGTGCGGTTGAGAATCACACCCTTTTCTACACCCTGCGGAGAGTGGGTGGTACACAGGTTCATACCTGTGGTGACAATTGTCTCTTATTCCCTTGGAGACCAGCTTCATCATCTAGGGCCTAGAGAGAACTCAAGGGGTTCGACTTTGACGACTGTCACAGACTACAACGTCCAACTATAAAAACTCTTTAAAAAAACAAAGGATAAAAGAGGATCTAATTTTTCTCTCAACGCATAGTCTGTTTAACCCTCGTGCACAGTCACCACAGACCACACGATCATTCGAAGCGTATGTATGTACAGGGTAACCGGCGTTCGGGACTGGCCGAACGCCCGAACCCGAACGCCCGAACGTATGGGACTCCTTGGGGATGCGTTCGGCCGTTTGGGCCGAACGCGGACCCAAAAAACAAATTAAAAAAAAAATAGTCATCAAAAACATCTAAAAAAAAGATATGTTACGGAGAAAAATAAATTAAACAAGATTTGTCTGAGCATCACATCCGAATTCCTTACCAAATTTGAAATAAAAATAAAATATGAAAAACAAATACTAATAATAAAAATAAATAAAAATAATAAGAGAATTAAATTTAGTGAGTGCGCCAGCATGTTTTCGACACCGCCATCTTTGGCGATTTTTTATTTTTTTTTGGCCTACCTAAATGCCCTGGAAATTTACAGATGTGTACTTCACATAATACAAAACCCACTAAACAAGTTTCAAAAAATAATAAAATTGATTAGACCCCGAACTAAAGTGAAAACAAAAAGTGAAAAGTGAAAAAATACGTGGGCGAGCACGTTTTGACACTGCCATATTTGGTGATTTTTAATTCTTATTTGGTTTAGCCAAATGACTTGAAACTTTACATGCATGTACCTCACGTCATAGAGAACGCACAAAAAACAATTCAGAAAAAAATAATTACCCTAGGCTCCGAAATAATTTTTGGCGGGGGCCGAACGCCGTCAGGTTCGGACCCCGTACGGGACCCCAAACGCCCGTACGTACGGAGGTCTGCCTGGGGACATACCTTACGTACGGGCTGGTGACCCTATATATATATATATATACATATATATATATATATATATATATATATATATATATATATCCTCCTGATGAGTCGGTGAAACTCCGACGAAACAGTTTGCCACAGCCCCTCGTTTGTTGTCCTCTTCTCTCTCTCTGCCTACGGTTTACCGGGCAGTTCTGTTTGT